>OY740765.1:114581361-115174832 GCA_963513935.1 Aphrophora alni
GTTAAAATATGAACTCATTAAAACGAATAAGGGAATAGGGACAATTTTGTACAATTTAAGTAAATAAATAATGATAATGATAATATTGTACATTTGTTAAGGCTTTATTTAGATGTAATATTATGGTGATAGAAATTTGTTATTGGCAGTCTAGAAAATGTTCAATAAATTTGTTAAGTTAATTTATTCAATGAATTTTAATTAATTCGAGGAATGGCCAACTCGAATCTAAAAGTTTAATGTTTTTATAGAGATTTCATGTGAAAGGGTATTCATGAACATTTTCGATTTTATTAAACTTGTTCTAAATCAAAATCTGTATTTTTTTCCTATCCAGTTTCATTTTTTTAGAGTCAGCCCACAGCCAAGCGAAATTTGAATCAATAGTAGAGTCTAAGGAGAAACCCCCAGCAACTTATAAAATTGTTTTACATGGTGAAAGCACCTGATTTAATAAAGTTGACTCACACGATTAAATTCAACCAAACAAATAAATCAATCTAACAATAATCTAACATGGTGGAGGCGCCGGGCATGAACATTTTCGATTTTATTAAACTTGTTTTAAATCAAAATCTGTATTTTTTTCCTATCCAGTTTCATTTTTTTAGAGTCAGCCCACAGCCAAGCGAAATTTGAATCAATAGTAGAGTCTAAGGAGAAACCCCCAGCAACTTATAAAATTGTCTTACATGGTGAAAGCACCTGATTTAATAAAGTTGACTCACACGATTAAATTCAACCAAACAAATAAATCAATCTAACAATAATCTAACAAAACTTAATCTAGATATATAGTTTTTGTAATGTTATCCCTACAGGAGTACCATGTTTTGTATGCAGGTGTGCCTGTATGTGCCAGTATGTGTTTTCTGTACCCCTCTTCATGAAATATTTTTAGGTCAGTCAGGCTATGAATATTTAGACAGTTAGGTACAATATTTTATTTTTAATACATTTTTTATATTTTTTGTGTAGTGACAGTTTGTTCTTTATTTTATACAGTTGCTTATCGAAAGAAGAGGGGAATTTATATTGAAAATTGTAATGGTGTTGTTGAGTTTAATAAGTTATAATAGTAAAAAGATTATTTAAGTACCTAAACCAAATTTAACATTTTAAAAAAATGTCTTCATGGCACTGAAAATTTTAATGCATTACCAGAAGATATTAAATGCTGCCAAAATATAATTAATAAGTTTTCTAAATTAATTAAAAAGTTCTTGTTAGAAAGTGACATTATACAGTGAAATTTTAATATCATCCAGTGACTAAACTGTTTTTTTTTTTTTTCGTTTGTATGAAACATTTTTATCTCTTTGTTACAGGTTTACATTTTGTGTGTATTGTTTTATATCTGTTGTAATAATGATGTACTACTTTTCTTTAAAACAATGAAGTCATTATTTTATTTTATATTCTTATTTTCCCATAAACGATATTCTGTAAGTGTCAGTGGAACTTATTCGGCAATAATTCCCTTTTATTTTTTGTATTTTAAATTTTTGTTTGTTTTAGTATTTGTAAGTTTAACATCCCAAACAGATTTTAACGTCGGTATATATATTGTTCCTGTAATATTCAGTAGTGTTGTTAGTACATTTTTATTGTAATGTAGAATAACTTTAATAATATTGTTCAATTTATTTAATCCAATTTTGTTATTAGTCAATGTATGTAGTATTGTCAACAGTAATGAAATTCAACTCATTCTGTAAAAATTTTCAACTCAAATCTTTCAGTGTTACTCTACCACACTTTCAAGTTTAAAGATTTAGAAAATTAAATCAACAAAAAATCAAACAAAACTGTAAATTTTGGTACTTTAAACTTTATATTTTCTTAATAAAAAAACAAAGAGTTATAGAGTATAACATGATTTTGTTGATAAAGAACAAGGAATTGTAAACTGTAACAATGATAGACTCCAAATCGTCACAACTGGCACATTTTGTATTAATTATTAAACTCATTTACTTACCCAATAATGAATGCTCATGAAAAGAACTAGGATTGCTTCAGGGAAAGAAAAAGCTGCTATAACAAGTAACCACTCTAACAGGTACAAAGTTCTTTTCTGTAATGAATAAAATGTCATCAATATAATTTAATTACGATTTATTAAATTATTAAAAAATGGAACACAAAAAGTTAAATTGTACATATTAATATATTATTACAAATTGGTTGATAACACCTCGATTATTTATTTATTTTATTTCTTAAAAAAGTAATGGGAATTTTAATTTTTTGAAAAGAATTCTATTTATTCATCTACATCAATTTTATCCCCTTCAAAATAGTCCCCATTAGATATTATACACTTATACCAGCGCTTCTTCCATTCGCCGAAACACTTTTGGAACTCGATCTTTGGGATAGCGTTTAGTTCTCTCAGTAATGAGCTTTTAATCTCATCTATGTTTGCAAAATGACGGCCCTTTAAGGTTCTCTTTATTTTTTGCAATTAATAAAAGTCACACAGGACCATATCTGGTGAATATGGTGGCTTGGGCATCATTACAGTGTTGTTTTTGGCAAAAAAATTACGAACAAGCAATGAAGTGTGAGCAGGTGCATTATTGTGGTGCAGAAGCCATGATAAGTTTCACCACAAATCCGGGTGTTTTTTCAGATTGCGTCATCCAAACGGCATTGAACTAGTAGGTAGTAGCCTACTCCATATTAAGTGTTTGACCTTGTGCACTATGCCGTTAAAATCGAAGAACACAGTGAGCACAACCTTCACATTCAACCACACTTCTTGAACTTGTTTGGTCTTGGCGATCTAGAATGGCTCCACTGGGACGATTGAGCCTTAGTTTTGACATCATATCCGAAGGTCCTGTAAATGAGAGTGCATAATAAGCTATATAGCTGAGAGGCATATCCAGAACAGTGAATCCTGTTCCTCCTATCAATTAAAGACATTTATTCAAGAATTTGTAAAGAAAATGCTTGTTACTATCTTCCAAAATGTCTTTCACCATAAAAGGTTTTGTTTTATGCCAAAACAGGCGTGACTTTTCTTGGCATCTCATATATTAAGGCTCAATGGATCTTCACACCTATCATATCAGCTGAAAGATTTTATTCTATGCTTTTCAATCTGTGAAGAGTGTGATGTATACAATTTTACAAGAGTGGGAGTATCGCATGACATCATATGATGTGTGACATCATTTGGTTCGATATGTCATACGACAAATTAATAAATGCTATTGGCTGCAATCCAGTACCTTTTCCCACCAGCCCTTAATAATGACGCTTTCCCTGGCTACATATTCAAGCCAGTCTTGAACTCACCTTCCTACCTGAAACACGCAGTCATAGCTATAATCTAATACAATGTGTTTTATTTAATATGAACCCAAATTTAGTAATATCGCTACCATATATTACAGTGGCAACGAGCATATATTACAGTGGCGACGAGGATGGGATTCGAACCCACGCGTACAAAAAATTGTGTAATTTTTAATTGTTTGGTTAAAAATTATATAACCAATAGTAATCCTAATATAAGTGACGTTTCCTTTTATATGTAGATTTTGTTTTTATCTATTATGTGTTCTTTTGAATACTAGAAAACAAGATTAAAACTATTAACAATATTGTAAAAATAATTATTTAAGAATTATTTCAAAAGTTTAATATAAGGGTAAAAAGAAATCAGTTATTTAGTGACCAATAGTATTATAGAAAAAACAGAGTTTGTCATAAAATGAGCACTCGGTAATTGTAGGGATAAATGCTTTACTTTATACCTGTTAAACTAATGAAGATGAGGAAGTAAACGCATAGATAAATGCAAAATCAACACTATCAACTGAGTTCAAACCTGTGTAACCTTTGACGGTTCACTAGTCTGAACGGCTACTGGATAAACATGCATACACTGTCAATTGAACAACATTGTCATAAGTAGTAAAACTCAAAATTAAATTCATAGTCTGATCCAAACCAACAATAATATGAATTCTAAACTATTAATACAACACAAAATTAGCTCAAAAAAGTATCAGACCTTTACTCATCTGGAAGTCTGAAACCCTAATTACCTTCAAAACAGTTTTATTTGGATTGCACACACTTCTTTCAGTATATCTGCCATTGTTAGAACATTTCTGTAATACCTGTTTAGGAATATAATACAACTGGGCTATAGCATTCCCATAATGTCTTCACATGACTCAGATTAAATCCCTTTCAGCAAAATTTTGGGCATGGAGAAGAGTCAAAAAGTAAAAAACAAAGTAAAAAAAAAAAAATTCAGTTGAGTAGGAACGCTGATGTTTCATAAGAGTGCTGCATTTGATCAAGAAACAGATGTGTTTGTATCAGATATGAGGAATGAGATGATATGGTGACATGATCCAGATGTTAAGTTCCTACTGTTGTGCCACATGGCAACATGCAAGTGACTGAGAACCTCCGGGTAATGTTTTTGCCTTGTTGTGAGTACTAACTATATAACACCACATGGAAGTCAAAGAAAGCAGTCTACATAACTTTGACATTGGTGTGTACCTTCTGCACATTTTTGGGACATAAGTAGAATCCTTTCACCAAAATTACTGAACAGTTTGTACTACGCATACATTTAGTTAATATTATAGTATGGCATGATCACTTGAGGAGATGTATTTTAAACAGTTCTTTGTGTGATGCCCATGACATGCCGAAGTCTGCTGATTCTTCCGAATGGTTCTACTTGAGTCACCAAACTTAATGTAAAATTTCATGCAATATCGTTGCTCAAATTGTTCCATCATTTCACAAGAAAATAATAATCGGACGATTGCTGATACAATCCCTCACTCACAGGCTGACTGCCAGCTCTCTGATACTCTCTATGATAGGAAAAAATTTACACATGCGCGAAGTTCGCCTCTCAACCGAAGTTCACCAAAAATGCTTCACCTGTTTCCGCAAGAAAAATGTATATTTGATACTTTTTTAACATTTATAATGTATATTAGAAAATGATCACAAGCAAGCACAATACTTTCAAGAGTGAGTAAAATGTTAACTTACAACTGAGAGTCCTCGTAGAAGGACAGCTGACAATACAAACACTAAGAAATATCCTGCACAAAGGACGTATGCAGGAGAAGGTAACTTAGCTGAAACAACATAAATATTTCTTATTAAACTACAAAATTATGTATCAATAACTTAACAAATTTAAATTGCTAATAATAGAAAGCTTAATTTTTCATTTTATTATTATTTAGTAATTATTTACAGAATTTCATTTTCATTTAATTTACTTATCTCAAAAGTAATAAGATAACCATAAATATGTATACAAGCTCCTCATTTTAAGTTAGCCAGTATTTTTAGCTGAATATGATAATACACTACCATTTCCATGATTTAAATTTGTATCAAACATGCTAATTAAAATTAAATTAAAAGAGCTTGTAAATTACATTTATTTTTCATGATAATACGAATGAAATAGTATTAGTGGGTTAGTGGTCACTATTTTTGTGGACAATTTTTATCTTCTATTCCCATGGGAAAAATGTTATAATACAATTAATTAAGTGGAGTCTATTTAAAAAAATAAGATTTTAGTTTTAATCATAATTGTATTGGACTATGAAAATCATATTTCAATGTTTAAGTGTTTCAATTAACCTTTGATCATTATTTGGTCCCTAAAATGTATTGTTTGTTTCTTATACTACATTCATTTTACCAAGATTGAATAACTGCTGTAGAAAAATGTATTATTTCAGTTTTTAAACTATTAAATTTTAATGAAAATCATTCATTGAAGACACAACAGTAGGGATGGACAGTTCCATAATATTATCTTCTTTTGTAACAGTATAAAGACGTAAATTATCTATAATATTATGTGATAGGTCATGTATATATATTAAGATAAGGGTAGTGCTGAGTATGGTTCTCTAGGAGATTCCAGTCCCAATCAAACTCCATCCAGATTCTTGGTATATTGAGGATAATTAGGATTGTGTAGCACATAATTTTTAAATGGCTTAAAACTAAATATTTGCTATAAACAATTTTAGATGTGAGCCCACAATTTAGTACATCTGTTGACTAAAGTAGTACAGCAAGTTGACAACTTGCTCGATTGCAAAGTATGGTACCTTTGAAAACATTATCATTCCATGACTCAAGGGCATAAGTTTGTATCTTCAAACCTATACCTTAGCATCCAATCTAGGCCTCAGGGGCTCACCTTTAGTGAATACGGGCTTGACAATCCTGAAGGATCCTAGCTAGATCTACAATTTTTCATGTAGTCTTGGGTTAACCCCCTCTCTTCATCTTTCCTATCAAGTCTCTCTTGGCCAACTTTTATTCTCTTCCAACCATTAGGGTATTTTAGAGCTCGGGATCTTAAGTTTATGTTCTTTTCTTTCTTTTTTTTATAAAGTGATGATGACAGAAAGATCACCTTTTAAGGAACAACAAAAGTGTAACTTTTCTAATAATTTTATGTCTTGTATTCTTACTCTAATAAAAGTTACAAATGTTTACTATCATTACAGTATGTTACCAAGGCAAAATAATTACTATATATATCCTATATGTCCTTTGTTATGATTTTTAAAGACAGATTAAATTCTGCTAATATATCATGTTATGTTATACTGGGATATGAGGCATATCTGCCTCCTTTCATGGCTTCCCAGATGGATCTTTTATGACTACTTTACGCTCAGAGGCTCACTATAAAGAGTATGGACAAACCACCTAGCTGGATCTAGACCTTTTATCATGTAGTCTTGGTTTAGATCCTTTTCTTTTGTCTTTCCTATCAGATCTCTCTTGTCAACCATTGTTCTTTACAACCCTTATGCAATTAGAGTATTCAAGGGCTAGGGGTCTTTATTTTATCTTCTTTTTTTTATAAGACAATGATGAGCAAGAAGTTTTTTGTCTTTAAACAACAACAAAAAATTGTAACTACTTTGGTGATATTATACTCAGTTGAGACCTTAACTCCCCAACAGCCTATGATCATTCTGGTGGCTGTTGCCTTAACCTATTCATCTGTGGGATGCATACCAAGTTCTTTCATATGCTAAGAACTCACACTCTCATAGCCAGTGTTCAGCCATTCCCTTGCTAGAAATGTCTCTGCAGAAATCAGTTTCAATTATGTTTAAATAGGTAATTCACTGGACAGTGCCGAGAAAGCAGCCCCATTTTCAGTTGTACGTCTTTCCAGCTGATTATTATGACTTGCTTTGCTCTTTTGTTACAAAAAGCAATTAAAATTTGAATTGCCTATTCTTTAATAAATCATAGGTAAGCAGCATATAGATAAGTGGAGGGAGAGAGAGTGGACTGTAGGCAGTCAAATACTTTTTGAATGGACCTGATGATGGAAGGAGCAGATGGCTCATAAGTTTAGGGAGGAAGGACCTAAGGATGGTGGTAGGTATATATCAGGACACGATCTGTTAAATAGGCATCTTCTTATGATTAGACAGAAGAATCAGTCTTACTGTGATAGTTGGGGGCACAAAAGATCTAATTAGGTCGCAGTGCAGGAGGCATTCCAAAACACTCTCCCCAGTCTTAATAATAATACTGTGATAGATCCAGACTGGAAGAAACCGAAGAACATTTTGTGGTCTTCTGTAAAGGATACGGCAGACCAAGACATGAAGTTACTAGGTGTGGACATACAAAATATGGAGGAGCTACAAGCAATGGTTTTTCCTGATCTTGTGAAGTTTGTAAAAAGAACAGGTAGGCTTGGGAAGTGGTAGTATTTAACTAGGTTATTGTTCTTTGTATAAGGTGGTGTCCATGACTAAACTAACTATGAGGAGGTATAGCCCACCCCAATACAAAATAGAATAGAATAAAAGTACAGTTTTGATATTTTTCCCAAGGTTTTGTTATATTTGTAAAATAGGTGCTAAGTATTCAATCAAATTCACCTCTGTATCCTTCTCTTCCGTCTACTAAGTCATTTCCTTAGAATCTACTAAGTCGTTTCTCAGAATTTCCTCAAGCTATGGAACTCTCAGCAAGATAACCTTGTTGATTTTTTGCCAGCTGGTTAAGAGTTTACAGACATTCCCAGTCCAGCCTCAACTCAATAGTATATCAACTCAAAGCCTTGAGCATGATTGTCTAATAGATCTTTACATACTTGATACCTTCATTATGATTCTTCCTACTGCACAGTTTTATTAAATGTATCTCGGCTTGAAAAATAGTTGAAGTTTTACTCATGAATTTGTTAAGGCTAAAACTAGTTAATTTAATCCCCTCTTGTCTTTCTTTTCATTCTGGATCCATGGATATACCAAATAAGTTAACTTTCTACTATATTGGGTATGTTTTCTTTCCAGACTTGTCAATCTTTTAAGCTTTTTTTAAAGTTCATCATTACATGCAATCCAAAACTAGTGAGGTCATCCGTGTTTGCTCCTGTTCTTTAAAAATTCTCTGTTTACCAGCCAATATATTTGGCATTTTAGTTTTTACTCTCCACAGCCCAGGAAATCTCCATATTTGGAATTATCTAAATTATGAGTCAAATTGATAAAAATTAATATTTAGAAACTGTTCACTTTATAACATTGACAAAGGCATGAAATATGCCAAATAATTAGTTTCTTCTTTTTCCAATGGTTACTTTTGGGTTACATCATCTTGGATCTTGCCTCCCAATAAAGTCTAGGATACTCCATTCACCCTTGTTTCCCTATCTAGACCGTTCCAGGCCAATAGGTAATCCTTGTTTGTAATAAAAATCTTTTGAACAAAATGTGTACTTATCAGATGTTTAATAAATTCATTCTGTAGAAAATGTCTTACGAGACAATTATGACCAGTCGAAAATTTGCTACAGATACAGTTCTTGGAAACATCTTATTTTTTATTAATATTTATTTATACATTATTTATTATTTTTTATATAATTAGTTTCTAAGTGAACCTCAATGCTATAGAACAAAACCAAAGCCTTTGAAGATCATCCTTGAGACCATGTTCACTTCTGGGTTACTACTATACTTAATTTTGTCATATATCAAATTGAGTGACCATTTGACTTAACAGAAATAGTATTATGAACAAATATAATGGGAAATATTATGGATAAGATACTCATTTGTAGATGCTAGTGAGAGAGTAATTTGTATTTGTTTATTAAGAGATGGATGAAAGTCACTGATTAAATCTTGTACTAGGGGAAGTGAAATATAAAGAGGAATTTTTTGTAAAGGGTTCAAGGTAATCTTCACTCATTGGAGAAACACATGTATGTTTAAAATTGTCATTAGTTGTCCTCTAATCCTCTCTCCATCATTCCTGCCAGTTGTAACCAAAATATCAATATTGTTGTATGTTGAATTAACATTAGATTTTTGACAAATATAATTCTCTCATTTATTTGAGTCATAAACTCATTTTAGAAATGAGTGTCTCTCTCTCTCTCTCTCAGTCAAGAGTGTATGATTTGTGAAAGTCATTTAAAGAAGATCAGGTAAGAGATGAAAACGAAACACATGCTCGTCAGCCGAGAACCTTAACCAGTGAAAACAACCTGACTGATGTTGATCACTAATTTGAAACAATCAGAAGAAAATTATCGTTAAAAAAAAATCGCTGAGAAACTAGAAATAAGTATTGTTAGTGTGGAATTATTATATAAGATCATCTTAAATATACCAAGGTGAATAACAGGTAGGTTCCCCGTCTTTGGAAGCATGATTGATTGCAGTCACACAACATCTACAGCATTATGGATGGAGAAAAGGTTATAGACTATAATAATCTGTGATAAAGCATGAATGCCTTACTTCAAACAAGTAAAAACGAGCAAGCACACATGGGAACATTGATGCTCACATCTGTCATGGAAAACCAAAAAAACTTTTTCACCTGAGAAAATAATACCCATTTTATTTTGAAAGATATAAGGAATATTTATCTCGATCTTCTCATAAAACAAAAACTATCACTACTGAGTACTATTCTAAGATTTTAAAAGAGAAAGTGAAGCTAACAATTCATTCCAAGAGGAGAGTTCTCCAGCATACAGTGTATTTCCTTCAGGTGGATACTCAAATGGATATCTACCTCAATTTTCCAGATTTAACACCACTGGATATTCACTTCTTTGTCACACTTACAGAATTTTTATATGAGAAGAAATTCAACTCTAATGAGATGGTTATTGACGCTGTGCTAGAATGGGTCAACATGCAGTCACTAAACTTCTACTTTTCTGAAATAAAGAAGCTTTCTAAGCTATGAAATAAATATATAAGTTGAATTCGCAGAGAACTACATAGAAAAATACTGTACAAGTCAATAAATAATTGTAATAATAAAAATTTAATTGTATTCGCTAAATAAAGTTTAGTTGATAAATTCCTCTTTATATTTCAATGCTTCTCGTACATCATAAGAAAATCAAATTTACTTGTTGATGTATTATAAATTAGTTGCTCTGTAACTTATCGCCTCTCCATCAAAATGACTAAATCAATTTAAGCTCTAATTATTACTATGAATATTCTAAGTTTTTACCTTCTGTGTGGATGATCCACCATATTTCCATCAAGAAAGCAATGATATAAGCGACCTAAAACAAATTAAGCTAAATTGTATTAAAATAGGTCTAGTTGTTTGAATTTAAATAGACAAGTTTCTAATAACTTTTTACATTACAATAAATTTGATAAAGAACTAGAAAAATAACAGTTTACAACTTAATATGAACTAATTTAAAGACTTTAATTACTTAACATAACTTTACATCATTCTTTATTGATTTCAATTAAATTGTGGTGGAATAGTTCATTGGTTCTGAGGTGAGTAATAAGCTACAGACGTTTAGGAACAATTTTTGAAAACATTCAGTATATTGCAGTCTCAAAAGGATTAAGACTATATAAGCGTTCTGTTGTTTTGAGTTACAAGTGTTTAGACACAAGAACATCCTCAATCTTCTGTGAATGACTCACCGCTTTACCATGGTAAAAGAAGTGAACACTGTTGTTGATTCAGGCAGGTTATGTGTTGTATTGCATTGCTCAAAATAGACAAATTTGTAGCTCGAAAGAAAAAAGAAACTGGGGCTGATTTGACAATTGAGGCAGTATAAGATATGTAGTATAACTATGACCATCAATTTCTGACAGAAGATTTTATAGCTTTGAAATTATAGCAGGACAAATTTTGAAACTTATTGTTTGGTCAAGGCTATGGCACCTCTACTATGAACGGTGTGTGTAATAATGGAGTATAAACAAGAATTCTTGAGCAATACCTAAAAACAATGTATGGGCGATGTTCAAATCACCGTCTAAATTTAGTCCTATCTGAATCACTTAATGTGAGTTTATATTTTAACACCAATGATGTTTTAAACGAAGCAATGCATTTCTTTAGGCTACCCTTTTTAAAAATAAATATTCAAAGTTTTTGCCAAAATTTATAAAATCAAAGCAGCTTGGCATCTGTGAAACAAGGTCAGATATCATTCAATGTTTTTGAAGAGCTTCTTTCCACAGTAGTCACAACGTTTCAAGACATTAACTGATGATTTTCAAGTAATGCTTCCAACTGCCATGGAGAATGGAAATTTCATAGTCCAATTATTAGTTTAAGGTACCTTTTCCATCTCGCGTTACCCTTTTCCACGTACCTCCAAAAACATCAGCTGCAATTAAGTTCAGTGATATTCTTCAGATATTGAAAGACCTTCGATTTAGCGATAAAAGAATGACTTTGAAAAACCTACAAGTATTGCTAGTGAAGTTTTTGAAACTGAAATTAACGTTCCAAGGCAATTAAAGAAGAAAACAAACATAGCAAACTACACACACGAAACTTTTGAAGAGTAATTCAAGAGATCAGTCTTTATACTATCGGAATATTCATTTTTTCATTTGGAATGGAGGTTTAGTGGATATTAAAACGATCCAAAATTTGCACACATACTACAAAAACAGGGTCCCTGAAACTATGCTCGAAGCAGAATATCTTTTGTGATGTTAGAAATGGAGTTCCAAGGGTTTTACCTTCGAAAATAATGCAACTCTTAGTATCTTTTCCCGAGTCTACATGTGAAGCCGAGAGATTTTTCTCAGCTCACCTCTAACAACTAAACAGAATTTAAAATGAAAATCTGATCGGCTTAGCTATTATTACCCAGTGCCCTTTACTTCAAATAATATATTGAATGACATTAAATAAAACAGAATACTATTATGAAATTGTCATTTAGGACATTATTAAGTTATGACTGTCATTATAATAAACACACCTACCCTAATTACGTTACGGATTCCCTTGATTATATATTAAGCTTTGCCATAATAAAACATTTGGACTTAAGAGTATAATTTGTTTAAACTATTTATTATTTTGAACTTAATCATTGATTATACAGGGTGTGTGTATGTTCATGTAATTAAGATAATGGGAAGAACCCATTGTAAGGTACTGTACCCCTCTTAACAAAATCCTGGCTACGTCCTTGTCAATCCCGTATAGTAATTTGAGAAAAACTATTTTAGATCTAACAAATCTCCCTAATATATTTGAAAAGTTTTACATCAAATTTCGTTTATTTCTCTATAATTGGTTTATTGGGTAAACAGATATCACTGTTTATGTGAAAAATGTACTATCAAAAATTACTCATTTTAAGAGAGTCTAAATTCATAGTTTTCATGAGGTGTTTGTATCACTATAAAATCTGTCATTTTACAGGGAATATAATATTCTGATTTTTATGATAAAATAAAAAAATAACTAATTCATGAGTTCCACACAACGATCAGTCAAATAAAGTTAAATATTTCAAGAATGTGTAATATAACAGTAGGTATACTTCCCCTCAATTATTACTTTCTACATAACTCTGTCTCTATCACACCTTCCCCTCACTCATTCAAATAGAGAGCCATCTCATTGTAAACGCACAGTAGGTCTACAACAGAAGTGTGGTAAATCAAAGTTCATGTATTTATACGAAGAAATGCAATGATGAAAACTGTTCTTGTAAAACTACCGATTTTTGTTTTAAATTGGATGTTTATGATATACAGAGTGAACCAATAACCAGGCACCTTTTAGTTACAGTAAATCAATAAACCAGAGAGTATGTAAAAATAAAGAAATGTTTCATTTTAAAATGTTAATATGAACTCAATGAAGTTTTCTAATGTTACCTGCATTTTGTTGTAATTTTTACTATATCACACACAGTATAGAGAAAGTTATGTGATGTGTCAAAAAATCGATGTTGAGTTTCTTGATGATATTTCTGTTTTGAGGTCTCTTGGGTCCATAAAAGTGGGTTTTAGAATGGTATCTGTCTGACATCTGCTTATCTGCTTTCTGTGGTATGTTAAGTTCTCTACAGCCCAAATGTGTAGACCAATTTTAAACAAATTTGTATGTTGAAATACTTTTTCCATATATTTGGAAATTGTTTTCATTTTTTGATAACTCAAAATATGGAATTAGTAACTGCCATAAGAAAATAAACACAAGTTTAGCATTTGCTAATAATTTTGGCTCTAACGATCTTGAACAAGTATTACTCAAGTGTAGTCTCTAAATACTTAAACAAAACGTATGATTTCCATACCTATGTAAATTAAAGTTCGTGAGGTATTGGTCAAAAACCAAAATATCGCCTATTAGGCTGTAACAAAGTCATTTCTCATTACTAGCCTTTACTTATTTCGTTCAAGTTTTAGTGAAATTGAAAAATTATTGACAAAACCCTCAAAGTAAAAAACAATACACTTCAGGACAACTTATCATAAAACAAAAATTAACTTTGACCGCCGTCATTAAAAGTTGATGAGGTAAATGGCACCTGACAAAAAGTGTAGCATACAGGGCCTGTGGGATACTCGGTGGGTGATCTCTCACAGCCCTTACCCGACAAAACGGGGCTCTGGCCGGCCTTTCTCGAGCTACTTGTGGAAAAAACAAGGAGAGAGAAATTTAAAATAACAAGCTTGTGCGGGATGTCACCACAACTCAACATGCTGGTAAAATGGAGCATGCTCTCCATGATGACTATCAAACATGAGGTCTTCCGCTTTGTCGTGATTTCTTTGACGATATGGAGATAATAAACCTATTAGAGAAAGTTCAAACAGGCCACTCAGAAGGAATAGTTTAGAAGAAGCACCCAACAAAGAAGAGAAACATGGAAGAAGGAAAATTCCGTTACGCCCACTATGACAACCTGTCGGGAATGATGACCCACTGACTCTCTTAGTTCCTGAGAGCCTTACATGCTTAAGTGGGGACAGGAGTAAGATGGTACCTGCGATCACTAGCTCAGAGTAAGCCAGGGTAAAAGCACTAGAGTAAAAATGCCTCAAAAGAAATCGCTGACTGGGTTTCTATCAGGGAATTGTAGACTCAGGAAACACCTTAGGAGGCTCAGAATAGATAATGATAGACCTGCAAATTGAGAAGGAGGAGACCCTTCACCATCTAGTAATCGAATGCGGTGCAGTAATGCATAACATTGCTAGAGGGTAGCCGATTTATATAGAAGAGATACTTACCCTTGATCTCCTTCATGTGGTGTATTTCCTAAAGGAATTGGTGCTGGAGGGGCTTACATAGACGGATTTTTAAAATGTGAAAAATCCCCACAGAACTTCCTGTCCGAATGCGGGAGTTTGTTTTTGAAAAATTTTTGGTTTTGTTTTAATTACTGCAAGCTTGTAAATTATGTTAAATAAAGTCAAATAAAACCAATGCATCTCATTTCATGCCCTGAGCATTTAACCACAATACATTCTTATCAGGTTTCTTTTTACCAATTCCCCTGACGCTATTAGAGTATTCGAGAAGTTTTTATTTATGTTTATTTCTTCCTTTTTTTAAGTAGATAATGACTGATAAGTTTTTCGCCTTTAAACGACAAAAAAAAATCTAAACCTTAATAGTCTATTTTCGAAATAACAACAACAAAATCTGTACAATAAAAATAATTTACAAGAAACAAAGCGAACTTTGGATATTTTAAACCTAAATTAAGCCACAATTCAGTAGTATACAGCTTCTTTTACCTTTCACGTATGCTATATCACAATACATTAAAGGTTGATGGTTATAGGGTGGCAGTGGTTAGACCTCAAGCGTAGAGTCTTTGCTACACTCACATATATCTCACTCAATTGGTCTTGATCAAGTCTTATTCTTTTCCGGCCCTGACGCTATTAGAATATTCGAGAGCTAGAGGTCTTTATTTTATGGTCTTTTCTTCTGTTTATTTTATAAAACTATGGTGACCGAAAGGTTTTTCATCTTTAAACAACAAGGGGAAATATAAATTGCATGACAAGTCCATTTTTTTAATGAAAATAATAGGAACAATTATATTTTGATCACTTGCCCCCCCCCCTCGTGAATCTCCATTGTTGAATTCAAAAGTTGTCTTTAATTTTCTAGATATACCTAGTTTTATCTAAATTGGTAAACTTATCAAAATTTAACAAAAGTTTTTGAAATTTGTATAAATCTAATTTTTGGTTCTTTTAATTTTGTTATGTAGAAATGAATTCAAACAAATAAATAAAACTTGAGTATAAAATCTCTATTTAATTATTTTAAAAATTTTATTTTTAACAAAAACTCATGATCATTATCCTGATAAGCTATAATTTTTATTTGTACAATTTTTATATCTACAATCAAATTTTAATTATTATTTTTTTAAACGGAAGCATGAGATACGAATTTATAACTTATGAATGTACACAAAACATTCATAGTGATAATTTTTATCGTAGAACGACGAATAAAAACCATTTTTCTGAACCTTTTTTTTTTTTAATTAAAAATTGACAATAGAAGTAAAAAATAGTTAAAATATTAGGTGAAGGTGTATTTTTTCTTCTTTTTTTTATTAATTAAAAATTGACAATAAAAATTAAAAAATAGTTGAAATATAAGGTGAAGGTATTTGGTTTTTTTAATAATTAAAAATAGACAATAGAAATAAAAATAGTTGAAATATAAGGTGAAGGTGTATAGTTTTATTTAATATAAAAATTACATATTTTTTAATAATTTACAAAATAATCCCCCCCCCCCCCGACAACGATAGTGACCTAAACTCTTTTTCTCTGTTTTAAGATCAGTCAAAGACTAAACGCACCGGATTTCATGAATGTAAGATTTTTTTCCAAATCCGTATTTTTTAATCTTGTTTTATTGGTTATTATATAAGTTTATGAACACGTTAATTGCTTGACGATATAAAAGTTGTTTCTGGAATGCACGGAGATAATTCAGGGGGTGGTTATACGTGTAAGAAAAAAATTTCCTATAAACATATGTCCAGAAACGCTTCTTTTAACAGCTATCCGCCAATTTGTTTTTTACTAAATAATTTATCTAGAACGGCTTAACCGATCGTGTTGAAATTTTACATGGTTCCCACCAATTTAAAGACCTAGTTTAAAAAAATAATGAACGTGTTGCAACAATCCGTTTAAAAATGGCGGCCATTTAAAATTTTTAAATGAAAATAACTCAGAAACAGTACATTTTTGTACAAACCGCCCAGAGTAAATTTTTTTAACCGATTTAATTTCCTACCGAATGGTATAACTGTCGAAACCATTGAATAAAGGATAACAGTAAAACACTGTCCATTAGAGAGAGAAAATACCTTTAAATGAGTTATTTTAATTTAAAATTTTTAAATGGCCGCCATTTTGAAACGGATTATTTGGAACAAGTTGATTACACTTTTTCCAAACTAGGTCTTTACATTAATGAGTACCGTGCAAAATCGGTTAATTCAACTCAATCGGTTAAGCCATAAATTATTTAGTGAAAAAACAAAATAGCGGATAGCTGGTAAAAGAAACATTTCCGGACATATGTTTAGAGGAAGTTTTTTTTCTTTATTTTGATCCATACAACCACCCCCTGAATTATCTCCGCGCATTACACAAACACCCTAATATGTATAATTTACAAAGTTTTACTGTTCCTTGAAGAACTTTTCTAAATTTGCATACATCTTTTTAATTGTTAGTAATTTGTAAAATTCTTAACCTTTTTTTCATCTTTCTCTCTTTTTATTGCGTGAATATGAATCTATGAAAATATATAAAATTTGTTTATAAATTTTTATCCAATAATACAAAAAGTTTTATATTTTTTAATTATTAAGAACCTCCCCCCCCCCCTTTACTTTATACAATTAATGTTCATTATCTCATAAGCTACAACTTGTATTTCAAACATTGTTGCACGAGTCATGTACATAGCAAACTTTGAAAATTCATAACTCTGTTCATTTTAATCGTAATCGTAAAAATATGACGAAATTGTATAAGGTACAAGCTTTCAATTTTGCAATATATTACCAATTTATAAATATTTACTAACAAGTTTTGATCCCCCCCCCCCTCCCAGAGTGTCTGGACATTCATAGTAACCTCAACTCTTCTCTTTTTTAAGGTCAGTCAAAGAGTAACTGAAATTTTTCCCGAATCATTACGTTTGTAATCATGTTTTACTGAGCTATTATGAACACGTGAAATGCTTGACATCTTATATGATATACCGGGTGTTAAAAGTAAGTTGAAACTTTAAATTTTTATGGTTGCCTTATTTATTGTCCAATCCCCGAGAAAAACTCTTTATTGTATCCAGATATAATTGGGATTTATTAAAACATCAGCTCTTTGCATTGCTATTTATTTTTTGTTTTCTGGAATCTATTAGGCGGTAAACTTGAAAGTGACAATTAATTATTTGATATTTTTTATTCCATCATGACTTTACCTTTACAAGCACGCATCGCATTGATTCAGTGTTATTATGAATTTGAACGCTGTGAGAAAGTTTCGTACTGACAACGGTTTGAGGAACTGACCGTGCAGTGTAGTCGCGTATAAAAAACTTGAAAGTTTGAAACCACCGGGTCCGTTTGAGATATCAAAAGGCCAGGAAGACATTCAATTCGTAAGAACTGAAAGAAGCAATTATTCAAAACGTAGTTGAGATAAATTTCAACACGTTAAATAATGCCGCGTAGAGGAAAGACTAGTGCTTCTCCAAGAAGAGAATGACAGTCAATAACCCTTAAAAAGTCAGATTCAGCGTAATTTTAAGTTTTTTTATTAAATCCCGTTCGATTCCAAAGGAATTTGTGTAGTTTATTTCGTTGTATGTTAAAAAATTTTGTTGTATAAACTATAGTCAAAAGTTTTAACTTACTTTTGAAAGACCAGGTATTTCGTTTTTCTTTATTTCAAAAGACTAGATACACTAAGACAGTATAATTCATTACAAAGGAACATAAAAATAAAATAATAATTGACTCTTAAAATATTAATAAATTAATAGATAAATAAACAAAACAAAAATAAACAAACAAAAAAAAATATTCATAACAAACACTGTCGTAGCAGATTTAGAAGTCCTACAAAATTAGGAACTCCAGAGGTAAAACCTGTTTTGGAATTACTTTCACTAAGTTAAGCGAAACTACGCGGTGATTTATAAATAGTGATATATAGGATTTATCGTCTTGTCTGTGTAGACTTATAGTCCCCTATACCAAATTTTATATTCCTAATTTTGCTGCCGCTCTCGTGTTTATGTAGACGACGACTACAGACGGACGACAAGTTCAAAATCAATTTTCGGTTTTCTGATACCATGTAACGTTAAAAAACGAAATATTTTTGGGTTACCAAACTTACCCTATACTACGTACAATGGGTAATTAAAACTTTTAAAAAGTGCTAGTTAGGTCTTTAGTTTTTTAAAATATTATAAGTTAAAAAACTAAAACTTTTTTTAAACACTATTTTGTATGTTTACAGAAAGACACGGCCCTGGAATGTGACTAAGGAAAGTAGCAGTAGAAGAGAAACGGTGCATTACCATCTTCCACTGAAAAAGAAAGCACCTGGACTGGTCGAACCGCTATCACTTGGATTTGGCCTACATAACCTACATTGTCCGACAACTACGGCTACGCCACATCGCATGAAACATGACTTGTGTAGTAAACCACTGTTCTTTTAATACAGTAACGGGATATTTTAAGTTAGAAAAAATGTCATATAGATTAAATTTCGTTGTTTTTTTTTAAATAATAATTACTTACCCAGTTCATGGTAAGTTTGGTAATCGAAAAAAAAATCCGTTTTTTGACTTCACGTTTCACGGCTTTAGGAAAAGGAAAAATTTATTTTCGACATGGCGTCGATCCATCTGTCTATACGTAAGCACAATAGCGGCAACAATAATTAAGATAGGAACATGAAATTTGTTATAGGAGACTACAGTGTGCTCATATAGAACTCTATTGAAATTCAGAAAAATCTAATTGAAAATGTCAAAATGGCGGCTATTTTAAATAGTTTTTGTTCATATTTCAACTTAAAACACACTAAATTAGATAAAAATTGTTCCTGTAATGGTACCAACCCCACCTCTCTACGATGACAAATAGCAAATGTACTTTCTAACACTGACCTCTCAAGAAAATATGATATTCATATAGTTACGAGATCCGGCACTGCCGAGTCATAGTCGCAAGCGTAGCCAGTGGAAGCTCCTTCACATATGTACAGCTTAAATGATCTCCAGTAAAGCGAAGCGAAGCGAGTGAAGACTTAATATAAACAAACCTCCATAACAACTACTAATTCACGAATTTATATTTTTGGAGTGATGTCAACCAAATAGGTTTTATTTGGGCTCTTAGAATTAGTGAATTTGATCAACTTTGAGGAAATCGTAACCTCTTTTATTTTTTTATTTTATTTTTTATGACAGCTAGACCTACCTCAACGGACTTGACTTGTGACAGTTTGTATACCGGTAACTCTGCTATCTAACGGTCCACTTCTGGTAACTTCAAGGACAATATGCCGGGGTTTGATTGGCTGGGATGATTATTCTTCAATGGACTAAATACTATAACAAGCGCTGTCAAATTTACGCTGGTCAGAACTTTGATAGGACACAGAAATCCAAATATAAATGTTTCCAAAGAGGGCAAGAATTAGGAAAACCTTACACTGTATATACTTCAACCCCGGACTCTGCCCGTTCAGAAAATAACTACGAGAAAGAATTTATTCAATGGCAAAACCATTTATAGCTGTATAAGGAACCTCAAGAGACTGTTTCTACTTGAACATGAGGCTCTGGAGAGCAGGTGTCAGCGTGTCTTTAGGGATCCTCTTGAAGACGATAGTTTGAACTTACTATGATGGGTCCTGAAGGTAACTCTATGACTCGACTTACTAGGATAGTGTCTCGAGCTATTGTCGGTTCCACGTTCACCTTTCAATACGCTACGTCTATAAGCTATGTAAATCAAATGTGAGTTTCAGTGCTATTAGCCATCGTTAAAATATCATAACTGCGCGATAGTATTTCTCTTTTCTTTTTGGTTCTTCTGATTTCTCAACAGTTTCACTTTGCCCACTACTTTGCTCACTCCGAATGGCAACCGAACAAAACGAAATTTAGGTTAAGTTTATTTGAATTGATTTATAATATACAGGAAATGTCCCGTTTGTAGGTTAGATTAATTCTTGCATGTAAAATAACATAAATAAACAATAAAACAACGTTTTAAAGTTGTAAAAGGAAGTAATTATTGAACACAGTGTATGTACACGGAGAGTATTTTTCGTTTGCCAAGTTTTGAAGTTGGCAATCCCGTTTCCTCAACAATACACCTAAGTTATTTGAAATATTCATAAATAACCTCAGTTTTGACGTGAGAACTTCTACTGTGTTGATGTGTTGTTTAGCACTACTGCTATATTTTGTGTAGTTAGTTTTAAAATATGGACAGTTCAGAGGACGAAAACCTGTCAAATACCCCGCCTAAATTAGCGGAAAAAGCTAACAACGTTGTTCTAAATCTCCTTCCTGTCAAATCAAGGAAAAAGTACAACCAGCAGTATGAACTGAATTGTGTTACTGCTGAAGTATGTTTTTTATTTGTCACAAAATAACAACTGTAGACAAAGTATAATGTGCAATTCGTGAGCAAAGTGTCTTTTTTTCGTGAGCAAAGCCTCGTGCGTCAACATTTTTCTCTCGTTTAAAAAAGTACCACTTTGCTCACTAGTTGCACAAATAACTATTTGAAATATTAAATGTATTAATTAATCCTTTTTTTTTTTACTTTTGTACAAGCCAAAGCCAAACTTATACTTTCACAACTAAAAGAGTTTTACTCAATATAGATTACTTGTTTATAATTTAACTTAATATGTTTCAAATTTTTTTTGAAGTCTGTTTAGTGTACATTTTTTTTTTCACATGACTTTAAATATAGCGCGTTCACTGTCACACCGAAAAATCCGATGTTTTTCTTTATTGTTCAATTTTTATAGAGAAAAAAATGGCGATAGTTAAAAAGCTTAGCACGAATACGTATATAGTTTATGCTTTTAAAAGCGAGAAGTAGGTGAGCTATGTGGACAAATTCGAAAATTATATTTTTCTTATCGAATCCATTCTAATTTTACTAGTATTTGCAAATACATTTAGTAAATTTAAATTGATTACCTTTTATTTACGTTTAACCAAATTCAAAGTAAAACGTTCACAAATTTGAGGATATTATAAATTTTAAATGGCAATGCTTCCTCCCTAGCTTACTATGAATTCTATACCATAAAAGTAAAATTATTAAGTATTTTGATTTCAAATATATATTATTAATTATTTCTTGTAATTAAATCAAACATAATAATGTAAAACTTACATATACAAGAGTGAAAACATTTAAGTGTATGTATTATTATCAATGTAGACAACTGAAGAGAAAAAAAAATATGTGTACTTTTAAAAGATTATTTATTTTAATCACTACAACGTATCAAGTAGTTACTGAGGATGATGACATTGTCAATTGATATTCACGTGTATTTTATTATTATTTTTGGTAATTATTTTGATATTTTGTGGAAAAGATTTTTTTTAAATAGTCGTCTGTTACGCCATTATATATTTCTTAACAGGTATAATGAGAAAACTATTTCCTTACACCCTTCATGTCCGTCTTGCTGTAGGTGCCGAAAGATACGAGACAAGTTCGTTAGGGAGGAGGCAGTAGACAGCTTGACCTTGAAACCGTATTTCTTCTCTAGTTACGTTCATTTAAAACGGAAAGATCATAGATACTACATTTCATTTTGCATCACAGTTAGTTGCAAAGAGCATAATTTAACGAACAATTTAAAAAAATACATCCGTAGCTGCTTTCTTTCCTTGTAAACAAATCATCAGAAATTTCCCAACAAAAACAATATTTTTCCGACTAAATAAATAAATGTAATAGAAATCTTTCATCTTAAATTGCAAGAATCTTTAATTAAAAACTAATATTTATTTTTTAACTGTGTTATTACTATTATTACAGGGGAAATAATTATTAACGTTAAAGCAAAATATGTTTTAAAATAAATAGGTCAGTACCGCTGACAATGTTAACGTATCAGTTAGAGTAAACAATTTAAATTATTAAAACAAAAAACTATTGTTTAAATAATATAAACTAAGCAAACGTAATAAAACTATTTATTTAAGCAACTCTATTAGAATTGCAAGACATAGTAGCCTCGAGTAATGAGGGACCTGTTCGAATTGATAACCAAGCACAACTCTTGGTCACCCAACGGACATGATTCGAGGCAGATAGTATGCCTACGCTACGCTACTGGCTGGACTAAAACCCATTTGACACAGTAACATTTACAGGTTGAGTAGTAATTTAGTTAACTCCTGTATGACACATACGTGGAACCGAGAGCAGTCAAAGGTACAGGATTCGGTCGCACTAACTAGACCAGAGGGGAACGAAATAAACCTCTTCAGCTTCAGATCGTCAAGTATCAATCAATACTAGGGTAGTTACTGAAAGGAACGAACAAAAACCCGGAAATAGTTAAGGTGTTGAACGCTCTCTAGTCGATGGGTACCATCATACAATGTAATAAAAGCAGATTTTCTAAATATAATTGTCAAAAATTAGTTTCCTCGGCCTTGAAGGAAATATTAAATTGTATTAGTAGATCTTGGACCATAACTAGTAGGGTAAGTTTATTTAAAACTGTAGTTACGGAATATATTTTGTATATCACTACTCTCTTGGCACTGGGGTTAGAATATATAAAAAGGTGCCCACTCACTTTCCTTATGTGCATATGTGAAGGAGACTACTCAAAGCCTGTACAAAATCTTCTCCCGTTTCGCTCGTATCAGTGTCTCGGCGTTGGCAGGACTCGAAGCTGTACATGTGTGAAAGATTCTCGACTCCCTACGCTAATATCAGTGTCTCGGCGTTGGCAGGACTCGAAGCTGTACATGTGTGAAAGATTCTCGACTCCCTACGCTAATATCAGTGTCTCGTCGTTGGCAGGACTCGAAGCTGTACATGTGTGAATGATTCTCCACTCGCTACGCTAGTATCAGTGTCTCGTCGTTGGCAGGACTCGAAGCTGTACATGTGTGAATGATTCTCCACTCGCTACGCTAGTATCAGTGTCTCGTCGTTGGCAGGACTCGAAGCTGTACATGTGTGAATGATTCTCCACTCGCTACGCTAGTATCAGTGTCTCGTCGTTGGCAGGACTCGAAGCTGTACATGTGTGAATGATTCTCCACTCGCTACGCTAGTATCAGTGTCTCGTCGTTGGCAGGACTCGAAGCTGTACATGTGTGAATGATTCTCCACTCGCTACGCTAGTATCAGTGTCTCGTCGTTGGCAGGACTCGAAGCTGTACATGTGTGAATGATTCTCCACTCGCTACGCTAGTATCAGTGTCTCGTCGTTGGCAGGACTCGAAGCTGTACATGTGTGAATGATTCTCCACTCGCTACGCTCGTATCAGTGTCTCGTCGTTGGCAGGACTCGAAGCTGTACATGTGTGAATGATTCTCCACTCGCTACGCTCGTATCAGTGTCTCGTCGTTGGCAGGACTCGAAGCTGTACATGTGTGAATGATTCTCCACTCGCTACGCTAGTATCAGTGTCTCGTCGTTGGCAGGACTCGAAGCTGTACATGTGTGAATGATTCTCCACTCGCTACGCTAGTATCAGTGTCTCGTCGTTGGCAGGACTCGAAGCTGTACATGTGTGAATGATTCTCCACTCGCTACGCTAGTATCAGTGTCTCGTCGTTGGCAGGACTCGAAGCTGTACATGTGTGAATGATTCTCCACTCGCTACGCTAGTATCAGTGTCTCGTCGTTGGCAGGACTCGAAGCTGTACATGTGTGAATGATTCTCCACTCGCTACGCTAGTATCAGTGTCTCGGCGTTGGCAGGACTCGAAGCTGTACATGTGTGAAAGATTCTCGACTCCCTACGCTAATATCAGTGTCTCGTCGTTGGCAGGACTCGAAGCTGTACATGTGTGAAAGATTCTCGACTCCCTACGCTAATATCAGTGTCTCGGCGTTGGCAGGACTCGAAGCTGTACATGTGTGAAAGATTCTCGACTCCCTACGCTAATATCAGTGTCTCGTCGTTGGCAGGACTCGAAGCTGTATAATATGTGTGAATGATTCTCCACTCGCTACGCTAGTATCAGTGTCTCGTCGTTGGCAGGACTCGAAGCTGTACATGTGTGAATGATTCTCCACTCGCTACGCTAGTATCAGTGTCTCGTCGTTGGCAGGACTCGAAGCTGTACATGTGTGAATGATTCTCCACTCGCTACGCTAGTATCAGTGTCTCGTCGTTGGCAGGACTCGAAGCTGTACATGTGTGAATGATTCTCCACTCGCTACGCTAGTATCAGTGTCTCGTCGTTGGCAGGACTCGAAGCTGTACATGTGTGAATGATTCTCCACTCGCTACGCTAGTATCAGTGTCTCGTCGTTGGCAGGACTCGAAGCTGTACATGTGTGAATGATTCTCCACTCGCTACGCTAGTATCAGTGTCTCGGCGTTGGCAGGACTCGAAGCTGTACATGTGTGAAAGATTCTCGACTCCCTACGCTAATATCAGTGTCTCGTCGTTGGCAGGACTCGAAGCTGTACATGTGTGAAAGATTCTCGACTCCCTACGCTAATATCAGTGTCTCGGCGTTGGCAGGACTCGAAGCTGTACATGTGTGAAAGATTCTCGACTCCCTACGCTAATATCAGTGTCTCGTCGTTGGCAGGACTCGAAGCTGTATAATATGTGTGAATGATTCTCCACTCGCTACGCTAGTATCAGTGTCTCGTCGTTGGCAGGACTCGAAGCTGTACATGTGTGAATGATTCTCCACTCGCTACGCTAGTATCAGTGTCTCGGCGTTGGCAGGACTCGAAGCTGTACATGTGTGAATGATTCTCCACTCGCTACGCTAGTATCAGTGTCTCGTCGTTGGCAGGACTCGAAGCTGTACATGTGTGAATGATTCTCCACTCGCTACGCTAGTATCAGTGTCTCGTCGTTGGCAGGACTCGAAGCTGTACATGTGTGAATGATTCTCCACTCGCTACGCTAGTATCAGTGTCTCGGCGTTGGCAGGACTCGAAGCTGTACATGTGTGAAAGATTCTCGACTCCCTACGCTAATATCAGTGTCTCGTCGTTGGCAGGACTCGAAGCTGTACATGTGTGAAAGATTCTCGACTCCCTACGCTAGTATCAGTGTCTCGTCGTTGGCAGGACTCGAAGCTGTACATGTGTGAAAGATTCTCGACTCCCTACGCTAATATCAGTGTCTCGGCGTTGGCAGGACTCGAAGCTGTACATGTGTGAAAGATTCTCGACTCCCTACGCTAATATCAGTGTCTCGTCGTTGGCAGGACTCGAAGCTGTATAATATGTGTGAATGATTCTCCACTCGCTACGCTAGTATCAGTGTCTCGTCGTTGGCAGGACTCGAAGCTGTATAATATGTGTGAATGATTCTCCACTCGCTACGCTAGTATCAGTGTCTCGTCGTTGGCAGGACTCGAAGCTGTACATGTGTGAATGATTCTCCACTCGCTACGCTAGTATCAGTGTCTCGTCGTTGGCAGGACTCGAAGCTGTACATGTGTGAATGATTCTCCACTCGCTACGCTAGTATCAGTGTCTCGGCGTTGGCAGGACTCGAAGCTGTACATGTGTGAAAGATTCTCGACTCCCTACGCTAATATCAGTGTCTCGTCGTTGGCAGGACTCGAAGCTGTACATGTGTGAAAGATTCTCGACTCCCTACGCTAATATCAGTGTCTCGGCGTTGGCAGGACTCGAAGCTGTACATGTGTGAAAGATTCTCGACTCCCTACGCTAATATCAGTGTCTCGTCGTTGGCAGGACTCGAAGCTGTATAATATGTGTGAATGATTCTCCACTCGCTACGCTAGTATCAGTGTCTCGTCGTTGGCAGGACTCGAAGCTGTACATGTGTGAATGATTCTCCACTCGCTACGCTAGTATCAGTGTCTCGTCGTTGGCAGGACTCGAAGCTGTACATGTGTGAATGATTCTCCACTCGCTACGCTAGTATCAGTGTCTCGTCGTTGGCAGGACTCGAAGCTGTACATGTGTGAATGATTCTCCACTCGCTACGCTAGTATCAGTGTCTCGTCGTTGGCAGGACTCGAAGCTGTACATGTGTGAATGATTCTCCACTCGCTACGCTAGTATCAGTGTCTCGTCGTTGGCAGGACTCGAAGCTGTACATGTGTGAATGATTCTCCACTCGCTACGCTAGTATCAGTGTCTCGTCGTTGGCAGGACTCGAAGCTGTACATGTGTGAATGATTCTCCACTCGCTACGCTAGTATCAGTGTCTCGTCGTTGGCAGGACTCGAAGCTGTACATGTGTGAATGATTCTCCACTCGCTACGCTAGTATCAGTGTCTCGGCGTTGGCAGGACTCGAAGCTGTACATGTGTGAAAGATTCTCGACTCCCTACGCTAATATCAGTGTCTCGTCGTTGGCAGGACTCGAAGCTGTACATGTGTGAAAGATTCTCGACTCCCTACGCTAATATCAGTGTCTCGGCGTTGGCAGGACTCGAAGCTGTACATGTGTGAAAGATTCTCGACTCCCTACGCTAATATCAGTGTCTCGTCGTTGGCAGGACTCGAAGCTGTATAATATGTGTGAATGATTCTCCACTCGCTACGCTAGTATCAGTGTCTCGTCGTTGGCAGGACTCGAAGCTGTACATGTGTGAATGATTCTCCACTCGCTACGCTAGTATCAGTGTCTCGGCGTTGGCAGGACTCGAAGCTGTACATGTGTGAATGATTCTCCACTCGCTACGCTAGTATCAGTGTCTCGTCGTTGGCAGGACTCGAAGCTGTACATGTGTGAATGATTCTCCACTCGCTACGCTAGTATCAGTGTCTCGTCGTTGGCAGGACTCGAAGCTGTACATGTGTGAATGATTCTCCACTCGCTACGCTAGTATCAGTGTCTCGTCGTTGGCAGGACTCGAAGCTGTATAATATGTGAATGATTCTCCACTCGCTACGCTAGTATCAGTGTCTCGTCGTTGGCAGGACTCGAAGCTGTACATGTGTGAATGATTCTCCACTCGCTACGCTAGTATCAGTGTCTCGTCGTTGGCAGGACTCGAAGCTGTACATGTGTGAATGATTCTCCACTCGCTACGCTAGTATCAGTGTCTCGTCGTTGGCAGGACTCGAAGCTGTACATGTGTGAATGATTCTCCACTCGCTACGCTAGTATCAGTGTCTCGTCGTTGGCAGGACTCGAAGCTGTACATGTGTGAATGATTCTCCACTCGCTACGCTAGTATCAGTGTCTCGGCGTTGGCAGGACTCGAAGCTGTACATGTGTGAATGATTCTCCACTCGCTACGCTAGTATCAGTGTCTCGTCGTTGGCAGGACTCGAAGCTGTACATGTGTGAATGATTCTCCACTCGCTACGCTAGTATCAGTGTCTCGGCGTTGGCAGGACTCGAAGCTGTACATGTGTGAATGATTCTCCACTCGCTACGCTAGTATCAGTGTCTCGGCGTTGGCAGGACTCGAAGCTGTACATGTGTGAATGATTCTCCACTCGCTACGCTAGTATCAGTGTCTCGGCGTTGGCAGGACTCGAAGCTGTACATGTGTGAATGATTCTCCACTCGCTACGCTAGTATCAGTGTCTCGGCGTTGGCAGGACTCGAAGCTGTACATGTGTGAATGATTCTCCACTCGCTACGCTAGTATCAGTGTCTCGGCGTTGGCAGGACTCGAAGCTGTACATGTGTGAATGATTCTCCACTCGCTACGCTAGTATCAGTGTCTCGGCGTTGGCAGGACTCGAAGCTGTACATGTGTGAATGATTCTCCACTCGCTACGCTCGTATCAGTGTCTCGGCGTTGGCAGGACTCGAAGCTGTACATGTGTGAATGATTCTCCACTCGCTACGCTCGTATCAGTGTCTCGGCGTTGGCAGGACTCGAAGCTGTACATGTGTGAATGATTCTCCACTCGCTACGCTCGTATCAGTGTCTCGGCGTTGGCAGGACTCGAAGCTGTACATGTGTGAATGATTCTCCACTCGCTACGCTCGTATCAGTGTCTCGGCGTTGGCAGGACTGACTCGAAGCTGTACATGTGTGAATGATTCTCCACTCGCTACGCTCGTATCAGTGTCTCGGCGTTGGCAGTCCTCCAAGCTGTACATGTGTTTAATATTCTACACCACCCACACTCATGTAAGTGTTACGGCCCTGCTGGATCTCGTAACAATACGAATAGGCTATCACATTTTCTAGGTAAGTTAGAGTTAAACATTACATTTTTTTTACAATAACTTCACCATTAAAATCCACCACTTTATGGTGATAAAGAGGTGGATTTTATACCATTAGTCTACATACAGAGTTTAAATCTGTAAATTTTTAACATTTTAACTTTTCTATCCGTATTTTATGAATTTAAATAGTGTTCTATGTGAGCACACTATACTCCCTTATACGAAATTTCACGTTCCTATCTTCTTTTTTCGCACGTGTCGTGTTTACGTGCAGACGGCATATCGAAAATCCCTTTTTCGGTTTCCTTAGACCTTGAAATGTGTAGATCTGTCAAAATACAAAGATGTAATTTATTTTCCAATTGCCAAACTTATCCTATACTTCGTGTACTGTGTTACCTTGTTTCCAATTCAATTTTTGAGATAGCAGAATTAAAGTAACCTCGTGAAAAGAAGCTTTCACTTCACTCAGGCTACACAGCTATAGGCGTTGTAAATTACATTGATAATTTTGTTATTTTGAAATGTTACAGATTCTAATACTGTAAATATAGGCTTTAACGTTTCAACCTGATGGGTGGTGCTAAGAACACATAGTCACATACACGCGAGTAAAATCATTCTTCTTATTAAAGCTTAGTTAATAACAAACCTGTTACGTTGTAACTTATACCGAGCGGAAACGCTGCCAAGGACAAATCTCCCACTTGCTACCGCTGTACATTCGATTTCTAATATTCTATCATTTCTATCTAATCCTGTGTTATTCGATCTTCTCTTTATTTGTTATAGATACAATTTAATTTTAATTATGTTTTAAAACTTCTAAGGTGCACTATTTTTCCTGCAGCTACACTAGTACCGTACAAAATCACTATACTAGAAGTAAATTTGGCACGTGTAAGTTATTCAAATTTACTGATATCTTTAACTATTTATTAGCACATTGTCAGTTATGAAATCACGTAATTTAAGCTAGAGACGTTTCTCTACAGCAGCGATTCTCAACCAGTGATACGCTGAAGATTCTAAGTTGATACATAACGTATTAAGATGATAAATGGAAGGTTCTATGATAATATACTAACAGTTCTAAGATGGTAACGGTAGTTTCTAAGATGATACACAGAACGTATTAAGATGATAAATGGAAGGTTCTATGATAATATACTAACAGTTCTAAGATGGTAACGGTAGTTTCTAAGATGATACACAGAACGTATTAAGATGTTAAGTGGAAGGTTCTATGGTGATATGAGAACAGTTCTAAGATGGTAACGGTAGTTTCTAAGATGATACACAGAACGTATCAAGATGGTAAGTGGAAGGTTCTATGATAATATACGAACAGTTCTAAGATGGTAACGATAGTTTCTAAGATGATACACAGAACGTATTAAGATGGTAAGTGGAAGGTTCTATGATAATATACGAACAGTTCTAAGATGGTAACGATAGTTTCTAAGGTGATACACAGAACTTATTAAGATGGTAAGTGGAAGGTTCTATGGTGATATGCGAACAGTTCTAAGATGGTAACGATAGTTTCTGAGGTGGTACATGGAAGATTATGGCGATATGCGGAAGGTTCTAAGGTTGTACATGGAAGGTCCAAAGTTGGTGTTCTATTGAGGTACATGGGGGTTCAAAGGTGTTATGAGGTAGGTTTTAAGGTGGTTCGCTGAAGGTTCCATGATGGTTCACAGAAGTGCTTAGGTTTCTACATAAGAACATCCTAAGATTGTATGCGAAAGGTTTTAAGTTGGTTCACGGATGCAGAGAGGAAAAAATTAACATGTTTTTAAGGTAAAACACTCGAAATATTATCACTGCACAACAATTTAATCTCGAATCATAAATGTATTTCCCTCTATCGACAGGTGGCATTTTGAACTGAGGTCAAAGGTCATTTTGTTCCTAAATGATATTGACGACAAGAAAAATATCTTCTTCATAATGAAATGTGACTTTCAAGGATAGCCTATTTGGCTGAAATTTTTTAACAGGTGTTAAAAACATTAAAGCATAAATGCGGTTACAAAATAAAAAAACAAAAATTTTATTACACATATCCAAAAACGATTTACCTGGATTTTACACACCAAAAAATATATATAAAACCAGCAATACTTCTAAAAATTTGAATTTCTCAAAATTAGGTTGAACTTTAATATTTTTTGAAAATTATTGAAAATAATGGTCGTAAATATCAAAATGTTTCAAACGGTTGTGCAGTGGTTTCTTTTCATCTGTGCCGCTGGTGGTTTACTTACATTAATGTCATGGTCATGGTCAAGGTCAAGCAATAAAGCGGATAAATAAGTTGATGGCGTCAACATGGTACTTACCCAGCCCCATCATGCAAACAGGTCCTCTAAATGTAATGTCCAAAAGTTGATCTTGTTGGGCCTTGTAGGAAATGTTAAATTGTATGAAATTAGTCTGTGAGGAAGGTCGTCACTGAGTGGACGATAATATTTCAGCTACATTTACAAAAAGAAATTGTAAATAGTTTTATTAAACCTCCGAAACATAAATTTAAGTATTTTAACTGGCACATATCCTGACGTCTCTAAAATTAGAATAGTATTTCCTCTCTTTAAATCGGGTTAACAGTATTTCTTTCATAAGTGTTTTAAATAAAGTATTGGGAAAATGCATAAAAAACCAGCTTGCAGAATTTTTAACCTAAATTGTAGACTACATTTACAGAAGTTCAGTTCGGGTTTATGAAAGGGAAGAGATATTTCGGACGCTTTTACCTTCAAGGACTCACTGTAGTAAGTAGGCTACCCGATAGGCAATCCCGACGGAGACTAACTAAATTCTAGTCTTTCTTCCTGTAGTCTTGGGTTAGAACCCACTCTTTCATCTCTCCTATTAGATCTCTCTTGACCAAGTCTTGTTCTCTTCCGACCCTGACCAATTAGATTATTTGACATCTTAATTTTATATTCTTTTCTTCCTTATTTGTAGGCCTATAAGGCATGATTACTAAGAGATTTTCCGCCTTAAAACAACAAGGGGATTTGTTTTGGGCGCTTTATTTCACCTTATCTCGAATATTAATGAGGCATTTAGGTAAAGCCTTTGATTCTGTGGATAAGAAACAGCTTTTACAAAAAATATTAAAACTGGGTAAATTTTGATTTTCTGGCAACATTACCTTTAATTGTTGGTGTTATGGCAGTTTCGAAATTACATTTTGACTTATGGCAACATTACTTTTAAATTTTTATATTTTATCTCATCTTCTCCCTTAAATTTGGATCTCTTGGCAACTTTTCCCTTAAATTTTAGTCTCATGCTTCCCCTTTAAATGTTTATCTTATTCCATCTTCCCCCTTAAATGTTGGTCATCTGAGATTTTACCCATAAATTTTGATCATAATAAAACATATGATTCATATTTATATCATAGGAAGGTGTTTATCTCATTATGTTGAGCTGAGAGTATGGAGAAGTTAAAAGCAAAATTTCACTTCTTTTTTAAAGTATATATTAATAAAAAAAATTTAATTAATATTCATAATAAAATGTTGCTTTATACAAAGAAGGTAAGAATTGGAATACGGTTTTGACAGAGATGCTAGCGATATATCGACTTTTTTTAGAGTAGTTTCATCAAAATTTAGACATAAACAAATTCAAATACAGTACATAAATGATTCAAATAAACATCACCTTACTTTAGGTGATGTTTGTGGCAGTATATCATTTACCTTCAAAGTGATATAATTTTATATAATCGAGTGTTACATTTAATGACAAAATGAATTGGTCAGACTGTATTATCTACTAGAATATGAAAATATGAAAGTTTATATATATATATATATATATTATAATAATAATAATAATAATAAAATTGGCCATGAACTTAATTTATATGAAATCAGGTTTGTTTATGTTCAATCTTAATTAGAAGGAGCCATGTGTGGGTCTTATATTCTTAAATATTTGAGATATTTGAATTCTGTTTGCGTCAACCTCTTTAAATGAGAGGGACAACCTAAAAAAGCAATGATTCAGGTTTTTTTAATTGTTTGGACTGGTGGGTTGCTTAAAAATTTCAAATAGCACGTATAGGATTGTGAAACCTCATTTTAAACGTCTCTGTGAGGCCAGAAATATTACGTAGGGAAAATTAAATTCTAAACACCTAAAACAAAATGGCGGCAAAAAAGTTATTTTATTTACGATTGGTACAGTATAATATATTGAATATTCAAATTGTTCTCCCTATACCTACATGCAGTAGTACAGTCTTTGTTCAAACGTGTTCTGTACGTTTTCAAAAGTTTGATTTGTTCATTTTCTGCATTCTGTTACTATCCGTTCTCTTAATTGTGATTTAAGAGATTCCCCACAAAACAATCAGATCTTGTATTTTGAAACAGTGAACCGACATTTAGAATAATTGATTGTTCTGCCTTCCCAGTCGATATTTCCGTACCAACCAAGCTTCATAAATAAAATAACTCTTTGACCGCCTTTTTGTTTTGATTGGTCAGAATTTAATTTTCGCTGTCATTTTCTTGTATCACAGAGATGTTTAAAATAAAGTTTCACAAACCTAGAAGTGGCATTTGAAATTTTTTTAGCAACCCTCAAATTAAAACATTCGTACTCGACTAGACTTGATGCTGTGCGCGTCTAAAAATGAAATAAAATATTTTCAAGCACAAACTCTTGTCATATTTTACATATTTTATTTAACAACATGCCAAAGCAGTTAAAAGATAATTAATTGATCATACTCTGAGACTGTGTATAAACAAAGTATCAACGAATGGTTATATCAAGTTGAGAGAGAGGGGATTGATCAACTTATTAAATCTATATAAATAAAACAGATAGAAATTTCACGTTTTTTTCGACTTTTAAGCATATATGTTGAGCCAAAACATTAAAAATTCTTTTTAAATACTATATTCACTACTTAGGAATTTTATGTTGATACATTTTCCTCCTTGTATAGGTGAAAAACCTATCGGTTATCATCGCCTTATAAAAAAATATATTGAAAAGAACATAAAATAAAGCCCTCGAATACTCTAACAATGTCAGATTCGGAAGAGAACAAGAGTTGGTCAAGAGAGACCTGATAGGGAAAATGAAAGAAAGGGATCTAACTGGTCCCTACATGTAAAAAAATGTAGATACAGCTAGATACCTTCGGTATTTTCAAGCCGGTAACTTACTCACTAAAATAAATCCCTGAGGGTGGGGCGATTTCTAACCCAAGACTACATAAAAAATGTGTAGATCCAGCTAGGTACCTTCGAGATTGTTAAACCCGTACTCACTAAAGTAAGCTCCAGAGGGTTGGGAGGTATCTAACACAAGAATGCATAAAAAATATATATATAGATACAGGTATATATAATCTTCGGGATTGGCATTCCCCTACTCACTAAAGTAAGATGTAAATATAGAATATTGTAAATTTTAATAAACGCTCCAGAGAATAATACCTCAGTCAGTGGCGGCAATAGCGGGCTCGCAGGGCCCGCGGTGCGGGGGGGCCCGCGAGCTGTGGGGGCCCGCGAGCCTTGATCGGGATTTTTCGGGAAATTTTACCGGGACCCGTACCCGCGACGGGCCCTGCCACACGGGCCCCCCTATCGTAACAATATTTTTATGAGTATTGTCAAGAAATTACTAAAATAAGGTAAAATGTCTTCAGACAAGATTGTGCATTGTGCATCCAAAACGGCAATAACCATTATTTTTTAGAGAGCAGTATTTATTATTTAATGTCATGATTCGAAGTATGTGTATTGTTTACCGTTGGCCGATAAATAATGCAGCTATCGCTTCGTCGCGCATTGCGGTAACTCACCGGCGCCGGCCAGCGAAAAGATTATTGGGAGAGGGGGGGCCCGATGAACAAACTTGCGGGGGGGCCCGCGGGTTCTTATCGCCGCCACTGACCTCAGTATAAAATATAATTTTATTTCCCGAGAGTCACACTGTAGGCCTATACTTTATTCAACTGCATTGCCCAACTAGAGTGGGTTAATGTAAGATGTAGGCATAAATATAAAGTAAATATAAACAAACTTCCAGAAAATACCTCAATATAACCTATAATTTATATTCCAGAAAGAAACACTGTATACTTTATTAACAACTTCATTGCTAACTGGAGTGAATTTAAGATATACTTATAGAATAAAGTAAATATTTTAACAAACATTCCAGAGAATATACCTCAGTATAACCTATAATTTATATTCCACAAAGAAACACTGTATACTTTATTAACAACTTCATTGCTAACTGGAATGAATTTAAGATATACGTATATAGAATAAAGTAAATATAAACAAACTTCCAGAAAATACCTCAGTATAACCTATAATTTATATTCCACAAAGAAACACTGTATACTTTATTAACAACTTCATTGCTAACTGGAGTGAATTTAAGATATACCTATATAGAATAAAGTAAATATTAACAATTAACAAACATTCCAGAAAATACCTCAGTATAACCTATAATTTATATTCCAGAAAGAAACACTGTATACTTTATTAACAACTTCATTGCTAACTGGAGTGAATTTAAGATATACCTATATAGAATAAAGTAAATATTAACAATTAACAAACATTCCAGAAAATACCTCAGTATAACCTATAATTTATATTCCAGAAAGAAACACTGTATACTTTATTAACAACTTCATTGCTAACTGGAGTGAATTTAAGATATACCTATATAGAATAAAGTAAATATTAACAATTAACAAACATTCCAGAAAATACCTCAGTATAACCTATAATTTATATTCCACAAAGAAACACTGTATACTTTATTAACAACTTCATTGCTAACTGGAGTGAATTTAAGATATACCTATATAGAATAAAGTAAATATTAACAATTAACAAACATTCCAGAAAATACCTCAGTATAACCTATAATTTATATTCCAGAAAGAAACACTGTATACTTTATTAACAACTTCATTGCTAACTGGAGTGAATTTAAGATATACCTATATAGAATAAAGTAAATATTAACAATTAACAAACATTCCAGAAAATACCTCAGTATAACCTATAATTTATATTCCACAAAGAAACACTGTATACTTTATTAACAACTTCATTGCTAACTGGAGTGAATTTAAGATATACCTATATAGAATAAAGTAAATATTAACAATTAACAAACATTCCAGAAAATACCTCAGTATAACCTATAATTTATATTCCAGAAAGAAACACTGTATACTTTATTAACAACTTCATTGCTAACTGGAGTGAATTTAAGATATACCTATATAGAATAAAGTAAATATTAACAATTAACAAACATTCCAGAAAATACCTCAGTATAACCTATAATTTATATTCCACAAAGAAACACTGTATACTTTATTAACAACTTCATTGCTAACTGGAGTGAATTTAAGATATACTTATAGAATGAAGTAAATATTAACAATTAACAAACATTCCAGAAAATACCTCAGTATAACCTATAATTTATATTCCACAAAGAAACACTGTATACTTTATTAACAACTTCATTGCTAACTGGAGTGAATTTAAGATATACCTATATAGAATAAAGTAAATATTAACAATTAACAAACATTCCAGAAAATACCTCAGTATAACCTATAATTTATATTCCACAAAGAAACACTGTATACTTTATTAACAACTTCATTGCTAACTGGAGTGAATTTAAGATATACTTATAGAATGAAGTAAATATTAACAATTAACAAACATTCCAGAAAATACCTCAGTATAACCTATAATTTATATTCCAGAAAGAAACACTGTATACTTTATTAACAACTTCATTGCTAACTGGAGTGAATTTAAGATATACTTATAGAATAAAGTAAATATTAACAAACATTCCAGAAAATACCTCAGTATAACCTATAATTTATATTCCAGAAAGTCACGATGTTAATTTTTTTTACATCGTCTAACCGAGAAAATTAAGATATTCAGTGTCAAACGCGATTGAAAGTTCTTGGTTATACAGTTTCTTGTGTTGTGCGTTATATTTGACTTACCAAAGTATAAATGCCGATAACAGAAGCGGCAACAGCCAAACTGCAACAGAAACAATCTTCCAATAGAGCCATACCGTAACATTTACTACTATTTTCACTTTAAATCACGATTTTTGAACACCATTGTAATAATTTATGTAGTTTTGATAATCCATTTTCTCTGTCACATTTACTAAATCGTATAAACTAAACAAATTTAACACGTTCGACGACACTGCCACCGAAGACTTTTAAACCTTGCGGACGTCAACCATTTTTGGTCATGTTCCTGGAACTCAACAGTTCCGTATGCCGTTAATACACTGAACAACTCGACAACACCTAAGCTACACTACTATTTACCTTAACTTGGGTAGAAGCAGAGTTAACGGTCATATCAGTTGATATTCCCCTTCTCTCGTCTTCCTGACACCTTCGGCCGTCCTCGACAAACTCCGACAAATCACTTTCATTCATTCTTACAACACAAGGTAGTTTCCAACAAATGCCGATTTCACTTTTAATATTAGCGTTATACATTTTATTTTCAAATATCAATTATTTATTTTCAATAACAAAATTTTATCTCCGAGAGATTAAATTTTGTAGTTATTTTTTGTTTTTTAATATTAATATTGCGCCTGTTCAACATATTTGACAGGCAGTGTTGATTGTTCCTTATAGGATGTAAAGACCTGTGTTATATTTACACAGGAAATAGTGTATTTTTCTCTAAACAATAAATTAAGAAGCAATCCAGCTGTTATAGAATATCAATACTACTCTTTAATAAGAGCATATCGTGTTTTGTAGGACATTGAAAGGCAACCTCAACGCTAAAGTACACATAAGCAATAAATTGATCTAAAAAAAATAAAGTTATGCATTACTATAATAGTTAATATTCTTTCCCATTGTGCTTGGTTTACTTTGCATTATTTCTTTCTTAATTTATTCACTTACATAATTAGTCATACGTATATAATTACATTAAAATTACATATACTGTAATTACTATTATAATTACACACATATATTCCCAATATTAGAGAATTTATGACTGAATAATATGTTAGCTATTTAAGGATATTTTAATAGACTAGTTTATCGCATTCTGGCAGGAAAGATGAAAAAGAGTGATCTATCCCAGGACTACATGGAAAAAGTGTAAAACCAGCTAGGCTCCCTTGGGATTGCCAAGCTCGTAGCCTACTCACTATATTGAGCCCTGAGGGACTTTTCGAATGGAATTGTTACTATATATATATATATATATATATATATATATATATATATATATATATATATATATATGTTGAAATAAGGAAGGCGGTTAGGTGGGTCTCTCTACCTGCCCCTAATCCTCGCGCACTCACGTGCGACCCAACCTCTGTCAGCTATTACGGTACTCACATACTGAGATCTTGGCATTTGTGATATCTCGTGAAAACCAAGTTTTTAACCCCACCATAAATTAAGCGTTTCTCCCTTACTCGGTATAGTCACAGCTAGCATTTTCACACTGAACGTTAGGAGCAGGAATTAGGTTATGTTAGTTGTTCGTGCGTATTATAAATTGTCAATTCCAGTTTTAATGTACCTATTACAGTTTCCGAGTTAATTTTTTTTCTCTTTCAAATTTAGCGATTTTCTATTATTGTTTATACAAAACTAAAAGCGGAAAGTTTCGTAATTTTAACTTTTAATTTTAAATTAAATTTCACGTAAACCATCTTATTAATCATCAATCTTATAAACTGAATCCGATGAGAACAAACGTCAAAACGTCTAGCCGGTATTGTTCACTCTCCTTTTTTGGTCATAAAATAAGCTTTGCATCCAGCCGAATTTTACTACACTGTACTAATAGCCTCACAGACAGGCCCGTACATAAATATCAAATGCCGTGAACGGTTGATCCTAGTCCTAGTGTACTATGCGCCACGAACCATGTCCGGTTAACTGATAGACAATAGTAGGCAAGAGTAGGGCGCGGTTGTCTCCCTGCACGAGGCTACCGACATCTTGTAATGCTAATAGAGTTGCGTAAACAAGTGGTTTTATTGTTTTTGTTTAGTTTTTTATGAATTAAATGATAGTTTTTGGTTTTAATTATTTAAACATGTTTAGCCTAACTGATAAATTAACATTATGTCTTTTTATGTATTATTTACCTTACTGGAGAGCTTTTAAATTATAATATGATATTACTACTATTATTTGATCTTCTTTCAAGCACCAAATAAATGAGATAAATTCTTGTCAGTACAACATGGGCGTCATCGCCGGGGGGACGGGGGGGACGCGTCCCCCCCAATATTTGAGATGTAAAAATATTTTTGCTAAAAACGAATGATTTACTTAAAACCTTAAAAGGTAAACATCGGGCTTTGTCTTTCTAGGGTTTTTAACATTACATTTCTGTTACAAACGCATAAATAAATGCATAAAAACAATGTTTTGAGAAGTTTAATTTTAAAAAATTTCCATACCCCCAGACCCCCGGCATATGTCCCCCCCCCCCAATAATGAACTGGTGATGACGCCCATGCAGTACAACATCAACCCTAGCCGGCTACACAGTTCCACGAAATAAAAAAGAATAGTCTAAGTTTATTGCTTGGTGAAACCAAAGTATTTTAAGTTTAAATTATTTTAAAGTTTTTAAATATGATAGAATGATAAAAATGTTTTAAACTTTTTTAAATTCGTGTCTATGTTCGTAAATGTGTTATTTACAAATAAAAAAGTGATGAGGTGTAATGTTACAGAAAAGAAACACTTGACCATACCCGAAATGGCCGTAGTGCAACTAAAAATATGTGGATGACCAGACATAAGTATATTATAACATTACGTCAGTGGTACCGACATATTTATTTTTCAAACATTATTTGCTTTAACGATTACAATTCTTTTTCCTGTAATAATAATAATAATAATAATACAGTAGAAAAATTAATAATAGTTTTTAATTGAAATATCTTGCAATTTAAGGGGAAATATTTCCCTTACATTCATTTATTTAGTGGGTAAATATTGTTTTCGTTAAGAAATTTCTGATGATTTATTTACAAAGAAGTAAAGTAGCTACCGATAAATATATATATTATTGTTCGTTAAATTATACTCTTTACAACTCTCATGCAAAATTTAATGCAGTATCTGATTTTTCCGAGCTCTGAATAAACATAACTGCAGAAGAATCGCTTTTCTGTAACAATTTTGAAGTTTCTTCCATTCACCTTTGAGATTCTCCACTACATTAAAATTGAATAGGAATAGAAATATATATAAATAATAATAATAATCATGGTAATCATAAATATAGGATATTGTAGCTTTTGTTATTTTTTTACTGAACGATGCCTGCTTTGTGTATAGCTGTTTACAAAATATTCTTATAAAAATGTGTAGGTATATTTATTTATGTATGTGTGAAGTTTTAAATAGTTGTACCCATACTAAAACATTGAATATAGTTTATTCTTTAAAATTTGTATTTCGTTGTTTTAGAAAATAAGAACTGTGTTTAAATTTTGCCATTATGAAGCTGCAATAAACGATTTTTTTTAAAGTGTAGTATATATGTTTTATTGAATATATTTTTAAGAGCCGTTCAACTAATTTGTTTATTTTTTAATTTTTATATACATTTTTTTCTGTATACTCTGTGTTATTCATTACCTTAAACATGTATTAAAACATCGAGGTAATTAAATTGTTTCCTTATATTTATTTATTTTTTAAATAAATTAAGCTATTTTTTTTTCCTTTTCTTTTTCTTTAGTTATAAGATGTGTACAATTATTATTTAAACAAATGTAAAGATGTATATAAGGAGCAATAAAATATTCATATTTCAAAAAATATAATTATAAAACAAGATATTGACTATTGGACACTCTGTATTTATAATTTATTGTAATAACATTTTTGGTTTCCGGCAACTGGAAATTCATTTCGATCATTATCGCATGGGCAGATCTACCATAAGTATCATTATTGAAGAGATCAGGGAAACCCTTCACCCTTTAGTTATGCCTAATCTTAATGAAGAAATTTGGAGAGCTTCAGAAAAAGTGTTTAGAGAAAAATGGAACTTTCCTCACTGTGTAGCAGCAATTGAGTGCAAACATATTTGTATTGAGGCTCAAGGAGGTTCTGAATTTTTTAACTACACAAATTAACACTCAGTTATGTTGTTTTGTTAGCGTTAGTTGATGGGAATAAAAAATGAATTTGTGTTTGATATTGGGCAGTACGGAAGAGCTAGTAATGGTAACGTGTTTTAACAACAGTAGGCCTAGTATTGGTAAGCATTTAATAAGACTAATGTTGGATTACCTCCAGACGAAAATTTAGGAGGCACATGTTTATTGTACGTAATAGTTGGTAACGAGGTATTTCCTCTTAAAAAATACCTTATCCCAGAAGTGCTAGAAGACTCAGTAAGGCAAAAAGAATTTTCAATTATAGACTCTCAAGAAGCAGAAATGCAGTTAAATATGTATTTGGTATTCTTGCAAACACTAGGAGAACATATCATCGCCCATTAGAATGTGAATTGAAGTTACCGAAAAATTCATTTTAGCTACGGTTGTCCTTCACAATTATACTCGTCAATTCGCAACCCAAACTAACCTAACAAGCTGGCGAAGAACAAACTCAGATCAACCCGTTGCTGTTGTAACGAATTCAACAAGAGAAGCTTTAAATGTCCGAATTGCATTTAAGGAATACTTTATGACAGATGAAGCCTACATTGAGTGACAACAAAGAATGTAAATCGTGTAGCTTAGTAAAATGTAGGAGTTTCCAATTACATTTTTTGTTTTGTTTTAATTAACTAAATAAATTAGCAATCGATAATTTATTAAACAACTTTATTATTGTATTTATCTGGCTTTTTTAATTCTCCTGATATCATCTCCCAGGCATTGTCACTTATATTCTGATTCCTGTATTAATCTATTTTTTTTCTACAAACAAGGTTATTTCTTACTTCTTCAATTAACTGCTCCAGTAACATGATTTCGTTTAAAATAAAAAATTGTAAATAAGTACGACGCGAAAGTAAACAATCGGTTAGAAGTGGAATATTGGAAAGGGGGACCATGAGTGGAGGGGGTTGGCAGGAAGAATGTTGGGCTTGTGCGCATCTCTTTCCCCACTAACGTCACGCGTCGCTCAAAAATATAGCTGCAAATCAAAGAGGGGGACGCATCGCGACGTAGCTAATAGAGCGAATATATTGTACGCCATTCTGTGTGGCCATTTACGTTGATGATATAGAAAACTAGTTGTCCTACTTTTAGCGATTATTACGTGCGAAGTGTTCTGTTTTATTTAATTGATAGAATAAAACTTGAACACAAATTACCACAAATAGTATTTATTCAAATGCGTTTCAACGACAAAGTTGTCATCTTTGGTGACGCAAGAACTAACTAAACTATAACATATTATTGTAGCTCATGTATCACTGAAGTTGACAATTTTTGTCGTTGAAACATGTAGAATAAATAAACGAACTATTTGTGAGAATTTGTGTTCAAGTTTTATTCTATCTAGTATACCAACTCACTAGTCGAACTCAATATTTATTATTACCAATTTATGGAAGTAACAAACGCATTTTTTAAAATATTTACTAGAGAAACAACTCATTTGAATATTATTGGAACTGTTAGTGTTAGGTACAGTTTTGATTAGATTTTAATTTAGAGTCTTATTATAATATTATAAATTCATGTTATGACTTAATAAAAAACCCTCTTTTGTAGTGAACACAACCCAAATAGTGACGCGCCACTCTAATGAGGGTCGGTCATAATCGCTTGCGCTTGTGTGTGTGAGGAGGAGCTAAGTAGACCCATCCCAAACCACCTTCCTTATTTGAATAAGACATAACTAACTGCATAACAACTATTATAAAGATGCATTTTTTGAGACGTGGGATGATGTAAATTAATATGTATCATTGGGTATCTGAAGTCTGTAGTGACGGGTTTTGTATATTATATTTTGTTTTATTATCAATTTCTGTTTCATATTAAAATTCTGTACAGGATCATTTTAACGTCAGCACTATATGTATCTCATAAGCTATTGATCCTATGCAAAATTTGAAATGAGGGACCTTTGTTACTTTTTTATGGAATACAAAAATCTGTTATGGAAACTTTGAATTTAAACTTTACGAAAATTCATATTTTTACAGTATTATCGGGTTAACCTAATTTTAACACTTTTTTTTATTCTCAGTTATTTTTGATAAACCCACTTGTTTAGAAGTTAAATTCGTTATAACAATAATTAAAAACAAAAAATTTTATGCATTTTCGAGAGGTGATTTTTTGTACTTCTCCTTTTTCAATCAAGTTAGAAATTTAATTAGGGTAGTCTAGGAAGTGTAAATACTAATGTAAAACTAAAGTTAAAATAACTAATTTGTGGAACAATTACAAAGCTTAATTACTGTAGATTTCAGCTAGTTTTATATCTGTTCAACAAATTAGTTATTTTAATTCTAGTCCTGCATTAGTATCTACACTTCCTAGACTACGACTAATTAAATTTTAAAATTCATACAATGGCAAGTGCGGAAAATCGCCTCCCAAAAATGCACCCAACTTCAAATTTTTAATAGTTCAAGCGTCATTACCTCCTAAACGAGTGGGTTTATCGCAAGAATAAAAAAGTCTTAAAATTTGGTGTAAAATCAGAAAATGCCATAACAAACAAGGGTTTCTAGAAGAAATTATGAAATTACTGCTGTATTGGAAAATGGTGGCCATTTTTTAAAGTTTGCAGAATGGAATTTTAAATTTGATGCAAAAGTAATGTAGGTTTCTCATTTAAAGTATTTCATATGATCAATAGTTTATTTGATACCAATAGTGCCTACGATAAAACCAGTTTGTCTGTTTCTTTACACCATTCATATATATTTTTTCAAATTCTATATTTGTCTAAAAGAGTCATTGAAAATTATAAATGTGTCGTCCACATCTTGTGCAAGATACGATTTCATTATTTAGTTTATTCATATTTGACTATAGATATGCGTTTTCATAATGATTTAAATAAATGTCTGACAATAGGCCGGAAAATGGTGAATCCCATATACAAAGCATTTTCAACATCATCTGTAAAAAAAAAAATAGTTTTTTCTTGAACATACTTTATGATACAGCTATAAATATCAAAAATAAGAGAATACCTGATAGGCATCGCTATTGGAATTGTTTTTGGATAATCACAAGGAGCGGCACCTTACACGTCGGGTTTTAAAAATGTATGTACGTAAATATTCATATACACCATTTTATTGACGTTTTCTGTAAATATTATAGTTTCAGAGAGCCCAATGGTGGCCTAGTTAAAAAAGACACCCTGTATATTAGTAAATTCCATTTTTTGTAAACAAATGTTAATAAACTATGCAAAATTGAAGCGAGAATGGAAAAATACATTCTTAACTTCGTACATACTATATTGCTATATAATAAATATTTGCACACTCAACTAGACATGCACTGATGATGTCCTACAAAACATGAAGCGCTCTTACTAAACAAAACCATTGGATACTTGTTTACAGTTGTATGGTTTCTCACTTTAATGTATACTATCTCCTGTCCAAAAGTAGGTGTAGGTCAAGTTTTTACATCTTATACAGAGAAACAACACTGTCCTTATAGTTTCACAACAGCATTAGGAATCGCTGGTGACCTAATGATTTGTTATCGTATATAGAACAATCAGTCTTTGGTGCCAAGAATAAATTTTAGGCCTACTTGGAGGGTCCTTACAATATTGGGTACAAAAATTGTGTTAAACTGTAATCATGGAGTTTGTTTCATGAAACTAAACACACAGTTCGACACCACTGAGAGTAGTTTACAACTGTGCCTGCATTTGCACTTTTAGTGACTGCATTTGGTAATACGGCACTATGTGCCTTATGTGTTTCGTTTTAAAAGTCACCTCAAATGATTCTGTTAGTTATCTGAATACATTTCTGTTTTAAATAAAGTCCTTTTTGAAACACCCTGTATATTATGATTGTCACTGGGACTATTAACGCAAAGAAAGGAGTTTAGGTGAGAAAAGTCGGCACCTACAAATGTCCGAGTTTATTATTTTACCATACCATAGGTTCCATGTCTACTAATAATTTTTGGATTTCTAAGATCAATGTCTACTACAAATTTTTTGACAAAAAAGTTTTTAAGACTGATACACTAATCAGAACTGATAAAGACCGATAGTCAATGTCCTTAAGGTTTTCAGTTTTCAAAATAGGGTGTTTTTGCCTGTACAAGGCAAAATATGTTGTCCAATTCTTCCTAATTTTATAGGGGATTGCTGGTCTTCTATATTCACAACAGATTATGTAGTGGAAATATAACAGTAAATGCGACAAAACTAAATAGAGAAAAAATTTATTCTCTGACACATTCACGATTCTTAATTGCCCCTATGTAAAGTAAAAATAAAACGGTAATATGAAACGCATTTTAAAAGTTAAGAGATCTGTTATAAGAGAACAAAATAGAAAATGGAAAATATATTACTAGGTCTAAATACAACTTAAATTATTTTTCTACGAAGACACCATTTCATTCCAAACGCTTTTGATTTTGTTAATATTTTCAAAGCCTCTACATAAAATTCTGTCACTTGAGATTTTAGCCAGTTTTGTAATGAAGTTTTCAACTCTTCAGTTTCCTGGAATTGTTGTTACACAAGCCAATTCTTGAGGTGCTGAAGAGATGGTAGTCACGGGACGCAAGATCAAGGTCCTGATAAAAAATATCGGAATTTTTTAATTGTTTCAATTGTGTTGGCATAGTGTGGGGATGTGCGTTATGAAGAGAACAATTCCTTACCTCAGATTTCCAGTCATCACTTTTGAATGGTAAGGTGCAGTTTAGAAAGTGTTTCATAATAGATTTACGATGTGATTGTTACAGACTCCATGAAAATGATGAAAAAAACCCATGTCTCATCATAAATGACAATATGGGGGGGGGGTTGTTCCCCCCACCCCTATAAAAAGCTATAAAAAAAAGTAACATTGTCAATCTATGGTCTTTGAGAGCACTTGTCAACATTTTCAGCACCCATCGTACACAATACCCTAGAGTGTCGGTCATAAATTTGTACAATATCGTCTTCTAGAAATTCCTTGTTAAGATCACTAATCATAAAGCAATGATTTTTCTTCCATTGTCACATTCTCATATAGTCAGACACACATACTCAGTTACATCGTCAGTAGAAATACTAAACTTGCCAGTCTACTCTTCAACGTGAACATTTGAACTCCCAACGTCATTTCTCCTGGTTCGTGATAGGACTTCACAATTGTCAGGATTGTTTATTTTGGTAGTCAATATAAACCCACTGCCATGCAAAAACAAACAACAATGAACTGATGACATTATGGTGGTTACATTCCCAACAGACCACAGTTGAAACTACTATGCATGTGAAAACTATTCAGTGTTGCTAATTACTATTTACAACCGATCAGACTTTATTTTTGAAATGTTCCTCATAAAACCAAAAGGTTATGTTACAATATACCAGGCCCACTAATAGCGCCACTGAGCCTAATATATTTTAGAAAAAACACATTCTTATATCGGATGGATAAAAAGTATCCCACCTTTTAATTTTTTCCATCACAATTTTTGGTTCATATTAATTTTGAACCAAATACATAAATCCCTCGTACTTTGTTTTATGATGATTAAAATGTTTTTATATTGTGACGAACTTTCATGTGTTAGACAACCAAGTCAACATTAAAAAAAAAAATTTTAAGTCAAACATTTTTTTAATATAAAATTTAATATGAGCAATCAGATATCAACATGATTGGTCCCAAATCAATAATGAAAATTGTGGGGGGGGGGGGCAGGGAACACTAGCCTCCTGGTATAAAAATGTAATTTTACCAAACTTACTAAGTGGAAACGATTTAGCAAACTTTTCAAGAATTTCTGAACATATTTTGGAGGGAAAGCAGTTTCTTCAAATTCCAAGCAGAGGCCTCCCTCATACCCCTATTATTCCACAATGGAATTAGCATAGATTTCCCTATTTAAAATTTTTTTTAAAATTAAAAAAAAAAAACCTAAGAAGAAATGGGACAAAAATGCATAACGCCTTTGTAACCATGAAACTTTTTATAACTGTTTTCTTTAAAGATCACAAAACATCATACAAATGTTATTTAATATGAAATATTATTATAATGCATGACATATATATAAAGAATATCATTGGTCAACTGTTTTACAAGGAGAATTAAATTGCACCCTTTACCTAACATTAAGAACACCTCTTAACCTTTGCAAATAAATATTAAAATAAATTTGATTTACTAGATCTGAATTGTCTTATGATTAAATTTCTTTAAAGATCCTATAAAATATATAATTAATCTATTTAAAATCATATAAAATTATCACAAATAATGTCATTACATACACTACAGCCTCGATTAAATTCCAGTACTTTCTCATTTAATATGTACACTAACTATATTAAATAATAAAAAATATTTTATTACATTTTTCACATTTCAATAATGGTCTTTTAGTAAGCCTGTCACAAATATATACATAGATTTAAAAACAATTATTGTTAATTAATTATATATTGTTTAATTTGAGAACAATTTCCACCAACACAATAGCCTTAGTTTTATTTTAAAATATCTTCTTAAATGTTCATAATGAATATTTTTATACTGTAAATTGCCAATAATTTGTTATTTCACTTTGAATTAAAAATTGTGCAGAACAGTGGTGGCTCATCAGGTGAAGGAGTTTTCACTTATATATTCTAAGAACAATATAGTTGTAGATGTTAACCCGTATGTCTATTTTGACAGAACAGTTCTGTCAAGTTTTTAGAGATAAACAACCATTCAAGCTGTTGTATGCTATTAGATTACTTTGAAGAGTAAAACACACCAAAACTATGAGAAATATCATATAACATAGACTCATGACTCTCTGGTCCAGGCTGCTATGTAAATAATATTAATTTGGATCAACAAATTTAGAATACAAAACAGTTAATTTTACAATATTTTTTACCACAAGGCCTTTGAAATATATGCATATAATCTCAGGACACATTTTCTGTGTAGTTTTTATATCCCAAGTACAAATGGTTATCTTTGAAATTGGTTTATTGACAAAGAGATCATTTCACTGTAGCTATATGAGCAGTTTTTTTCATATCTGTACAAGAAAATTATGGCTTTATTACTTTATACTACTTAGTTAGCAGAAGATATCTAATGTGATCAGTTGTTTATGTGATATTTAATGTGATCGGTATTCCAAGCTGAGATTTGTGCAATTGTAGCATGTGTACATCGAGGATTAGAAGAAGGCTTTAAAGGTCAAGAGATTCTAATTCTTTCAGATAGCCAAGCAGCAATCAAAGCCCTCAGTTCCGTAGAAGTCTCATACAAATTGGTATGGGATTTTCTCTGTTCCCTACGCGTCCTGTTAACTGTCAACATGGTATACTTGGGATAGGTAACTGGGCATTACAGGATCGAGGGTAATGAGAGGCCAGATTTATTGGCCAAAAAGGGGGGGGCCACTCTGCTTTGTGGGATCAGAATCCGCTTGCGGCATCAGGCATTCAATTGCAACAAGAGTGATAAAAATGGACCAAGGAAGAGCACATCGAACAATGGAGACAATTTTCTGGCCAGCGATTGACAGGAAAATGTCTTCTCTTGGGACCAGATATTGCGCTGACGAAGGTGCTGGTTCAGTATGACAGGAAGTCCCTTGCCATAATTACTGTATATGGTCATATCCGGAGGTATTTAAATAAGGTGGGACAACTACAAGTCTCAGCTAACTGTCACGTTGCAGTCTCATACCTGAGGCCGCAGTACACATTTCGTTTGATTGTGAGGTCTTGGAGTCCCTTTGGACCTCAGCAACTAGACATAAATTTACATAAGAACACCCTACACAAGACCTAGAGCTTGTCAGAGACAATGGGGTTGGTGCACGGTGAACAAAAGAAAGAGGAGCACAACAGGCTCATAGCTGAAATGGTGGTGGCCAACAAGTGTTTCAACAATACCCCCACAAAAAAAAATGTGATCGGTTGTTTATCGCCATTCAATTTTTATGGACGTGTTCTTATTTTGTTTTATGATAACTTGTGTAATTTTATAACTGGGCTTTAAATACGAGTGACAAATGCAATAAATATGTTGTCCGATATTTATAATCATTACATTCTTTAATTAAATGTTAAAATTTTATAACAATTTTTGTCATTTTAACTAACACTTTGAAGCCTAAGCCCGAGTATAGGTTGGGCAGTCGCGACAGCGTTTGACGCCGAAGCCCGAGTATACATCTGGCTGCGCTAAATAATTCTATACGATCGCGATGTCGGCATATAATCGGGTTTCTGCACTTTTGCTTAGCTAATTGGTTATTTATCTTTGCATGTCTTTGATTTTCGAATAGTCTGTGCTGTTGATATGGACTAAATATAAATGTTATAAAGCTGATGCTAGGCAACATAACACATCTATGAGGAATGTAGCAGACGTTTGTTTAGTTCAAAGTTAGTGACTGAGTAATCAAGATCCGTTATGTTTGTTTGTTGTTTTTCTTGAATACTAAATACTTTTTGAGTTATGGTGAACCCAGAATGTTCAGTACCCCTTTGTGTACCTAAATGTTTCAAACTGTATCATACAAAGGCCAATTATGTTTAGTGACGTGCTGTGTAGCTATTTTTGTTTGTGTGTGTATTTTACCCTTTTTCAAGACTAAGGAGTGTTGACTGTGAGTAAAATACCTATTTACATGTATATATATTTAAAAAGGTAATTTCTTTAGGTTTAAAATGATAATAAGTCATATATGATAAATATAACACATACCACAATTTTTTAAAAACATGTCCAAAACCCCCAGGCACAGTAGTAAAGCAGCGCGTTAGAGAGTTAGGCTTCAAAGTGTTAAATTTCCTTTCATAATTAGGACAAATTAGCACTAATTCTTTGATCAAATTTTATAAATACAAATTTAAATGTGATATGATATGTTTAGTTAACACAAATCAAGGTTGTGATTGCAAAAGAAACTATTTACTCTCAACATCCGAGTTTTTTGTCATCTGGCCCAGCAGACCACCACTATTGTATTTATTTATTATTAGCATCAAGCAATGAGATTAGTAACCCCATTGTGATTGCAAAGGAAGTGATAACCCTACTACATTTATTTCACTTAGTACAACATTCACATGTGCACACAGTACAAACTCATAAATATTAAAATTAGTACAATATGTTTTCATGAGCCACCACTGGTACAGAAAATATTACCTTATTAATTGAAACATGTTAATATTACAAGTGGTAAACTTTTCCAGGTTGTAAAAATTTGAAACCGGTTCATTCAATCATTTTTTATTGATGGTACACCGATGAATTGTTTCACATATTAGTATAATAGTGTACCTCCACATTCTTTACATTGTGTTGTGAAGTAATTCATAAAAAGTCTATATTCTGTATGTATTACATTTATTTATTTAATTCTTAACACATCAACAAGAGGCACAACATTGGCCTTTTATTAAAAGAAGTAAAAAAATATCCCCCAAGATCCTGGTTTGTTCATAGGACATGTCAATCCTTTAGTAAGTTAGTAAGCAATATATTAAAACTAAATAATATACATTTTATATAATTCTAAATAATAAACTATCTACTACTGTAACCACAATTAATACAACTATGCCCAATTTATTGTTCAACACACACTTTATTAAATAAATCAATTAATATTTCTCGACAATTCATGAATTCTATAAAAACAATATATTAAAATAAAATTGTTAAAACTAATTTAATGTTAAAAAAACTAAATTACATTTAAATAATATTATATAAAGTGACATAACACATTATCTATTGTAACCAAAAACAATCATGTACAAAATCTGTCCAGAAAATATCCAGCTATTTAAAATATCACAACAATGGTTCGTGCGACCTCAATATAACTTGGCTGCCATACAAAAGTGACAAAGTGACTATTTTTACAAAAGTGACTATTTTTACAAAGGTGACTATTTTTACATGTGTAAACTTTCACTAATTGGATTTTTCAGCTGAGAAATCGTTGAGGGAATATTGTCTAACCTTCGAATTCACAATGACAGAGTGAGTAGTTCGGCAAATCTGTATAAAATTTTGACCTAAAACATGAACATTCGTCCACAGGAACAATTAAGGCTTTCAAGGATGATTAAACGAGTGAAGCCCAGATAAAATTGTTATACAGATAGCTGGGAATCTGTTTAAAGCTATTCATATTCTGATAAAACTTTCACAAACAAACACTTAAAAACATTGAATGAGTATGGATTAATTTACGAAAATCAGTGACAGTGTGAGAGGCTATCAGATGATCTAGGGTTTAAAAATACAATTTTAAGAGAATCTTGGGATGAAATGTGTGATGGCAAAAAGTCTTTGGCGGATTCTGTCAAGAGAGCAGATGGAATTTCATGCTACAGTTGCTGAGGAATTGTTCAAAAACTGCTAAGAATTGTAGATATTTCTTCAAACAAGTAGAGATAAACAAAGTATAACGCTAGAAACAAAAACCAAATCTTGCCAAAAATAGTCGTCTCCACATCTGAAAACAAAAACAAATTCAGAACAATTGGAGCAACATCAAGGTCATATGATGATTTTTTTTTTTTTAAATTATGAAATTGATGTCCCATCAGATTATACTCCTGCATGTGAGACAATTAATAAGAAATACTTTATTAATATCCTTCGACAGATGAGAGATGTAAGAAGAAACTACTAAGGCTGTAGTTAAGAAGTGACGAGCAACTTCATCCCAACAATGTGCCTGTCCATTCATCATCATAATGCATGAAGGTTTTATTGGTAAAGCATGCAATCACTCAGAAGCCCAAGCCCCCAAAAATCCAGATTTTGCTCCCTAGGACATCTGGATTTTCCCAGAGCTAAAAAATCACCTTTGAAAAAGAACAGATTTCAGATAATCAACTAAATTAAGACAACGATGCAGCATGAAAAACACATGAATACAGCAGAGAGTCATTCTAAATGAGAACTTTGCAGACTGTTTTGAAAAGTGGAAGACATTGAGATAAGTGTGTGAGATCAAAAGGCGACTACTTTGAAATGGACTAAGATACAATTATTGTCCTAGGCACAGTATATATTTGTTAATATTAAATGGTTGGATATTTTGCATAGACTTTGTATCTAAGATTTTATGACAACATAACACTACTGAAGTTAATAAAAAATTCCCTCCAATTTCCTGGTTTGTACATAGGATTTGCTAATTCTTATGAAAATAAAATATTAAAACTATATTTCAGTGTTTATGTAAATAAACTAAATAATATTCATTTGATTTCATACAAAGTACCATAATAACAAATCATCTATTGTAACCACAATTCAAGTATGCCTTAATTTTTATGTCATATGTCTAAGAAGTTTAAAGTAGGGATAAAAGATAAATTTGGAGCGATAAGGTGTTTTAGTTAGACAACTATTTTTTTAAAATTCTGAACAGTAGTTGCTCTTATCCAAATTCAATATGTTACAACATCCAACAGAATCTAAAAAAAATGAAGGAAGTTTGACCATATTATTAGAATTCGAATTTCTAAGCACATATTCAATATACATGTTTCTTTGCACTTCACTAATTCTCATATTCTAGTGTTATGATATACCAGTTATAATATGCATGTAATAAGGTGTTCACTGACTCTGATGCCGATCTTTCCAAACCTGGATTTTTATTTATTTAAGGTGTTTTTCTAGTACTTCCACAATATTAAAAAAATGTGCACTCTTTTTAATAAAACATATTATTTCAATCAACTAAATGTAGAGTGATGGTGAAAGCGTAGCCTCTAGGTTCAGTACTTAACAAATATAACTGCTATAGTTGAGCCAAATCATATTATGCACTCTAAACAAAACTGATTGTCATATGCCAAGTACATTTTCATTTTTGAATGTTGATAATTAACATTATAAAAGGACGATTATAACAGGGATAAGAATGAAGAAATATGTTCTAATAAAGAAACGTCTTTTAAAATGCTGAGCAGAATGAAAGATTTTAACAAAGATACGTATATCTACAATGTTTATTTTAAGTGTAATTAAAATGGGTTACTGTCCTTTATGGCATTATTTAATCGATTATTCATATATTGTTCATAAAAGAAATTTATCTTTCGTAAAACTTTATTAAATTATTTTCAGATTCTGAATTAATAATGAACATTTATTTCTTCACCCGCTAGATAATATGTACAAATTACAAAGCCCTTAAAGAATAAAAAGCAATATTCATGTATATTGTTTACACTGATGACCGACGGTACTTGATAGAATTCCATATTTTAACAAATAAAACACAATTTTTCTTTTGTAAAATTCTATAATTTATTTGGTCTAGCCGACCATGGTTTCGCCAGTTACGGCATTGACGAGGCTCTTACAAGACTGAGTTAGACAAGACTGATCAGTCTTGTAAGAGCCTCGTCAATGCCGTAACTGGCGAAACCATGGTCGGCTAGACCAAATAAATTATAGAATTTTACAAAAGAAAAATTGTGTTTTATTTGTTACAATATTCATGTTGTCTTAAACAGTAATTAACCAATGGTTTACAGGCCTAAACACTCCATTTGGAAGAATTTTGTAGGCCTAGTAGTAAATCCAAGATTGTTTAGCTTAATAGTAATGACTCGGGTTTTAATTATTTTCTTCCTTCCTTTTTCATGCGTGTATCCACAGCTTCAGACGATTCATCTTGTATATTCAAGCAGAAATTGTTAGTAATGTTGAGTGAGAACAATGGCAGTTGGTTGCTATTTTGTTTCTAAAGTTCTTTTTTCATTTACGCTTGTAGCCTTACTGGATTGTTAATAATTAATTAACTAATTACAGTTAAAATATCAGTTGACAATCGAGCCACATCGAGAACGGTCACTGACAACGTATGTCGTCTTAAATGTTAATAATTTGTGTTGTTTAAGTGTTTGTGTAGTGTATTTTACGAATGTATTTGATAATGACTGATAAATAGTCGAAACGCGTCATGTGAGGAAATACAAAAAGGACATCAAAACAAAGATTGATCAACAGCTTCACCATAAGGTAACTGATATCAGTTCTTTTTTCAGTTACTCCCTTAGGTGATTGTCCCCCACAGCACACTTCATGATAATATGTTCCAATTTCTCAGCAAACTGCTCACATCTTACACATAAAGGTGAATCAGTTAAAGTTGAAACTATGAGGTATTCCTGCCTGACTGTGTCCTGTTCTGGAGCGAAAAATGAATATTTGTACATGACTATGATGCTTCCTATATATCTGTAGGTCACTTGGTATTTATCTGTTTGTTTTATTCTTGCTCCAACTGTCAATCCATTCTCTTACAAGGTTACTTCTTGCCTCATTGTAGCCTACTCTGAGTGTTTCCACTGCAATCAGTTTCGGATGAGACTGAAGAGCCATCTTCACTACACCTTGTCAGCTCTTCCATTACCTGGTATGTGGCACGTCCAGGAATCCATTGAAGGAGTACAATTTTTGTCTTTGCCAATTCCTGTACCAATTTGGTGATGGCTTGTGTAAAATGGTGGTAGAAGGAAGACAGTTTGTAAGCAGCGATATATCACAGAGGTGTTTTAGAATCTGTGAGAATTCATATCTTTTTGTATTGATCACTGTGCAATGTTGAAAGGTAGTTAATATTGCCAGGAGTTCTGTTTTCTGTGTTTGACTCCCTATATGAAGAGATGTAAACTTGAATTCCATTTGCAAAATATAACACCTGATCCCCATTGATAATTTGAATCAGCGGGGTGAAACTTATTCATCGTAGTTCATGTCCCTGGATAGCAGTTTATACTGTGAACTGAACATCAACATAAGCTGTCATTGACAGTCATCTTTAAAATTACCACAGAGAAAATCAAGACAGCCAACAATGGATCTTTTCAGAACCAACACCAACATGGTTATGTTGAGAAAAGATTATAACAATTACATTTCTTAAATGAATTAAATCAGTTCTTATCTCGACAATACAACTCTCGTTCTTGCTCTTGTCCTTAAACCTGTAGTCTCAGTATTTTCGATCTACAATTTGTGTTTGAAATATTTCTTGTTCTTAACTTGATATCAAATCTCTCCTAATATTAATACAATAGGTTTTTGAAATATGCTAAAATTTGTTGGTACTGAAATTTAAGTTACTGACTTTAATGTCATCGCCTCTGGTGGCTGGCACTCAGTGTTATATAGATTGTTACCTTGAGTAATTATAACAACTTTGCTATGAAGACATCTAACAATGAGGCAGTTTACTTTTTGTAAAGATATCCAAGGAACAGCTTAGATTTAGGATACTAGTCTTTTGTAAGTCTAGGCCTACATTTTACGGAGCTTGGATTACTGATTCTTTTGATTTATACAAGGAGAGTATTTCCTATAATTTAGCATTTTCCATGAATTAATTCAAAATTCAAGCATAGTTTCCACACCCTTTTTTCTGAAGAAACTGTCAATGAACACCTTTTTAAAAATACAAATCATTTTCTTACATTTAATCCTTAGTGTGCTTATAGAAAGAAGTATACAGAGTAGATTACATTTCTACTCAAAATATTTCAAGGCTGTAGCATACATATAATGAGACATAAGTCTAAGCAAATAATAGATAACGTTACTTCTGATAAAAATAAAATGCACATTGATAATATATAAACATTTGAACAATGTTGGTTCACAATAAAAAGTAGATAGTTTGGTCATAAAATATTGTAGAACCAACATAAATTATACACTTTTCACTCAACATTACATGTTTTTTTTTTTACACAAAACTTGTTCAGGTTCAGAGAGCCTACCCTCTAGGCATGACCTAGCCTAGACGGTAGGCTACTATGTTTCAGGAGTTCCAACGAGACCTCTGCAACTCTATTTGTCCTTCCAAAGTCTTCCCAAGGTAAATGACGAATAACTGAAACACAATATATAAAATGTTTAAAAATACAATAATAACTTGTGATTTGACACAGTCCTCTCAATCAAAATTATACCTATTATAAGATACAAACTGATTTACTAAGTAAAATGCTAAACTTAAAACGGATTATAATGCCCAGACCCATTATAAATGACAAATTTTATACCTGAGACAACACAACATCCAAAACTATACACATTAAAAGATATAAACTGGGAAAATGGTAAATCTAAAACTATGCCCATTATAGATGACACCTTTTATAACTGAGACAATAACTGATTTACCACGGGCAATGTTACACCTAAAACTGTGGCTGTTAAAGACAACAACTTTTATACCTGAGAAAATGCTACATCAAAAATTATACACATAAAAGATATAAACTGACTTACCAGCAAAAATGTTAAATCTAAAACTGTGCCCATTATAGACGACACTTTTTATACTTGAGACAATACTGAAGTATACACATTATAAAATACAAACTGATTTATCAGGGGCAATACTACACCTAAAATTGTGTCCATTATCTTTAACAACTGTCTACAACAACTTTAACTTGAGACAATACTACATCCGAAATTATATCCATTATAAGATACAAACTGATTTACAATGGTAATACTATACCTAAAACTATGCCCACTATAAGATACAAACTATTGTACTTAGTACACGCTAAACCTAAAGTTATGCCCACAATAAAATAAAATCTGTTTTACCTAGCACATATTATACATAAAACTATGACCATTAAAAGGTACTAACTGTACATGCTATATTTAAAACTATGACATTATAAGATACAAACTGTATTACCTGGGACAAAGCTACACCCAAAGCTATGCCAGCTATAGTATATAAATTTCGTTCTGCCCATGACCTCACTACTTCAATGCACCCACTGGTCCACACTTTCTTACTAGCTTCAGCAACCTTCACATAGAAAATAAAACCAAAATTAATAATTTATTAAAAATTTGATCATGTATACATTAAAAAACAAAATGTAGCAATACATATATAATATACAAGCTGAATGCCCACTCTTCGCAAGGGATATTGTGTTATTCAGCATATTTCTTTGCTGCATACTACAGGATGTGGATAGTTGTTACCCCTCCCGTTATCAATCCAAACTTCAACCTCTCCCGGTTTTCCAAAACGTGTGATACAGTTAGCTTTTTTTATATTTTGGGTATGTTTTATTTTCATACAAAATGTACGATAGTGAATAGAAAAGGCATATTTGGCCATTTCTACCACATGATATCAAGCGATAGGCTATTTTGTAGAAACTGTATTATCCATGATGATTAATTACTATTGGATTGCTTGAGGGTTATATTATTATATTGTATGTATAATGCATTGCAAACTTAAGTATAAGGTTAAAAACTTCTACATAACCTTTTTAAAATGTTATGAGGAACTTACGCACTACTACACTGATTAATCTTGTACAAAGATAATGAATAAAACTTTAGGAGTAAGCCTGTTAAAATTGTCTTGAGTCACAAACAAACAAATCAAAAGACACAACAATTATTTATCTCACACAAAAAATAAATCTACATCTGTGAATGAGTTAGAGAATTGAATTAAAATAAACTTATAAACATGTGAATTAACCTTTGAATCCCAACATCCAGTTTTCCAGATGTTAGCGGTACATACATAAAATCCTGATGTCTGGTTATAAGGACGTTAATGGTACACGGCTAGAATCCCAACGTCCGGTTTTCAGGATGTTTACAATATTAATTTTTTTTAATATAAAATACAACAAAATATAGACTTGTACTATATTAAAATGATCATAATGCACTGATCTTTACAATGATGTCATTACTTACACATTATTTTGTATAATACTTGCAAATTTGATATATCAAAAAATATTGTGTAGGCAGTGACCTCTCAAGTTTATATTGCGTATCAGCTGTCAAATGTGAATAGTCATCAGATGTTGTTGTTGTTATGAGTTTTGAGGTAGTGTTGTGATTTATTTTGTTGTATTTATTAAAAAAATTAAGCATTCACAATCACCAATTAGTGAAAATACCGTTTGCAGAAAAGTTGAGGAAGATGATTGTTTTAGTGACAATTCGTCTGTAGATAGTTTAGAGATATCAGTTCCTATGATGACACCGATATTGATCCCCATTACGATCCAGTAAATGACCTTTCTGAAACTACAGGTACTCAAAAGTTAGTCCTATCTTTTATTTTTAGTGACTCTAATATGGAAGATAACTCACCCATAAATACCAGTATAAACTCTGCCTCTAGGCCTACAAAACGACAATGAGACAGATCAAGGAATTTTCTTAGTAAGGTTATTAGCGATTCCTCTAGTAGCAAAAGTGATGATAGATGGGCAGATGTTAATGAAAATAACAATCTAGCTTTTTCCGATAACTTTTCATTTCAGGAAATACCAGGTGTGAAGCATTGTCACCCTCGCGATTCACCTATCATTTCATATTTTAGGCTATTTTTTTACAAATTTATTGTTGGGGTCATTTGTGAAATACACAAACATGTATGCTGAAAAAATTATATCAGCTATGAATTTACATCCAGGACCAAATTCTAAACCTTGAGTGTGGTCACGTGTCACAGTTTATGAAATTCAAGCCTTCATCACTGTTCTGATAAATATGAGACTAAATAAAAAACCAACAATTGCAAGTTACTGGTGGACAAATCCAAACCAGAGCTCACCTTAGTTTGGTAGGATGTTCAGTAGGAACAGTTTTCAAAATATTTTAGCAAACTTTCATCTAGCTGACACTTCCAATCTTCTGAAACCAAATGAACCACATAATGACCCATGTGCTAGAATACAACCTTTGATAGACCACATGAACCAAGTCTCTAAACATTATTATACACCTGGATAATTCATTTTAATTGATGAAAATATGATACCTATAAAAACTCACAATCCTCTAATGCAGTACATTCCAAATAAACACCACCAATTTGGCGTTAAATTGTGGATGGTAAGTGATGCTGTTTGATTTTTTTTTTTATTATAGAGGAGCAAAAGGCTCTGATAGGGATATTGTACAAATACAAGGTCTTGTTATAGGTCGTGCGGAACGAGAAGAAGCCTGGCCTCAATTTTAGAAAGTGGTTGAAACACGTTTTTAAGGGGTGGTGGTAGACGAGCCTCAGTAGTCACGTATCTGTATCTCAGTTCACGTCGGGGCTTTCCAAAAACATTGTCATTTCACTTCGTACACTTCTAAGTATTCTATATGTTGTGTTTCGACAATTGTATATACCGTACCTAATATTTACCTATGTGTCAGTCTGTAGTTCCTATTTTTTCTAATAGGAATGATGCTCTTAGTATTTTATTTAATTTTGCCTAATCGAACATTGCCAATATTTACTAATAGATCAAATCACAAATTCGTTTTTTAATCACGTTTCAAGGGTGATATTTGATGAACAATTTTAGTTACTATTTTAATTTTTAATTAACGTCTGGATAATCTTATGGGAATAATAATTCCTTTTTTATTTTTGTATTTTTGAATCCATTGAAAGTGAACAAGCTATAGCTGTTGCTGTGATAAGCGTTTGAATTTATATTTAATAAAATTATAATTTTTATCTCTGTATAAACATAACAAAAATGACTTTAGGCTTTGTAAGGTATAATAAAAGAGTGGCAGTTGGAAATATATAATACATTTAAATAGTAACTTCAGGAATATATTTTTTAGAACAAGTAAAGTATCACGAAAAAATAAAACTTACAAGCTGGGTACAGATATATATTTTAAAAAAAATTAAAATTGCTCCCTTTAAAACTTTTTTTTAGTCTAGTTCCATTTTGACATTACATTGAACCTGACCAATATAAATATTTAAATTTTCAAAGTAAACTTTCTTTCATAATATAAAATAATTTACACTGTAAATTCTAGCAAGAAAGCAAATTAAAAAATGAAATAACACATATATGATAATCACGTGATATTAAATTCAGATGATTATATAAGTTAATATTATTATGTATTTAAAATATATAACTGAATTAAATTTGCCATGCTAATATAATTATTTAACACAATTTGAAAAATTTAAAGTAGCCTTTAATTTTTAAATTGTATACACATTTTCATACCGAATACTTCCTATTTAAAATAGCATGAAATCAATAAAGACCTAAATATTTATTGTTGCTTAAAGGGATCTTAATACCACATGTGTAACATTCCTGACAGGAGTTACAATAACTTTTAAGACATGTTAATGGCAAATGTAATTTGACTTTTTTTAAACTCTCATTTTTCGTTATTCAAAGTGCTTAACAATATAAAATAGTTAATATGCGTTTCTCTAACTATTTTTGAACTATGTATTTCTTAAGTGGTAAAAAAAAAAAAAAAAAAAAAAAATGTAAACAGAATACTAAGTGCAAGTAACGTATAAAAAAATATTTGAAAATTACTAGTTAACATGAAAAAAAACTTTCTTTTGATGTAATTGAATATAGCTATAATATATATTATAAATATTATTTGTTTCCAGTGTTAAAAAGGTTTGTTAAACTACAGTTAACATTGGTAAGTGTTTATGGTTTACTCAATGTTTTCCTATTAGAGTAGTAGCGAGGTGAAGCTGAGAACAGCCCCTCCCCTCCGCCGCTTAAACTCCCCACAGTTGAACATTACCCTCCCTACGCAGGCTTCTTCTCGTTCCGCAGGACCTACACTGTAGTAATAAAGCTTTTACAAGTAGGAGGCTACTTGCATAAAGATTATCATTTGTTCATTGACAATTTCTTTAAATTGCTAAAACTTTTATGTTTAAAACTAAGACATTTATATTCAAAATGGACATTTCTTACTGGTACTTTGCGGAGAAATAGGAAAGGCATCTCTCTTTAATGAAAGACAAATGAACAAATACAGTAGGTCAAAAGAAATATAATAAATAAAAATTATATGCTGATTATAGGTTACAGGCAGAGGAAGACATACAATAAATAAGTTTTGTTACTATCTACCAATGCAATAGCTGCAAATGAGCAAAGGTCCAGAAAAAAGAGGAAATAAAATATTCATTTCAAGTAAACCTACAATTATTAAAAAATATAATGACTTTATGGGAGGGGTAGATGCAAGTGACCAAACCCTAAATCAATACCTAAACGATCGGAAAACCCTAAAGTTCTAGACAAATAACTTTTAATGTGTTTAGAAGGATGGTATTAAATGCCTACCATTTATATAAAGAAAATACCATAAATCCAATTTCTAGACTAAAATTTACAATAGTTTTAGTAGATGAATTGACCAAAGAAAGGATGTTTATAAAAGAAAATGGTAACTTTCACTAATGATAGAGAAGACTCACATGATATAGGCGGTGGGGGTGATGTCTCTACTAATAATTTTTTTGAAAAAATACCAAATAGGAGAGAACAAAAATTGCTGTGTCTGTAGTGCTGCTTGTACTAAAATAGGATATAAAAGAAAAAAGTAAACTTATATTTGCTCAAAATATCAAAAAGGATTACACACTAAATGTTATCCTTTACACAAATGTTAAATTAACAACTCCTACTTTTTTGTACATAGTTATTTTTTTAGATTTTTGTTTTGTTAGGACTTTTGTAATACTATTTCAACATATTATTCTACTAATAAACTACTTATTACATTCTGTCTGAAGACATGTAATATTAATTACATTAGTATTTAAAACTGTTAGTAATGTGTAGGCTACAGAAGGCTTTTTTTCTTCTTTTAAAAATTTTTTTTTTTTTTAATGTGACTTCTGAGGACGCAAATTAAGGTATTTTGAATTTTTTTTTATTTGGTAAGTAGTTTTTTGTCTATGGATATTTTTTTTAAATGCTAGCCTGTTTCCATTACATAATGTTTTAGAGGAGCTAATTACAAATAACATATTATTAAAATCATGAAAATTAATTCATAAATTACTTAGTTATTAATTTTTGTGTGACATACTGCTTATTAGCCAAAATAGTGCTGGGTGGGATTTTAAGCATGTACATTGGGGAAATGGCCGGAATATTTCTGATGTATTCACCTCCAGATGTGTAGGAATGAACAACTGAATCCAAGTTATGAAGTGTGTATAGAATGTGTGTATAAAAGTGTGTAATCAACTAAAATAGAACACAAGTATATAGCTGTATAATAACGTCCTTGAACTTGAGTCACAGGCTTGCACGTGAACCAAGTGACGGTGTCTGGTCAAATAGCTGCATTATCGGCAGAGCACGGCTGGATAGGCCTCACCATTCCAACCACCACACACCAGCTAGGCCCTCACACTTACACAGACCCACCACTACAAAATTCAAAAACAGCGAGACTTCTACCATTTTTTGGAGTTACATACGTAACGTAATTTCATGTTTTAGTTAATTGTCTGTATTGATTTTTTGCCATTCCATACAAAAAAAGGGGTTGGGTTAAAAATAATTGCTATTTTTTGAACAAACTTATCTTATTACCTTCTAAACACTTAAAGAATTTATAAAGCAATATCGTTGACTAGGGTGGTTACAGATTTCACCTCCTTAGTCATAAAACATTGGAATGGAACATCTCTACTTTTCCTAACTAGCTTATAAGGAACACCTGTGAGAAATATTGATAAGTGAGGCAGTCAGAGCTTGCACTTTTATATATAGAGATATTACACTCACACAGACCTAACGTACAGACCAAATATACTCAATCACACAATACACACATATGATTACAACATACATTTTTAACCTTTTCCTATCTCAAGCTGAAGTTGAGTTGTGATAACGTGTTTTTCATAGCATTCACAAGCAGACTCATTCTTGGATAGTTGGTTGCCTAACAACTATGTTGTTCTCAGTTACTATTTTAAAGGTTTGCAATCTGGATACTAGAAGGTGGTAAAACTTTTTAGATATTACAGGATCAAAAACTTCTTTTTTTACACAGGAAGAAATATTTCAGGTGACTCAAACATTATATGTTAATGAATTAAAATGTGCTGTGTTTAGTGTTTTTATAATATCTTTTCAGTAATGAATTGGTTTCCAAAATGTTTTACAATTGTTAGATTAAAACTCGATAATTCGTTCTAGGCACTTGAGAACCTACATTTTATCCCCACCACAAATAACACGTTTCTGTTAATGAGATTGTTCTCTGTACTCACTACTCAGTATAGTCTTGTTCATTTGTACCGTCTCGTCCTTATTTGTCGACAGCAGTTTAATGCACTTATAATACATATTATCATTAGGTTTTAATCCAGGTTTAGTAATAACTATACTCATTATTGTACTTTATATTGAAAATATATTGTATTTAGATATTTAAAGATAAAATAAAATAAATTAGTGAAATTAAATTAGGCATGATTAAACTCCATAACGAAGCACGAGTATTACACTAGTATTATTTTTTAATTATAATAATTTAAAAAAATATATACTAGTATGTTGTTCAATGGTCTATCGGCGACTTATTTCACAAATGAGTAATATTGAAATAAATTCCTTATAAGTCATATCTTATTCTAAACAGTCATAAAACATAGAAATATTATCATGAAACAGAATATATGTTTTTAACACTCTTAAGAATTTACTTAACTTTTTAACAATTTTAATTTGATGGGGCAAGTAATTATAAAATTTCAGAGCAAGATAGGTGAAAAACTTTTTATATAAGGTAAGTCTAGGTCTTGGAACATACGCATTCAATCTATTTCTAAGGATTACAGTTTAGTACTAAATAGGTACTGTAATCGTTGTATAAGTTTCGGGACCGAAACACAATGTAGCCGGGCTACCTGGTCACTAGAACGGCCAAGATTCTCTTTAATAACTCGGGAACGGTGTTAGTACTAATTATTATAATTTAGTACTAAATAGGTACTGTAATCGTTGTATAAGTTTCGGGGCCGAAACAAAATGTAGCTGGGTTACCTCGTCGCTAGCACTGCCAAAGATTTTCTTTAATAACTAGGGAACGTGGTTAGTAAGTAGGGCCTACTAAATCGTGGTATACGTTACGGGGCCAAAATTTAAAGAGGCCGGCGTTTTCATGTCGCTGTTTCGTCTAACGGGTTTCTTTAATAACTCGAAAACAGTGTTAATACTAATACTAATATTTAGTACTAAGTAAGTTCTAAATTCTAATATACTTAATTTCGGGGACAAAATACAAAGGGGTCTGACTATCATGTTGATGCCCCGACCAAAAATTTTCCTTAATAACTCATGAACGGTGTTAGTACTAATTTGTAATATAAGTTCGGGGACGACATATAAAGAGGTCTGACTTCCATATCGATGCCCCGGTGACGAATTTTCTTTAGTACGCTAACTCATGAAACGTATTAGGACAAATTCATATAATGTAGTAGGCTTACTAAATAGGTATTAGTGGTTTAAGTTTCTCAGCCGAAATTCAAAGTGGCTGGTTTACCATATCACTACCACGGCCAAAGATTTTATTTAATAGCTTGGGAATGGTGTTAGTACTAATTTTTATAATTTAGTACTAAGTAAGTACTAAATCGTTGGATACGTTTCGAGGGCCGAAACACGATGTAGTCGGACTACCTCGTCACTAGCACGGCCAAAGATTGTCTTTAATAACTCGAAAACGGTGAAAGTACTAATTCTATTAATTTAGTAGTAAATAGGCACTAATATGTAGTATTAGTTTCATGGTAGAAAAAAAACGTTGCCGGCCAGTGACGTGTACCTTTTGTAAGTGAAATAATTATGTTTGCGAATGTTAAACAAAGTTTTAACACAATAATATAAACATTATTTTTAAATGTTAAAGTCATTAAATGGAAATCAATAGTTTCAACACAACCATAATATAATATGTTATATATATACTTTTTTTAATGAAAGGCAAAAGCTGGTCCTACCCCTCTATCGGCTACACCAATAGGATAGGACTATCCCTTCCAAAAAATGAAACAACAAGTGGCTTAGATCTGTGAAATATATACATGGACCAACAAATTACGCATTGTATTACACGGACCAGCATGTGCCAAAAAAATGTCTATATAAATTTTTAAAAAGTATATATCGCACAATTAACATACGGCAAATCCACATATATGTGTAAATTCAAAATTTGTCAAATCACTTGCGAGATAGAGACAAGTTTTGTCGGACTGCAAACTGCCTCTTAAATATACAGGACTTACACCTGCCTAGGTTCTAGGAATATATATATATATACACATTCCGAAATCTATCAAGGTGATAAATTAAAATAAACCAAAGCAATTACTAGCATTAAACTGATTGTAATATATCATTTGTTATTAAAAAAAAAAAATCATGCATTTATTCCTTTGTATCCCAATTCTTCAACTCAACTTGGCTTTGTCCATTCTTATGTTAACCAGTCATTCTTTGAACTAAAAAATAACGATGACATATATGTTTACAAAAACATATATAGCCGGAATATCTATTTAATTGTATGTACTCACGATTATATGTACGTAAAAAATGTACTCATTGAAGCATTAAATTCTTCCCAATATCACAACTCATCATCACAATACATATGGCTAAACTACGACTCAAAAAGTGGTAAAAAAAAAATCCTCTTATTAAAGTCATGTTAGTAAATTTGTTCTTATTTTCATAGTTTGGGCTATGTTGTTATTGACAGTCATTCTTGAACTGATAATCTGGATATCGCAATATTTTCCGCTAATTTGGTAGAACAATACATTATTCATTTTATTTACTTCATTAACCTTACCTTATTAGTAACATATACTATTATTGTCATTGAATGGTAACACATTTTAATACTAACAAACAATTATCATTATCATTGTCCAGTATCAGAGATTATTTTATAATTATATGTTTATATTTTCCTAACTTTTGTTAAAATCTAACTACTATAGCCTACTAATAACTATTTTTTTACTTAAACATTAAAAACAAGATGTCAAATTTTACATACAGTGTTGTCTTTGTAAATCCTTTTGTGAGTATAGTTAGTTATTAATTTATTGTACATATATATATATATATATATATATATATATATATATATATATTTACCTTGATCTACAAGATAATAGTATATTTCATCATTAGGACCAAAGAGAAACTTTTCTATACAAGCTCAAGTAACGGCCGAGGAGAAGCTGAAACATTATAAAAACACGATTTCCCAAAAACTAAAATGTTATAACCTATTTACTTTCAAATCGATGGTAACTGCTGTTTTAACGGTTATTTACAATCGAGACCATCAGTTGTTTTTATAGATGCTTTATAATTGTTAATTAATTCGAATAAACGAAGTTACAGCTGATGACCTCGACCTCAGCTGATGCTTTTAGGTCCTAGTACTAAAAAGAACAACTTTAACATTTCAATACATGTATTTTTAAAAAAGGAGTTTTTGAAGCAGTATGACGAAAAAATATTTAATAATAATGGATTAAAAAATCCCACATATATCGTATCCTCTCCAAGGTACAAAAACAAAATACACTTTATCATTTAGTTTAATTAATTATTAAGCTTTTAATTTTATTGATAACAGTAAAATGTTTCCCAATTACCGTCTTTGTACATTGAAGTTTGCTAGTGAGTTAGATATATAGAGCTTAATAATCAATATACACTTTTATAAGATGGTGACGCTTTAAAACAACCTTCTGAATGTACAGAAACTTGAGTACTATAATATATTTTTACAGAAGTGTATCTTCATAAACACGGAGAAATTATATGCACTGCGATAAATGCACGTTTCTACAAATAACTGAGGTAAATTGTACATAGATTATATTTAATACTAGAATATATGAAACTATATTATAATTTATTAAAATAATTCAAATAATGTTTGCATGTGTGTATTTATTACATCCCCCCCCCCCCTTTTTTTGACTGTAGATGTCATGAATTGTATCAGATACAGGCCAATTAAGAATACATTCGTTTATTAGGTAGATATATTCTGTCATGGACCATTTTGTAAAAGGCTGTACTACAGAGTTATTCAGATGTAAAAAATCTCTACCCACAGATGGATTTTCATCTATAACTTAACCTTATATTGCACCCTTTCTTATCAAGTCAATTTTTTTTCTGTTGTCAAACAAGAATCTCTCCTTCTTTATTTTTATCAAAATTACAGTTTTTTTCATTTTTTTAGAACATCGAAGTAACTATGAATACGTTTTATCAAAACAGTTGTTTTATAACGTCCAAAATAGTACATGCATTCTGAAATATTAATTGAAATTGATATTTATTTATTTTTTATCTGAATCAATAATATTATTTTTCGTTACTCTAGAACATAATCCTTAAGATTAGTTTTGTACTGCTTACATACGAGTTAACATGTCCCATAAGAACAACAGAAAAAATAAAAATACTGTCTTATAAAAATCTGTTCCTACAATTGCGATTAACATTTGCTCAATGCTTTCAATGACGCAAATCAAACAAAAAGTACTAGAATTTTGAATTATTATTTTTTCCAAAAAACGCTGGTTAGGTTTTTAACTGTAAAAAAAAAAAAAACTGCCAATTAAAAATATGTAATTTCTGAAAATCGGCATTGCTAATGTAAGTGGAAAGAGTATATTAATGACCAAAACTAATGTCCAAACTCTCAACAACAAAATGAATTTAAAAAAATACAGAATCAGAGGTAATTAGACAAAGTGAATGTTCACTGTGAACTCCGTTATTTAAACTCGATTTCTGCTTAGAAAAAGTAAATAGCATAAGAAAATCAAGCTTAGGCTCTTTTTAAGTATATTAATTTGTAAACAATTTGGTGAAATAGTGAAAATAAACCAAAATTGTGATTAATATGATGGATATTAAATAAATTAATTAATATATTAATTATATAATAAATTTTCAAAACAGAAGTGATCTAACTATCAGAAGAGTTATTGTCCCCTAGATAATTAAAAAATTCCAGGTGGCTCAACATTTCATATTAAGCGTACAAATATAAAATCCGGAAACAATCCTGAATCCTATCATTATGATCGGTAACACGCTACGCCAGGTAGTGTTATCGATATCACGGCCTCATCCGTGCCAATTTAATAAGCAATAAATATCCCTTCTTGTAATATTAAAAACGACTCCCACTAAAATATTTCATGTGTCTGTCCGTCTCAACTCAATCGTAAATCACAGCTTGTACAAACTTGAAGATTATCTCTTGAACAAGTTTCAATTTCCAATCTCTTTAGACACGAATTTAATTAACCAAACAGTAGAACAATAGACTGGAGTCTAGCGGCAGTAAAACCTCTGATCAGTGTTATCCAAGTCTAATTAGGTTGGAGAACAAATATATACTTAATATTTCGACAGAAATTTACGGTAGTAATCTACACAGAATACTATTTAGACTTCTTTTTACTAGGATGTATTTCCTAAATAACGGCAAAATATATCATTAATATGTTTTAAACCCTTTACTCTATTATCAAAATCCCAAGGTGGAATACAGTTGACCTTTATTAACTCTCGATAAATATATAATAATAATAATAGTGTAAGTTTATTTTGTTGGGAAAAAATATAAACATGTAGAAGATTATTCAAAAAGAAGTGTACAATTTTAGTAGGCTGGAAAATTAACAGGATTTACACAGCTGTAAAGAGCACATTTTGAAATTTTGTTTACCATATTACAGATGTTCATTGTAGGGCTCATGTGTCATTCAGTAGACATATAATCGAGTTCTGTTCAAACTCTGAAGAGTATCCATCAACACATCCTACTTCTGCTGTTATCCGTTGTCTTAACTTCAAGAAGTTTTAGAGCATTGTATAAATGCAAACCTTTACATATCCCAAGCAAGAAACACAGAAGGCGATAAATCAAGGCTTTGAGGAGGCCAACGCAAAAATGACTGATACAACACAAAAAAGTTCATATTTGGTGAATTTCTCTCACGCAGTACGACTAGGATTTTCAGTTCCCTAAATAGATACATTTTGCTTGTTGAGTTTTCACTAATATGGTATTGAAGTTTGGGGAGGTGCGTACTACAGTGTCTTAAAACCAGTCATTGTACTTCAGAAGCATTTTATTCGAATTATGGCAAATAGAACTAAATTGGAACACGCTGCTCCATTATTCAAAATCTTCAAAATTTTACCGGTTAGAAATTTATATATATTTAAAGTGTTAAGATTATTCTACAATAGAAGCGGAGGGAATTATACAACAGGGGGTGGAGGGAGGACTTTACGAAATGACTTAAACGTAGTTTTTCCAAAACCAAATTTAACAATTTTTAAAAAATTTTACTTATATCTTGCTCCAAAATTTTTTAATCTGATGCCTTTAAAAATTAAAACGTGTACAAATAAAATCGAGTTTTGTAGATTCGTGAAACAATATTTATTAGAACAGGAGCAGGTCTATATGTTTTTTATCAGTAACCAGTGAGGGAGAATAAACTGGTAGTAAGTGACTGTATTTTATTCTTGAAAGCTCTCTTCTTCACCGGTAATATGAATGGTAGAAGTGTGTGTGTGAATTATGTATATGTATGTGTATGTATGTGTATAGTTTTATTATTGTATTTCTATTTTTTTAGTGTTTTATGTTGATTTGAAATGGTTTGTCATAAAAGCCAAATCCTAGTTTTCTAAATGTAATTTGTGTGTGTATATGTGGGTTGGACTGGTCGGTCACATTGTTTCTCTCCCATCGAGCTATATTGTTAGAAATGTATAGAGTATTTCATCCCAAACAGGTTTTAACCTCGGGATGAAGTGACCCTTTGCTATTTTCTTGTAATATTTTTTGTTATTATTATTATTATTATTATTAATATTATTGTTTATTATGTTATTATGAATTTTATTTTATATGTATTACATTTTATAATGTGAACAGTTGTCTATTTTATTATTAAGCATATAAGATTGTCAAATTTTCCCTGTTAAAATTATGTATAAAAGAGGGTCAAATAAATAAATTTTCAATTTTCAATTTTCAATTTGACCCATCGCCTAAAATGAGTCGTTTAAAAAAAAATGATCTTCATAATCATTAGAAAACTCAAAACATTTAACTTTGGAGTTATCCCTTAAATTTTGCAATAGTTGAATCTTATATTGGTTTAATTTAACCCATTTTCTCCAAAATGGTATTTGAAGTTCCAAACTCACCTTAGTCGTACATATTTGTGGATTACGTAAGTGAGATAGTCGAACGTGTTTAACTTGATCTGCAGGCGATGCTGGCAAAACTCAAGCATACAATAACATCAGCTGTCTACCTTGTTGACTACAATCATCCGATGGAAATAAAACTTGAAGTCATTGCTACCCATTGATACCAATACGACGAAATTAAATAATGTATGTCAAGTTTTATATACATATGAAAGTGTATACTTCTTTTTGTGTACATCATTCCTTCTTAGTTTAAATGAAAAATATATACAATTTGGTGGTTATACTAAAATTTAAAATTACGACCTAGTTACTAGCACATTAATAATTACACAGAGTCATTTAAACAGGAAAACATTTATTGACTTTGCCCTGTGTTCTGGTAAACTTGGGTACCCTTAACCAAGCAAGGCTGTTTCGGGGTTTACCGATTTTTAACTTAATTTACTTCTAGGACTAGAAAGATAAACAACGTATCCAGTCCCCTTCTTTATATTATAAATATACCTACACACACATATAAATATTTTAATTGAGATAACTTTGCAATCTCTACAATATAAAACAATTAAAAAGTTATTTAATATTTGTATAAAAGTTAATTTTTATTTCTAAATAGTTGATCAAAAATTGATTTAAATGGTAACATATATTTTTTAATATAGAAATTGATTAAAATGTTAAAATAAAAATTTCCAAAGGACATATATCCATATAGACACGTTGAACAGCATTGTTCAAACAAACACAATTTAGACTTTATATCTAACTCCGTTCTTTATATATAGGTGATAAAAATAAACAGATAGAACTAACCAAATGAATGAAAACACAATTTTCCACAAAAATCACATTGTGCAATATAAATACTAGACGACGTTTAAAGACTTTGGCTTGTACTATATAATATGATGAACCTCGGTAAGTAACATAATAGCTCCCATTAATTTGTGCAGATCATATTAATCCTTTCAAATTATCTCAACCAATTTTAACCAATCATTTGTAAAATGTTAATAACTAATTATAATACTACATTTATTTGTTTCCAATTTTAAATGAATAATAAACAGCTTCAAAAAGGATTTAATTAGACATTTTGGGGGAAAATTCTTTTACTAATTATTTGGAAATACAAAATAAATAATTAATTCTAATTTTTCTACTTATATAATAGAGGATAGTGATACCAGAGGATAGGACACCTCCGAAGATCAAGCGTTTTTTGTGTCCATCCTTTTTTGATTTGGAAAAGGTATGACAATGCCAAGACTTTGTATCTTGCAGCAATCTCTTGTTGCATAAGATTAGTGTTTTCGTGAAGAGTAATGGTAGATTATCTCTGTGTTTCGCCCTATGTACAACTATTTACGTGATTACTTCAACTGTGTTGATCAACTGCTGGTATTATTATGTTAAAACCTTGACAAACAGATTGATTGTTAGTTTATAAAGGGTGTTCCGTTGTACGAATTGCTAGACAAAATATACGTTCATTTGTCAAATTGTATTCAATTATTATATTGGCTGAAATTGATACATTTGGAAATAATAAATTAGGATACGTTGTGACCTAGAAAGACTTGTGTAAGATTAAAATGAAAAAAAAATCCTGAAAGGTTTTTATTTATTGGACAAATGAAACTTACGATTTTTTAGGATTATTTGTATACTTACTACTATTTGTATAATATTTACACAAACTAAATCGGCTGTTCAACTTTGTGATGACTTTGAATATAGAAATTAATTCATAGCTAAATTAAACATACAATAAAAGTTGGCAGAACATTTAAAATAAAATTATTTTACGAGATTTCTTTGCTGTCATCTTATTGTTAAAGTGGAAAATATCTCTCTGTCATTATTATTATATGAAAAAATAATATAACATAAAGAATCATTTAGCCCTCGAATACTTTAATAGGGTCAAGGTTGGAAGAGAACAAAAGTTTATTAAAATATCTAGATTTTGATGACGAGAGAGAGTCATCTAGCCTAAGACTAAATGGGAAAAGGTGTAGATACAGCTAGGCTTCTTCGGGTTTGCCAAACCAGTACTCACTATGAGTGACCCCCCTCTCGTTAGTTGAAGAAATTATGAAAGATATCCCGGCCAGTCACTATAATAAGCCTATAACTGTGTTATGTGTAGGCCTATGTGAGATAAATAAACAGGTAATTGTTCAAAATAAAAACCACTTCTTTTCAAAATAGGTTATTTACTAATTATATAGATGTAGATGTCACTACACTTGTGATAATAGAAACAAGAATTATTAATTCCGATTAAAAAAAAAAAAAAAAAAAAAAAAAAAAAAAAAAAGTAACTTTAGAAATCGTTAAATGCGACGTTACAGATAGGCATTTTCTTGGAACAGCTGTTTCCAATATTAAGTAAAACTTTATAATTTAACATGCTGCAGTGTGAGTATTACCTTAGTTTATAACTATGTATTGTTATGTATGTTTCCATGGATACCATTTTTTTTTAATAGTTGTTGGAATTTTGTATTTTCAATAACAGTAAAAATAATGGTTCTGATAATAATTTAGGTTTATTATGATAACCCTTTAAAGCACAAGAATATAAACTATAAATATATATACAGGATAATCTAAATGACACGGTACACTTGATGATTATTTTACAAAAAAAAACGTTAGATAGTTCTGGTAAGCAATAATATTAATTCAATATTATATTATTATGAGTAATATTTGTTTATACTTTGTTTCAAAAACGCCATTATTGTATTAGCCTAGAAATACATTCTGTGAGCTAACCTAAAAATGTATAACTTTCCTTCAATATCGGTAATAAACAAACATAGTAAGCTGTAGGCCTACTATAGCCTATGTGAGTCTCAAATATAATATATTGAAATAACTAGCTAGGAGTCATTATAAAAATAAATAGAACTTGGCTACAGTCAAGAGAACTATAAACATTAACTAAATTTCTTTTCATTAATTATCAAAATCCATGTAAGACTTTGTATAGAGATATATTCAAATTTAATTCTAATTATTACGTCATATTTCCAGCTCATAAGTCAGTACGAGTAGTAGCCCTTCCAAAGAATTGAAAAATAAATTTTACCTAACTGTTAGTATTAGGATTAGAGTTACAATATTTAGTTATACTTGCTAATGATAATATGCCTATTTGATTTCAGTTTGTGTTACTTAAACAAACAAGATGGACAAACAAGAAGAGAATAATGAGAGCTAGGCCTTAGGGGAGGCCTACTACAACCCAAACTGAAAAAAAAGGAAGCGCAGATGAAAAATCATTTATTTATAATGTACTATAAGAAGTAAAATTATGTAAACACAAATATTGCATCGGAATTATGTATATAGTGTTGTACATTATGTTGGTGTAGAGTATATTTTATGTATCCACGCATGGCTCGAGTTAATTTCTGATACGGGCTCTGCAGTTTACCATTTCATATTTTCGTCGATCACATTTATTCATACACCTCCATTTTTACTATAAATCATTAATTAGACACAGGATTCGCATGAAACCAAGAACTGGTTTCAACATAAAATAATAACATAATAAACTTCAGCTTTTGTATACAAACGGAATAGTTAAATTTCATCAAAATCAAAATACTCAGACCTGAAATCAACTAAAAAAAAAAGAAAAAATTGTAAAATGACCTGGCTCTTCATGCAACGCATTAGTCAAAGCCCTCGGAAAAGAAATCTTTGTTTCTTGAATAAATAAAACAAAGTAAGTCCCCGCTCACTTGTAAAAATGTTATTATTTTATGTTGAAACCAGTTCTTGGTTTCATGTGAATCCTGTGTCTAATTAATGATTTATAGTCAAAATGGAGGTGTATGAATAAATGTGATCGACGCAAGTATGAAATGGTAAACTGCAGTGTTCGTATGCAGTAATTAACTTGCGCCATGGGTTGATACATAAAATATACTACTAATTTACGTAGCTCAATAAAGCTCTTTTGTGGAATTAAATAATTGTTTCATTATTTTCATTAATATGGAATTCCATCAAGCACCGACTGTTGTCACATTAAATCTAATTTATAATATTAACATGAATTTTTAATAAGTTTTAGAGCATTATGACTTTACTGGGCACCACATTGGTTTACCTATTTTAAATTTTTATTCTTTGTTGTCATTTTTTTCATCAGCGCCTTCACCATCCTATCAATATTTCATTTTAAATATAGCTAACTTTTGAATTTTTGCCACCATATTGGTTTTGCCATTTTAAATTTTGCAATTCTGTTTTCATCACCACACATCTCGACACTCTTATATATATTTTTTAAATATTATTTATTGTTGGTTTTTCCTACTTTTAAATTTTTAACATATAAAATCAAAGTTTACTTTTTTGTTTCACAAAATTAGAGTGAGATCATACAAATAAGACGGTTGGAGTTAAACTCTTTCCAAAACACAAAACAAAAAATTTCGTTCCAGTTCAAGACCATATACTTATTTCTTCGTAAAAGCTATTTTATCTAGTTTCACTATACTAATTTCTCGTATATGGTAATTAAATTAATGAATGTAAATACGAATGGATTAATTTATTTTGTGTCTAAATAACTAATAAACAAATAATATCCCTAAATAATCAACACAGAAGACATTGGATACCCTTACGTAAAAAGACTTGTTTTGGTCCCAGAATAATACTAATTAATTTTATGTATTTCACAGATATAGTTCAGGTATATACTTTCTGGAGTTCTTTAGGCCACGTGTAGTGAGTGTTGCCTTTAAAAAAATGGTTTATTACCCCAATAGCTCGAAGGTGTTATATAGGCAAAGTTTAGCTATCTTGCTTCTAATAGGTTGTATACCTTTAATGCGCAGTCTATGTGTTTTTAACTGTACAACGTTTTAGTCATGAGTAAATGCAGGTGGAACACGACTTGAGACAGGTGCTATTGGAATAAGAGTTTTTAGTTTTTACTTTCACACAGGTGTCAATGCAACACCTGCGGCATTAATGAACTGTGTATTGAACTATCACAAACAATGAAGCTAATGTTCTTACACACATGATATCACCTGTAATATTTTCTTAAGTTGGAGAACTAATTAGAAAGCTTCGGGTTTCAATTCAGATATACGGGGTGAGTCAGACCACCCGTGCAGTACTTATAGCTGTCTTACAAACTTACTTTAACACTTTTTCATTCTCATTTCCCCCTAATTTGGCTCCACTGAATCCAATGAAATTAATTTCAATTTTGAAAAATGCCCCAAAAGGGCCCTTTTTGGGGGGTAGGGGTGCTTTTTGAGGAATTTTCAAATGTAAACATGGGTTGTGTGATACATCATTTTAAAGGTTTAATTACCTTGAACATTTTGGCGCAATCAAAAGTTAATTATCTTTAACCGTATGTACAGGGTGTACCAAAACGTATTGAAATTGGACTTTAAAATAAAATACCGTGTTATCCTAACTACAATACGGAACAGCACCAGATTTTTGTCCAAGCTTATTATTGAGCTATTCTTTAAGAAAACGTGTGGTACGGGCATTTTTCACTGGATTTTGAATATTTTTAAAATGCTCAAAATTGAAGAATTTAAAAAAGCCTAAAACTCAAAATTCTTAAATAGCAACTTATAGCAAATGTTATATCAAAAGGTCTTTTAAAAACAAACATTTTTTTGTATTTTATTTTTTTATCTATCTCTTACTGTTAAAAAATGGCAGCCAAAAAACTTAATTATGCCAGTTTACAAAATTTAACAAATTACTTTTATTTGAACAAAAAGGTGTTTATGATTAAATAAACAGTCTCTGTTATGTAATAAGAACAAAATTCAACTTGTTTTTATTTTTCAATGTGGCTCAATACTTTGGTAGTAGTTGTCCATGTTTATCTTTACTACCTACCTACCGAAAAATTATTTATACCAACACAACTCATCAGTATACCCCTCATCTATAATTTTTGAGTTAATAAGAGCCCAGTTTTCTTTTAAATGAGTTACAAAAATTCCAAGGAAATAATTGTAGAAATATTTTACAAGAAACTAAAAACTTTGAGAACCACCAGAGATTTTTTATATCACTATACTTCAAGACTAAAAAGTAAAATTAGATTTTTTGTTCACGAACATGTAATTTTTAAGCAATGATTACTTTTTATTCCTCTTCGTTATTCATTAACAGTAATTTGGAATTAGTTAAGAAATTAAAATATATTTAATTAGAAAATATAATTCAGAAATGTAATGCGTAATTCTTGGCTACTTTTTAAATGTTCATTAACATTGAACGTTCCTGTAGTTGTGTTTTTCATAAATAATTCCCACCCCTCCCTATAAATCTCCATTATGGGATAAACAATGACACATTACTGATGCCCTGTCACATCAAATTGGATTTAATAGAGTGCGATGCATTATTTATAAAGAATGGTTAGTCCTTTCTCACAATACATGCAAAGAATTTCATATTTTGTTTTCTCAGTTGAAATCTACCCAAGAGTTTGCACTTTTTATTTGTAATATATTTAAACTTTACGAATGTTATAGAATTTTATAATAATAATGTTATTAAATCTGATTACTCAAATCCTTTACAAATTTTTTTTTCTTTATTCTAGTTTATATTGTAAAAAAACAAATTGAATACTCTAGTATATTCAATAGTATAGTCAATACTTAAGGTATAGAAATTTATAAAATGAAACTTTAAAAACAAAGCACGAAAAAATTAATACGCAATCAGATATTATGTTCTAGAATGTTGATATAGATCCTCTGTACAAAAAAAAACTTCATGATTACGGTCAATATAGGTTTAAAAGGTAATGTTGTTAGTAATTTAAGTTATAATTCGCACTATTATTTTCTAAAATAATAATATAGTTCTAAACGGAATCGAACCAACATCGTATGTAAAATAAAATCGTTTAACAACAAATCCTGAACGTCTCCAGAAATGTTTATATTTGTTGATTTTCGAGATTCTCAGTTGCCGATATGAGCGTGAAAAGTGGAAGTTGTTTTATTTATGAGTTACAATACAACCGTGTAATTATATTTGTTTGAATGATTTGGGTAACTACCAAGAAGACCCTATATTTTTATTACTATAAGTAACCTATTGGAATTGTCAACGTCATTTTTAAACTTGGGATAATATATTTTAGTAATACATCAGCATTTATAAGATCCTTCTTATTTTAAATTCAAGTCCAGAATTAATAAAAATAATTATAAATTTTCCAAATAAGTAAATAAAAATTAATAAATTGCAAACTTTATTTTTAATTTCTTTTGAGGCTTTACATTTAAGAAAATGTCACTGTATAAATATTTCCAAAAATAATTAAACAAATAAAAAATTTATTTTGGTTTAAAATTTTTTTAAATGCCACTATCTCAATATTTACAAAATAAATAAATTGCAAACTTTTATTTCAAAATTCTTTTGAAGCTTTAAAATTATGAAAATCCCACTGTCTGAATATTTCCAACTGTAATAAATTAAAACTTGTATTTTAAATTTCTAAGCTCCCTTGGACGTTTTAAACGAAAGTAATGTCTGATTTTTCGGTCGTGTTACAAAATCAACTGTCTTTTAAAAATAAACATCTATCGACAACTTGAACTTTTCTTCCATAAAAAACTTTTCTTGACGACAAATTTGTTAGTTTTATGATGACCTTATCTTTTGTAAAACTTTTACATCTTCCTTTGATAAAACAACATTACAGTAAATATTTCAAAACTCTCTCTCTCTCTCTCTCTCTCTCTCTCTCTCTCTCTCTCTCTCTCTCTCTCTCTCTCTCTCACACACACACACACACACACACACACACTCACACACACACACGTGACCTTATGTTTCTTTGAAACAACTTACAAAATATGAAGCGATTTTAAAATATTGAATTAAATTAAAATAAAGAGCATATATTTAACAACAAAATAAAATAAGATTTGTTCATCAAATAAACATATTAAATTCAATTTGAAGTATTCCTCCTCTCTTCCCTTAAGGAAGTGGATCATGGAACTTTTCTTGTCTACGCGATAACAAGTCAACAAGACAATAGACACTTATTCACAATAATACAACTTTCTTCATGTCAGTAGTGTTTCTTTAAAAAAAGTAAGGTATTTTTCAAGGTTGTTTTGTTCATTTTGTAGCAAATTTCCAATAATTCTCAATCGATAATTTTACTCTTCGACAATATTTTTAATTGTTTGCTGTTATATATTTTTATTTATATCATAATTCAATACAAAAATACTCCATAAACGCAAAGAGAAACATTCATATTTAAAATCCGAATAAACACAAAAATTAATGAAATAGTTATTTTCAAATGAACCCAATCTTGATCTAGTTCCTGAAAGTCGTAACAGCAGTAATTTTAGTGCATCTTCACAGTAGTAGTACAATCACATATCCTGAATAGAATGAGAACCAGTGACCAAAATGGTACATGATCGAAAAATAATAAAGTTGGAGGTAGAGCTATTTTTAAATCTGAAAATATGTTTAGATCCAGGATGGGAATCGTGGCGCTCCTTGGAATAAAAAATATTATTAAGTTTGGAAGTAGAGCTATTATTAAATCTGATAATATGTTTAGAATCAAGATGGGAATCAGCCCTCCTTGCAATAAAATAATAATAATAATAAAGTTAGGAAGTAGAACTATTTTTAAATCTGAGAATATGTTTAGAAAAAGGACAGGAATCATGGCCCTCCTTGAAATAAAAAAATAAAGTTTGGAGGTAGAGGTATTTTTTAATCTAACAATATGTTTAGAAACATGATGGGAATCATAGCCCTCCTTGCAATAAAAAAGTAATAACAATATTGTTTGGAGATGAACCATTTTTAATTCTGAGAATATGTTTAGAATCAGACCGGGAGTCGTAGCTCTCCTTGCAATAAATAAATAAATAAAGTTTAGAGGTAGAGCTATTTTTAAATCTGAGAATATGTTTAGAACCAGGACGGGAATCGTGGCCCTCCTTAAAATAAAATAAAAATAATAAGTTTAGAGGTAAAGCTATTTCTAAATCTAAGAATATTTTAGAACCAAGAGGGGAATTGTGGCCCTCCTTGCAATAAAAAAATAATAAAGTTTGGAGGTAGAGCTATTTTTTAATCTAACAATATGTTTAGAACCAGGACAGGAATTGTGTCTCTCGTTGCAATACAAAAAAATAATAAAGTTTTGAGGTAAGGATATTTTTAAATCTGAGAGTACTTTTAGAAGAAACATAACAGCTGAAATTAAGACAAAATGACACCTCTTCAAAATGTTGTGTATAAAATTCCCTGTGCATGTGGACATAATTACTAAGGACAAACATATAGGGCCATTAATAAGCGTATTTGAGAACACAAGAAAAATGTAATACCAGAAGAAACTCAAATTTCTAAATTATGTGAGCATAATATTAACTGACCATGTTGTAGATTGGGATAATGTGGGAATTGTTTATAAGGAACTAGTTTGGAGTTGTTTAATAAGAATCTGTTTTGATGATAGTTGACAAAATTCCCATCTCAAACCAAGAAATTGAATAAAAGATGAAATTAAAAATGTATCAGTTGTTTTGGTTAACCTAGTTAAAGTGATTGATAACAGTTCTGTGCTGATGGGCTAGAAAAGGGCAATGTAAGTAATATATGTAAAGAACCTCCAGCAGTGGATTAAAATGCTTTAGTTCAAATCAGACGCTTTGCGCAAAACTAACGGCCTCATAAGATTTTTGGCCATACATGATTATGGAAGTGAAGACTTTCTATAGTTCACGAAATGCTGTATATTACCCACAGTATTTATGGAATTTATCAGAAGTTTTAAAAAAATTCTTCATTATAATTTTTGTTTTGGAAAGAAGTTTTTACATTTATAGATAAATAAATAATCATAAATGAAAACCAAATATTCAAAACACGATAGTGCTTAAATAATATTGAATCAATATGTTATACCTCAATGTTTTGTCATGCTATAAAAATCAGCTGATGATTTATTAGTTAGATAGCAACTGATAAATAACTCGACAGTTTACATAGTTTGTTTGTGTTTTGTGAGTTTATTTTTTTAATCCATTTATTGTTTTTTGAGCATTTTGAAATGAGTAGAGAGGTTGATGAACATTTAAGTAAATTTGAAAATAAATAAGAGCATTCCAAACAGTTTGACGATGACACTGGTGGAGACTCATATTATGATCCAATTAGACCTATAACTTCTAAAAGTTTTCCAATTTGAGGTAATTTTGAAGCAAACATTAGGCATTAATACCTCCGAGAATGACATTTTGTTTTCCTTATCAGACAATAATAAAACACACAGAAATAAATTTAAACATTTTTAAATAACTTTATATTTTGTTTTTATCTATAAAATGAATCCTAATATGTGCAAATGATATGACAAATATATTTAGTCTATACTACATGATGATTCGAACACTCCATTTTTTAATATGTTTTTCAACCTGTTAAATGTCACAATACCCACACCTGAGACCAACTATTTTTCCAAATTGTTAATATTCAATTACTCATATTTTACATGATTGGAGTTTACATCGATTGTACTATTAGTGTATCCAGTAAAAATGAGCATGAACAAATTCATTTAGGACACATGTGTTATACTTGGAATGTGTCTTACTTACAATTGTACCGATATATTTAAATTTACTTACAGAAGATTCTTGAACTCCATATCCACACATGATATTCACCAATCCACTCTGTAACATACATCAATCTTGATAAAAATCAATATGTTATATAAAACACAGCCCTTATTTAAGGGTATTTAGTCTATTTAGATAGTTATGTACATTTTTAGAACAGCTCATATTTTTGTACCAAAATATTTGATAGTTTTCTTACTTGTTCCACACAAACCACCAAAAATTGCTAATCTAAAACCCAGCAAGGCAGTACAGTGTAGAAGCGGTGACCTAAACATGAATTAGGCTACACTTAATGGTCAAATTGACTACCTATTTAAATATAGCCCAATTTCTCAAGAGTTGACATTTTCTAATATAAACATTCTCAAAAGTTGTTAAAATTATATAATTTCCATCCCTAGAACCAAAAATAAACTTATAATCACACTATGGAATATTACTAAGCCTCATGTAATAATAATAATATACATTTATTTACAAAAAAAAACAACACAACATTTGTGTAAAAACCAAAATAAACAAAAGAACCCTTAAAGCCTAAATTTTTGTTTGTTTCTTTTCTTTTTCTTTAAACATAAAATAAATTCATAAGGCCTATGACATGACCTTAGTCGTCTGCCAGAGTAATGTACATAAAAAATTCAGAAAAATTAGCAAAACAAATTATCTTCTTAACACTAGAAACATTAATTAATTAGTACAAAAAATTATATTTTCATGAGTAAGGGATTTCTTTAAACTTTTGCAGGAAGGTAACCAAATTCATTATTTGAAAATGTAAAAATAATATTAAACTTAAATTTTAAAAAGTTAAAATAAAGTACATTTTGCTTTATTTGTTAAATTTCGTAAACTGGCATAATAATTAAGATTTTCAGCTGCCATTTTAAAACAGTAAGAGATAAAAAAAAGATCAAATACAAAAAATGTTCATTTTGAAAAGACCTTTTATTTGATATAATTTTTATATATATATATATATATATATATATATATATATATATATATATAAGTCGCTATTTAAGAATTTTGAGTTTTAGGCTTTTTTGTATTCTTCAAGTTTCAGCATTTTTAAAATTTACAAAATCCAGTGAAAAATGTCCCTACCACATGTTTCCTTAAAGAATAGCTCAATAATAAGCTTGGATAAAAATCTGATGCTGTTCCGTATTGTAGGTAGGGTAACACGGTATTTTATTTTAAAGTCTTATTTCAAAATGTTTTGGTACACCCTGTACATACAGTTAAAGATAATTAACTTTTGTTTGCACCAAAATGTTCAGGGTAGTTAGACCTTTAAATTGATGTATCACACAACCCATGTTTACATTTAAAAATTCCTCAAAAATCACCCCTCTACCCCCCAAATTGGGCCCTTTTGGGGCATTTTTAAAAATTGAAAATAATTTTATTGGATTTTGTGAGGCTAAATTAGGGGGAAATGAGAAAGAAAAAGTGTTGAAGTAAGTTAATAAGACAGCTATAAATACTACACGAGTGGTCTGCCTCACCCTGTATATACACAAGGCTATCATAAAAGAATGGCGGGGTTTTGAACATGATTTAAATAAAACAGATTTACTTACAGGTGATGTTCTTTATTTACATCTGAAACAGTTTTTTTCACATAACTAATAAATTTCGATATATGCGCCATTAGTCGCTCGGCAAATGTCCAATTGATAATCATGATCTGCCCAAATGATAGTTAACATGTCTTTGTTAACAGTTTTCATTGCTTCATTAATACATAAGTGATTTAGCTCATGAATTTTTTTCTCAATAAACAAGGTTACACCAGTTGTTAAACAAACTTTTGGGTTATAGGCTATCAGCGATACCAATACAACGCCACAAAATTTCTCTAGTACCTTCGTATGAATTAATGAAACCTCACCATTCTTTTATGATAAGCCTGTATTTATATTTTATTACACATACAGTATTTCTTTACAACTAAGATCTAAAACTTTTGTACATCTTGAAACACAAATTTTTTAATTACTTTTATGGTATATATGCATTTTTATGACTTTTAGCCAATACATGACATAACTATTTAGTATTGGATAAATTATCTATTTTTGAAATTAAGTTTACATAATGCCCTAAAATGGAATGCCCCTATTGTGTTACATGTATGGCGTTCTAAAACATATTTTGAGTTTGAAACCTAAAAATAACATTTATATGCATTGTATTATTTTCCTTTTAAAAAAAAAAAATAAGTAAATAAAAAACACATCTGATTTAAAATATTAGTTTGCATTAAAATGTAAAAAGGAAATAACCAATTAGTGTCTTTGTTAAAAAGATTGATAAAAACCAGTATAAACCCAAAGTTGGAACAGGAAACAAACAAAGTTTACTCCTGTCATAAGATGAATTCATCCAAGAACACATCAATTGCTATGATAATATGTAAAAATACTTATGCAATACATAAGTACATAAAAATATTTTTTAAACTGGGGGAAAGATATTAAAATATTAACAAAAAATAGGAGGAGGGGAGAGAGAGAGAATTACAATTACTATTACCACACCCATGACATTTCTTTTTTCTCTCCCTTTACTAAGTTACATACTACTATCTCTTCTTCCAGGAGCATGTTATCTCTTTACTTTATTACAACTGATAAAAAAAAATGCCATAATAGAATTAAAACACTGACTAGAATAGTAGTCTTGACAATCAAGATTAGAATTAGTTTGGTGGCAATTTAGAAAAAAATTTATGGCATTACACAACTAGCAACCATTAATTTCAAACTTATAATGTTATTACTATGCTCATAAATTATTCATTAAAACCATTAGAAATAGATGATAACAACACTTAGCATGCCTTTTCATTGTAATGAGCTATACTTGTGCAAACTTCAATAACCAAATTAAAGAAAACACAATTTTCAACAATTTATTTTCCCTGTTACTGTGAACAATTATTTTATAGCAAACGATTAAACATTAATAATACTACAAACAACCAATAAAATCAGCAATAAACAATTACATTACCAGAAGAAAAATAGGAAAACACACTGTGCAAATTTAAAAGTTAAGTATATGAATCGAGCGAGAGCATCCATATATTGCAGCTGCAGCCGGTCCAAGAAAACAAGGTAACCACAAACCATATGTGCCTGCAAAACTCCATCGAGTAATAGGATCTCAAGACACCAAGAGTTGTCAAAGACTCCTTTTAAAGTTAATATAGTTAATTACCTTAGAGGTTGTCCTCAGTCCGTATTATAGGTTCATTCATTAAAGATGACTTAGTCAATGAAATGTTGTCTTGTATTTGTATTCCACAAATACTGTATATTGTAAAATATTCTGTCTTAATTAATTTGGTGACTTGGTATCTCATAAATAAAAGTAGATATATCAAAGAAAATTAACTTTAAACTCTATCATAAAGGTGTTTCTAGTGTAATGTTGGTGATAACAGAAAAGTACCAAAGTTGTTGTAATATTATACATACAGAAATATCAGTAGCATTGATGCAACACGAGAAAGGAACTCCGCACTTCTCTACACTTGGAGAACTGCAGTTGAAGTATTCATTCTTTGACCAATCCATATAGCCTTCTGAACTTAAACCACAGCAACGAAACTGAAACAAAACAAATTATTATTTATATAAAAATACTTTTATATGAACATGACTTGCGTATTGAAAAACAACAACAGATTTTGAGCTTTTAGACATTCTAAGAAAGTGTCAGCTATAATCGTGTAATGTACCAGCACTGCAGATATGACAAGGAGTTCCGTGTCCATGGAAGACTAAGAAGATGCCGAGATATAATACTGATAGTCAGATTTAGGGATATTTAAAAACCAGCATCTCCAATACTTTCCCGCCTTTACAAATTTATAAAGAATAATTATTATAAATAAAATGGCCATTGAAATAAGCAAATTGTATTTAATGTTTTGAAATATATAGGTAACAAGGAAATAAAACAAAATATTATTTGAATTTTTGTTATCATAAAATTGCTCAAATGTTCAAAATTTCTAATTGGGTTTATCAAAAACATTTTGATGCTATATTCATGACTTTCCAGCATTTTGTTTGTTTAGAGTATATGTAAGTTAAATTGTATATGTGTACTTCTCTGCACTACAGGTTAAACATTAGGCCACTTATCGCAGTCAATCCTTTAAAACACTTGTCTTTCCGAAAAGCAGCATAAGTTTTTGATAGGAATCCATTATTACTAATCTAAATACATTATTGACTTATCAATCAGCCATCAGGCTGTGATAAAATATGTAATTTCTTAAAATCGGCTCTACCAATTTCATTCGAATTTTTATGAAATATGAAATTAATAAACAAAATTAATTACATAATCTCAAATAAAAATATATTAGGGTTCAGGAATAAATGACAAAAAACAAAACTGTCATTATTAAAAGCTAGATGTGTAGGCTTTGCCGTAAAACAAATGTACTTTGTTTTTTTAACTACATACATACATAAATCGTAATTATAAGAACAATTAGGTTAATAATTAAACTACAAATACAGTATGCAAATACAACTAAGTTTATTTTACATTTCATATAATGTATGTACACATACTGTAAAACATATTTCACTTAGATTTCAAAAGTCACGAATGTCTTTTTGTTTTCTTGACTTTTGGCGTTTAGTATAAAATTTATTTCTAATGATATGGAAATCAATAATTTATGAAGCACTGTAGCTAGTACTAGCCTCAGCAAAAGAGATAAACTTATTTAGTGATTCTGCAGCTTCTGCCCAGCTGCTTCAAGATTTTGAGTAGGCTGAGGGTTTACTACACTGTTGATAATGTCCTCATCGGTTAGTTCTTGTTCAACAGGCTCATTCTCGTCGGTTAGAAGCCACTCCTCTACCTCATCTTCAGGCAGGTTTTTCAAGGGATTATCAGCACTTCTAACGACATCCAAAACTTTGGTCAGAGCGTCTTGATGGTTTTCTTCCTCATCAGTCTGTAGAGTTAGGTCAGATGCAGGGTTTGCAGCTGGCCAAAGTTTTCTCCAGCATTTTTGGAGTGTTGTATTTTTTACCTGGTTCCAAGACAGTGCAATAGCATAGACGGCATCTTTTACTGTAAACTTTTTTTTGAAAATCAGTCACGTCACAGTCGGCATTTAACAGGCCTTGAATAAAAGACCTTCTATAAAAGCATTTAAAATTTTGAATAACCCCTTGGTCCATGGGTTGAATCAAAGATGTTACGTTAGGTGGGAGCAGAGTGGCAACAATATTTCCAGAAACTAACTCATCTACTGGCGGGTGGGCTTTGCAATTGTCCAAAAGAAGGATGGCTTTAGTATCTTCTGGTAGACATAGGATTTTGAAGGATTCCTTGACCTGAGGCACAAAGTGGTGAAAAAACCAGTCTTTAAAGAGGGCGGCAGTCATCCACGCATTTGATTGAGCATCGTATTGGACAGGCAAGTGTGTAACATTCTTAAAAGCCCTGGGTTGTTTAGATTTACCTATCACAAAAGGGGTCACTCGGTGGTTTCCAGACGCATTAGCACATAGCAAAACGGTTAATCTGTCTTTGTTTTTTTTAAAACCCTTGGCTGCTTTTTCTCCTCCCCCAGCTAGTGTAGATGTTGGTAAACATCGCCACAATAGCCCTGTTTCATCAGCATTGTAAATCTGTTCAGGTGTTAAATCATTATCAGCCACGATTTTCTCAAACTCGTCTTTGTATTTTTCTGCAGAGTTTTGGTTTGCTGAAAGTGTTTCTCCAGTTACATCAAGTCTTCGAATTCTATGCCGAAACAAAGTTTCTGAGCCAACCATCAGAATAATTACATTCACTTTCAGCAACTCCTAAATCTTGGCCGAATTTCTTTGCCTTTTCAACAATCATTGGCCCTGTTACCGGCTTTCCTTCAGAACGTACTGTACTAAACCATTTGAACAATACACTATCTAGCTGTTCCAGTTTTGGTTTTTTTAATGTTTGTCTAGAAGCCAATTTTTCAGTTGTTACCTATTGAGAAGCAAACTTATTAGTTCATCTTTTTGTTTTTTAATGTCATAAATAGTTGATGAGCCAATATTAAACTCATTCATTAAAACATTTCTATTCTCACCTTTTTCTAGCCGTTTGATGATTTCTAGTTTCTGATTGAGAGTCAGTGTTACGTGTTTTCGTTTCTGTCCTTTTGAACTCGAAGGCTTAGGTTTTGAAAACATGATCACTGTACAGTTAGAACGAAACTCACTTTGTTTATAAACAGTTTCAAAAGTTACGTACGTCACTACAGATGTACTGTATTACAGTAGAGAGTACTGAGACACAGTTTACTGCGATGTGAAGGACACAAAACAACAATGCACAAAAAAATGGCGAAGACGCTTCGTGATTGATTAACTGTGCTGCACTGCACCTGTATTTGTTGTGACAGCTGAGATTAGCCGGCCGCTAATTGTTTCCGAACAATACCGAGCGCTTCCGGATGATTCCGAACTACCCCGAAAACTTCCGAATAGCTCTCGAGCGTTTTTATTTGCTTTAAAGACACACTTTTGGAGAAAACCAAAATTTTTACAATTTTCCGGAGCGATGCCGGACTATCGGGCATTCCGGACTGTTGGATGCCGGACTAATGGACTTCTACTGTATATAAATATTTTTCCATAAACGGCATCCATAGCTGTTCATTTTCACTGACCACTACTGAACTAAAATTTTTGGTGACGAATAGTTTATATTTACTGTAGTTATAGCAACGGTTCCCAACCTGGGGTATGCATACCCCTTGGGGGTAGACGACATTGTTACTTTGTTATGCCATGCCTGGCTGCCATATTGGCCTTGTTGGAAGAATAAATGAAATAGCAACCCATGTAGCATAGTCATTGCTGCATCCACAGGAAAAAAATGCAGTCTTTGAATGACGTTCTGAATGATGTAGTGAAAGTAGTAAATTTTGTTAAAGCCAATGCAACAAACTCCAGACTGTTTAAAGTACTTTGTGAGGACATGGATGGTGTGTACTCTATACTGATTTTGCACACTGAAGTCAGGTAGCTGTCTCGCGGAAAGGTACTCACACGATTATTTGAGCTCAAACATGAACTACGTCATTTTTGAAGAATATTCCTTTCATCTGGCTTCAAGGTTGCACAACAGTGACTGGCTTCAAAAGCTTGCTTACTTGGCAGACATTTTTTCACAGATAAATAAACTAAACCTAGGGTTACAGAACAGCTCAATAACAGTATTTCAAGTATCAAACAAAATTGAGTCCATGTTGAAAAAAATTTACTTTTGGAAAAGCAGCATTGAAAATAATCAGGCTCAAGTTTTTGAAACATTCCACAGCTTCTTGAATGACAATAACCTGCCCCTATCTGCTGAGGTTAAACATAATATACTGTTACATTTGACAAACGACTCTTTCAGGAAGTATTTCCCTAAACGTGGATACGGAGAAAACTGGATTGCAAATCCTTTTAGTGAAGACAACTTAGAGACCACTATGCTTACCATTCAAGAAAAGGTGAAACTTATTGATCTTTTGACAGATTCTTCCTTGAAGTTGGTTTTCAAGACAAAAAGCCTTGGAATTCCTGGGCAAGCATCAGTGATGAGTTTAGAAAACCACTTCAAATTTTAGTACCATTTACTAATACTGAACTAGTGGAGAAAGCTTTCTCATCTTATGCTTTTATTAAAAAAACAAATATAGGAACAAGCTAAATGCAAGTCCAGACTTAAGGGTGTATTTGTCAACATTTAAAATAGATTTCAAAAAGCTGAAAAAGTGTGGCAAAACAGGCCCAAGGATCATATTAAGGACATAAAGTTTTCAAGGCTTTCAAATTTCTATCTCCATTTTCAATGACTTTTATTTTCATTTGCTGTAAACCTAAAACCAAATAGGATATAAATGGTTATCTTCTTTAGAGAAGAAGAAATAATGGTAGAACTGTAACCAAACATGTGAAAGACACAATTGTAGATATTGAAAATAGTTTTATTGTTCCTTATAATCCATTCCTTTTGTCTTATTTTCAAACACATATTAATATATAAGTTTGTGGAAGTGTACATAGTGTTAAATATATCCATAAATATGTTTTTAAGGATCATGATTGTAAATGTCCAAGTTACTACTGAAGATAGCTTACTCCACTATGATGAGCTAACAACTTTCCTAAACATTAGATACGTTAACTCGAGTGAATCACACTGTAGTTCATTTGTGGTCACCAGGATGTATATTTTACAAATATTAATGTGAAGCATTGATACAGGCACGGATAAGAAGTACAAAATTCATTGCATGGTTTGATTTACAGGGTGTCTACTAATACTGGCTACTTAAATTCCCGACTTTTTCCCGTCTATTTTTTTCAAAATTCCCGACCTTTGTAATACCTTTTCAATAATAAATCTATAATTTCAGAGCGTATAGCGAATCGCAGAAAGTATAAATTATAGATATGGATTTAAAAAATTAATATCTGACGGAACAAAAAATATTGATAAACTAAAATTATCGATTAACGAATTACTGAAAATAGTGACGTCACTAAAAAAAGTGCATTTATAAAGATAAGTGTGCACTGAGTTGGTTCCATAAAGGGAATAACTATTCATAGAATTTTGAATCAATACAAGTTTGATGGTGGATGGTAAATTGCAGGATGATGGTGAGTTAGTGGCTGATAGGTTTTACACATACTTTATGTCTGCTGTGGATGATATATCTTGTATCTGTAACTGTAGACCTAATCGTTATTGATCCTAAAGTGTCTAGGAAACATTTTCTTTGAGGTCTGTTAGGATCATATGTTGGATCTTCATCTGAATCATGAAATATATCTTCAGAAATTTCACTACATAAATCATTATCGGATTCGATATTCAATTCCCAATCTATTTCACTCGATGTAACAAAGTCACCACTCATTTTGAAACAATATCACAAACTATGAATAATAAAATCACTAACAAAATAAAAAATTAACACACTATACAATTAAGTTTATATAACTAACAAATAATTATAATTAATTAATTTTTATTTAAACCAAATACAAACTTTTACTGATAGAAAAACAACAAACAATAACTCTGTAAAGTCCAAATAAGAAACAGCTGATTTTCAATACAAATGCGCAGAAGGCTATTGGTTGTTTTATTGTTTAATTTATAGAAACAGTTTATCATATTTAGTAAAAGTAATAATTATTTTGATTACAAATTATATTTTTAAATTAAAATAAATATTATCTTATTTATTTTGTTCCTTTCTTTCAGAAAAATTTAATATTTTGTAACTGACGAAATATCGTCAAATGGTATTTTACGCATATTGCCTAGAATGACGATATTTCGTCAAATGGTCTTTCTTTCAAAAACAACAAATGACGAAATATCGTCAAATGGTTAATAGTAATTGTGCACACAAGCTCCAAATTATCCAGTTTTATAAAAAAGTCATCATTATCCCAATTTTTTAGTAAAACCAAAACAATTTGGTTCGAAACTAATAGTCTTAAAGAGCACTTTTCAAATTAAATTTTATACCAAGTTTCATTACAATCATTCAGTGGTTCTTAAGATATGCACTTGAGAAGGATTTTGTGCACAAAAATGTTAACTTTAAAAAATAAGTTAATTTTTAAATTGATGGATCCCAGAAACGGACTCAATGTTTCTTTATTCAATAAAAGAGAGGAAAAACTACACAAAGTACACACCGATAATTCACTTATTAGAACAGATTAGGAGATAAAGAAATATATAAGGATTCAAACAATGTGGAGTTTTATAGTTGGTAATTTACTCATTTATCAACTGGAAAAATACATCAATGTTTCTTTATATGTGAACACAGTAGAACATATCAGGTTATCTAGATGAATGGACTCAGGTAGCCTAACGAGGAAATTGGAAGTATACATAGTTCTTACATCGCTCTAAGAAGGCATAACTGCTTATGATTAAGCATTTTTACTTTTACCTCTACTAACCAAATATAATATTCGTCACTATCTGTCCGAAAATGTCTACATTAAGAAAAATGACGATCTTTATTACTGATTTTTTTTTCTGTCACATATTTCTAGTTGGAGATAGTGAATATAGGAACACTATCAACTTTTTGTAAAGTTATATAGAAAGATCCATATAGCCCATGAAGACTAAGCTGGCTCGTTTGTATCATAAACATAAACTCTTCCTACGCGTAAATTTTATTTCATTTAAATCAAGTCTTTGATATGGCTATCAACATTAATTTTTGTAGCTTTCCAAATATTTCTTTTACTTGCTATTTAGGACACTGGTCTGGAACATAATTCTTCATTTCACTGTGCTTATAATTTGAACAAAATGGGGAGAACCGATTGTGAAAAATTAGGATATATTATATAACAGCTCCATAGATTAATTATAACTTTTCTTTTTTATCTCCAAACTGATACTTTTGTATTGAAACCTTTACATTTTGTTTGGGTCCTAAAAAGTTAATATTTTAGCAAAATTTGATCCAAATTAGTAGAACCGATTTTGAGACAAAATTAAGTTTTTTTATGGCAGATATACCCAAAATAAACCTTTAAAAGTACAGATACTAGAGTTTCGACATTAATATAAATAAAGCTAACCCAGTGACCTAAAACAATCCGATTATACCATAATTTCTATTGATTGATTCTGTGTTGATAGTGTCTTTTTTTTTAATTTTTCTTCCTTTTTTGTTACAATCGTAATAAAAATAATATAGCATTAAAATAAAAAATAGACTTGAACATCTATCAACGCAGAATTTAACTGGAAAAATGATGATATTATTAGATTTTTTTAGATCACTTGGTTAATTTCAAAATAAACTCTATATAACGATAAAATCTGTGTTTTGTTTTGACCCTGCTAGGGAGCGAAGATGAACACCACACAACTAGAGACAATAGAAAACTACTCTGTGCGCTAAATGATTACTGCTCCAGTGTACTCAACTACACACTGTTAGAAATTTGTAAAGTGAACACTTGTCTTTAAAGTAGAAAAAAAAAACCGGCAGGTACTTTTTGTTCCAACTGCAATAAAAATAATATAGTGTTAAAATAAAAAATCAACTTTGACATTGTAATATTTCACATTCTTTGATCAATTAACGTTCCTTTCTATTGAATACAGACATGTATTGGTAAAACATGTACTCATAATCATTATTAAATTTGACTACGTATTAATTTGATCAGACAGCCTGACAAATAATGTGGAGTATTATAGATCTAAAAATTGAAATAATGACTAAAGGTATCATTATAAAATAAAGTTGTATTTAAATTTAGGTAACAACCAGTAATCTTAGGATAATTATATATATATATATATATATATATATATATATATATATATATATATATATATATATCAGGCTCCCCACATCATTCCATGTGCCCCATTGCTAAAAGTCACGATGGGCTCCCCTCTTACTACCAAGAAAAGAAATTAATTACTATGAGTATATTAATGGCTAGGCTAATGCATATTGAATATGTATTGATGCATTTGTATTATTATTATATCTGTGTTCTGATACGTTGAGAACACATCCTAATTTTATCATTGAGATACTGAGAAGCAGAAGATACAACCTTTAGATAAAAATGAAGTAAACAAAGCAAATACATGTTTATAAAGAAAAAATTTAATGAAGGAAAATCTAATAAGTATTTCACAAAAATTGGTTATACTAATAGCTTACTAAAATCAACTTATATTCAAAGCTAAAAACCAAGTACACATAAATGAAAGTTATATGTTGCATTGTAGTGTTTCTGAGTTCTGATAATTTATTGAAAGAATGAAAGCTACATTTTTCTGGCTTTGATCATTGAGAATTTTACAATTACATCACTGAAGTCAAGGCTAGATGAAAGACGGTGTTCGATTGCTAACATTATAAGTGAGTTAAGACGTTCTTGAGTCATTGATGAACGTTGCAATGTTTTCAATACGTTGCCCAGCTGACTAAATGCTCTTTCTGCAGATGCAGCAGAAACTGGTATCGTACAAAATATTCTTAATGCAATACAAACATTTATGAATATTGGTTCTAACTGTTTGGCATGGATTGCATGGATTGCATTCAACAACTCTAACGGGTTACTTGAAATGTTTTTTGATCAACTTGAAACACAGAGCTGAATATATGTTTCAGATGTATAATTTCATCTGAAAAGTTTACTGATAGATCATTCTTATAAGTTTTAACTAAGTTTTCAGCCTTATCCCTTAAATCACTGTCTTCCATAGAGCTGAATTGAAGAACTGGGCTGAAGAGTTCAGTCAGTGCATTAGTTGCTTCAAATCTTGTCTTGAGATCAGACAAAATAAGATCCAAAGCTCTATTATACACAATACTAGTTTTAAAATGGTTTTCTTCTTCAATAGTTGTTTCCAATTGATGGCGACCTCTTGATTTTGGAAACGTAGATGGTCTGTTGATGGATTCTGCCACTAAACGTCACTCACTGATGATGTCTTCCCACGAATTTCTCAGTCGTTGCATGTCTTCCTTCAGATCATTCATCAGTTTCACTTCAATGTCCAGAGAAATACTCTGTGACTGGATTATTACACTCTTTTCATTGATGCAGCCTAACACTTTGTACCAAAATACTGTCATACATAGACCTTGAAAATAAGAAAAGTATTTTTAAGACCCATAGCTTTTATTGTATGCTTTTGGTTCTAGGCATTCTAGGCTTGACTTCAACTCAGTTAATACTCGTTCTAAGGCCGTTAATAGTTCTGGGTAGTGCTTTGAAACGGGAACATAGGCTACGAATCTTTCGTACCACCTTGTTTGTGATTTTTTTTAGTGAAAGCGGCACTTCAGAAGTCAAAATATCCCATCTTCTAGGACTATGGGCGAAAAAAGAATACATTATTTCCACGTTTCCAAAGAAGGTCATAATTTCGGGGCATATTTTTACTGTAATTACTCCTATTCTGTTTAAGGAGTGGTTTTGTTACTCACAGCTGTTGTAGATTCAGACACGATTTGTACGCAACGCACTCCATATCCAATTAACCAATTTATATTACTCTGGTGTAATATTTCATTGATACACATAAATCTAGTCCTAGTGATTTAATTATTGTTTTTTTTTTGTATGATTTATTAAAAATTTTCTACTTTTTAATTTTTTTTCCCGTCCTTGCGGGCCCCTTGGCCCACGGGCCTCGTTGTCGTAGCAACGGTAGGACCGGCCATGTGGGGGCCCTGATATCTATATATATATATATATATATAAATCAATTGCCGTGCGTTAGTCTCGCAAAATCTCGAAAACGGCTCTACCGATTTGAATGATTTATTTTTTGTTTTGTTCGTCTTAATTGGGGGGTGGTTTTGGTAAAAGGTTTTTGCAAAATTCCCTAAGGGCTTCGTCCTGCACGACTTTAAAGTTTTAATGTTAATCTTATGTAGGTTGATTTGTTTTGATTTTATCAGATGGCTATTGCTCTTTAGTTATCAGCTGGTATAGCAGAACACATTTGTAAACATATCAGTTATTTAATAAAAACAATAACAAATAGATGTATATGTGTGTAGTTATAATTTATAATATTAATTCCAGGCTAGGCTTAACCTATAATTATCAGAATTTGATTATTGACGCTGATGAACACAATCAGCTGTTTTACCTGTGATTTTATGCAAATGGTTGCTATGGTATCTATATCTATATACAAATCAATTGCCGTGCGTTAGTCTCGCAAAATCTCGAAAACGGCTTGACCGATTTGAATGATTTATTTTTTGTTTTGTTCGTTTTAATTGGGGGGGGGTGGTTTTGGTAAAAGGTTTTTGCTAAATTCCCTAAGGGCTTCGTCCTGCACGACTTTAAAGTTTTAATGTTAATCTTATGTAGGTTGATTTGTTTTGATTTTATCAGATGGCTATTGCTCTTTAGTTATCAGCTGGTATAGCAGAACACATTTGTAAACATATCAGTTATTTAATAAAAACAATAACAAATAGATGTATATGTGTGTAGTTATAATTTATAATATTAATTCCAGGCTAGGCTTAACCTATAATTATCAGAATTTGATTATTGACGCTGATGAACACAATCAGCTGTTTTACCTGTGATTTTATGCAAATGGTTGCTATGGTATCTATATCTATCTATCTATATCTATATACAAATCAATTGTCGTGCGTTAGTCTCGCAAAATCTCGAAAACGGCTTGACCGATTTGAATGACTTATTTTTTGTTTTGTTCGTTTTAATTGGGGGGGGGGGTGGTTTTGGTAAAAGGTTTTTGCAAAATTCCCTAAGGGCTTCGTCCTACACGACTTTAAAGTTTTAATGTTAATCTTATGTAGGTTGATTTGTTTTGATTTTATCAGATGGCTATTGCTCTTTAGTTATCAGCTGTTATAGCTGAACACATTATTATTTGTAAACATATCAGTTATTTAATAAGAACAATAACAAATAGATGTATATGTGTGTAGTTTAGCGAGACTATTCGACAGATTTAAGTAACCGTGACAACAATTCTGTGTCATTTTACAGTGTTCATTACAATGCCAAGGAGAGCTGACATAGGTCGTCGAAGTCAATTAAATGCGCAGCAAGCTTCTTTACATGCAAACCGTACTGATGACCATCGAGTGACGGATAATGGAAATAGTCGTATTGGCATGTCCGAATTACGTTCTAGAGCGACTGAAAATGAACGACAAGCAAATAGATTAAGAATGCAACGAGTTCGTGCAAATCAAAGACAACGCCAGCGAGCACGACAAAATGAACATGACCAATTACGCCGACACGGTGCTCCTGTGAACCTGGAACGAGCGGCATTCCATTACGATCCGGATATCGATTATGGTGCTGACAGATCAGTAGCAATTGGAGAAATGTCAGTCGTTTGTCCACATTGTAAGGCGTTGAAATTAAGTGGAGAATCTCCTGGATTCTGTTGTGCGGGTGTAAAAGTGAAATTTCCACAGCCATTACACTCATTAGTTTCTGGAACTGGAAATGATTCACCCATTTCCTGACCAACATCCAACAGTATAACAGTTGTTTCCAAATGACGTCGTTTGGCGCCACGCATTTATTTCATCGGCAATTTGGAGGAGGAAACTAATCAGCGTTGTGTTCACAATCCGATAACAAGGCGAGCCATAGTCAAGGGATTGCAAACGTTCCTTCATCAGAACAACGAATTGATCAAAATGTTCAAAATTGTATTGGATCAAAATATCGTCATCAGGGTTGACAAAACACCTGCGAGTGAGCACACAAGAAGGTTCAATTAGCCGACAATCGACGAAGTGGCTGTTGTTATTGTAGGAGAAGATTTGCAATCTAGAGATATCGTGCTTCATCGTCGGAACAATGAATTGAAACGTGTGTCCGAAACGCAAAGGAGTTACGATGCATTACAATATCCAATGATCTTTTGGCAGGGCGAGAACGGATACCACTTCAACGTCACAATGGTTGATACACTAACAGGCGCCGAAACCAATATAAAAGTAAGTGCTATGAATTTTTATTCATACAGACTTATGATACGTGAAGGTGAAATAAATCACATTTTGAAGTGTTGGTGTCTTTTCCATCAGTTTGCAGTTGACATGTATGTCAAAATTGAGACTGAGCGATTATATATGTTTGAACCAAAAGAAGCTCCGCTCTGAAGAATAAATTCATCTCCGCGATGCGATTAATGCTGACGGCCATGCAAACAACGTGGGAAAAATGACTATTTTGCCGGCCACTTACATTGGAAGCCCGCGCCATATGCACGAGTATGTTCAAGATGCGATGTCGTATGTCAGACAATATGGCCGCCCAGACCTATTCGTCACATTCACCTGCAATCCTCAATGGGTCAAAATCAAGAAGAAACTGCTACCCGGCCAAACACCAGTTGACAGACATGACATCAGTGCCAGAGTTTTTAAACAAAAATTAAAATCTTTGATGAATTTCATCATAAAGCACTGTATGCATGATCAAGTTCGTTGCTGGATGTACTCCGTTGAATGGCAAAAGTGTGGTCTGCCTCATGCGCACATTTTGGTTTGGTTAGTTGACAAAATCAGGCCGGATGAAATAGATTCAATCATCTCTGCCGAAATCCCGGATGAAGCTGTTGATGCGAAATTGTATGCAGTGGTGACTAAAACTATGATCCACGGACCTTGCGGAGTTTTCTACAACATCTCGCCCTGTATAATTGATGATAAGTGTTCCAAGCGATACCCGAAAGACCTGATTGCTGATACCATCAAAGGCAATTATGGATACCAATTGTATCATCGGCAATCAGTTGCGGACCATGGGCGATCTACGGTTGTAAAAGTGAAAGGGCAAGATGTTATTGTGGACAATTGTTGGATTGTGCCATATTAACCCATATTGTCCAATGCTTTTGAGGCTCACATCAATGTGGAATACTGTAATTCTGTCAAGTCAATCAAGTACATATGCAAATATGTAAACAAAGGGAACGATAAGGCTGTTTTCGCTGTTACAAATGCAAACGACGAAATATCTCAGTATCAGATTGGTCGCTATGTCAGCAGCAACGAGGCTATTTGGCACATCTTTTCATTTGCGATCCACGAAAGACACCCTACTGTTGTACATTTGGCAGTACATCTGGAAAAAATGACGAGTGTATTTTAATCCAGAAAACGCAGCAAATATAGTGGCAAGGCAACCGTCGACAACATTGACAAGCTTCTTCTCGGTTTGTCAAGCAGATGCTTTCGCTTGCACTTTGCTGTATGCTGAAATGCCACGCTACTACACATAGAATGCTTCATTGAAATCGTTTGAGCGTCGGAAACAAGGAACACCAGTTGAAGGACATCCAAATAACGACGAATGTTACTATCTTCGATTGTTGTTGGTGAATGTACGTGGTCCGAAGTCGTTTCAACAACTGAGAACCGTTAATGGGCATCTATGTGCGACTTACCGTGAGGCGTGTCAACTCCTACAGTTGCTCGAGAACGATTCACATTGGGACAATACGCTCAACGAATCCATCATATCTTCAACACCACATCAAATCCGCACATTGTTTGCAATTATCATATGCACATGTTTCCCTTCGAATCCAATTGATTTGTGGGTTAAATATAAGGACGACATGTCTGAAGATGTTTTGCATCGTGTGCGTCACCAAACATTAAATTTGACATTGCAAATGACAGCAGAAATTCATTATGAGACATTGATCATGATAGAAGACATGTGTTTATTGATGGCTAATAAAGAGTTATGAATTTGGGCATGATATCACCCAACCGTCCAATGCACGATGCATTTAACCACGAGTTACACAGAGAAGAACAATACGACACCGAAGCATTAGCCGAAACAGTTTGATAAATGTTTCGCAATTGAATCAACAAAAAAGATTGCGTACAACTCTTTGATAGAAGCTATTAACAATGGAACTGGTGGAATTTACTTCCTGGATGCTCCCGGAGGGACGTGGAAAACGTTTTTTAATCTCATTGGCGAGGATTCGATCGCAGAAGAATGTTGCCCTAGCATTGGCTTCATCTGGAATAGCTGCAACTTTGTTAGAAGGCGGAAGAACTGCACATTCTGCGTTGAAATTGTAACTGAACATGCTAATCAACGAGGCTCCATCTTGCAACATCGCAAAAAACAGCCCAATGGCGAAGATTCTACAGATAAGCAAATTGATTGTTTGGGACAAATGCACAATGGCCCACAAGAGGTCACTGGAGGTGCTAGACAGAACATTGAAAGATCTTAGTAACAATCAAAACATTTTTGGTGGAGCCATGATTCTGTTGTCTGGTGATTTTCGTCAGACTCTTCCAGTTATTCCACGATCAACTGTGGCTGACGAACTAAACGCGTGCTTAAAATCATCAAATTTGTGGCGGCACATGAAGACACTCAGATTGACGACTAACATGCGAGTTTTTTTTGCAACAAGATCGAAATGCAGATGTATTTTCGAACCAATTATTGGACATTGGCAATGGCAAAATCGCAATTGACATTTCGACTGGACTCATTACATTGCCCACTGATTTCTGTCTGTTGACCAAATCGAAAGAGGAGCTCATTTGGCGTTTTTTCCAAACGTAGAACTTCAAAAACCATAATTGGCTGAGCGAAAGAGCCATATTGGTGGCGAAAAATAAAGATGTCGATGATCTCAACGCCTCCATTCAAAATTTAATCCCGGGACAGTTGTTTTCCTTCAAATCTATTGACACAGTTATCAACTAGGATGAGTTAGTCAACTATCCCACAGAATTTTTTAATTCGCTGGAATTGCCTGGATTACCACCTCACAACTTGCAATTGAAAGTAGGCTCTGTAATCATCATGTTGCGTAACATCAATCAACCTCGATTATGCAATGGAACGAGACTGGCTGTGAAAAAGCTTATGAACAACTTCATCGAGGCGACGATTATCAAGGGAAAGTACAAAGGAGAGGATGTTTTGATTCCGCGCATCCCGATGGTTCCAACGGACTTGCTATTCCAATTTAAACGGCTGCAATTCCCCGTGCGTCTAGCCTTCGCTATGACCATCAACAAATCACAAGGCCAGTATTTGGAAGTTTGCGGAATTAACTTAGAGTTTCAGTGTTTCGCACATGGGCAATTGTATGTCGCGTGTTCCCATGTTGGAAAGCCATTATCTTTGTTTATTTACGCGCCGAAAAACAAAACCAAAAACATAGTTTACCACAAAGTTTTGCATTGAATGTTGTTAACTGAATTTATCTTTCATGTAAATAAACAAAATAATTGAATTAATTTGATTTACAAAGATTTTCATTTAATAACCAAACAAATCTCAAACTTTACCCGAAGTGGCTGATATTATCTATCTCAATGTATTGGAGTTGATTAGGATTGATAATCATTTATCAAGATTTACAATCAAATCAATTTTAGGTGGTACGAAGTTCACCGGGTCATCTAGTATATATATATATATATATATATATTTGTTATATAATCATTAGTCGTAAAAAAATTTAAGAGTAAACAGTGATAAATTAGATTTTGCTAAATTAAAAGTTGGACATTGAAAATGGTAAATATGCATCACCAGAAAGTGAACCATCAGGTATCATAATTTACCAATCAACACGATAGCAGAAAAATGCACTGTTTCTGAAATATATGGAGAAAAACTTGATATAGAAGGCAATGGATAACAATTATTAAAAGTTGCTATTCTTGCCCCAAGTAATTAACATTATAATGAAATAAATTCAAAAGTTATTGACTCTTGCCTTTAGAGTATAAAGAATATGTTAGTGTAAATAACTTAATTACTGAGGATGAATTTGAAGTAATACAATTTCCAATAATTTCTAAACAGCTTAGAACTAAGTGGACTACCACCACATAATCTAAAATTAAAATGTGAAACACTTAATATTTTACTAAGAAATATAAATGTTACTTATGGTTTACTCAACAGGACAAGATTAATAGTTAGAATATGTATGAAATTTGCTTAAACTTAGAAATTGTGACAGAATAAAATACAGGTCAAATGCTACTAGGAAGAATTTACCTGACACTTTCCGATACAATTCTTTCTGAACCCGTTTTTAATCATAGACAATTATATATGGCACTATCAAGAATGCATTCGTTCAAATACTACCACAACATAACAGAACTGTTAATGTAGTATTTAAAAAAGTTTCGTAAAATTGTGTTTTATGTTAAAAACGGAAAATACCCCTTTTGAAACATTATTATTTTTAATAGTTAAACTTATACATTATGTTAATGTACTCAATTTCAATAAACAAAGTTTACATAATTTTATGTCTTATAATTTCTGCAGAATTTCTCCGGGGGACCAGCTAGTAATTATACAAAAACGGCTTAATTTTGAAAAACTGTGAGTGTAGTGTGTGAACAGGGCATGTCATGTCCTGTCCTGTTGCATAAGATGAATGATATGAACATGACTGACTTTGGAAGAGTGTGAAAGGAGACAACAAAGAATATTGGTATCGTATGACTATAATGTGTGTTCGTTCATATCCAGAAAGTCTTTTAATTGTCAGCGAGTAGTTTTTTTCTTTGTGACCATTTATAACTTTATAGCTGTAATATTTCTTATTTAAATAAATTACTAGTGGATAAATAATAAAAGCATAAAATGAATGACAATTACCTCTTGTTGTGCGAAGTCAATGAGGTTTTGGAGATCAACATCATCTCTGTATGTATGGATTATCTTGTCTGTGAATGATTCTTCTAGAACCGATTGCATTGTGTGTGGGAATACAAATCCAACTATAGCCACAGCCATTTCCAAAAGGAAGAGGATCAATAAACATAATGAGTACTGAAACATAATGTAAAACATCATCTAAAACAATGCCATACTCATTTATTATTGACAGTATTATAGGCCTTATGACATTTACTGAATTTAACATAAATGCCTGGTAAACTGGAAATTTGGATAACATTAAAGTTATAAAAAACATGGTTCAAGAAAGAAAAGTTAAAACTTTTATCATTTTTACTTCCTTCATTTCCTACAAGCAATAATTGAAGGATTAAAGCCTGTTAATGTAAAGTTTTTTTATTTAATTTTGTGTGTGTAAACAATAAATATTAAAATTAATATTTGGAACATAAATAAAATTAAAAATAAATAAACCATATTTGAATGGAACCAAGTTTTTAATGTTGATAGTCGGAGGTTCTTTACATTTCTGAAATGTGTGATTTTTCTTTACCTGTGGTTCACCTCTTCACTGGTTTGGATTATTAACCTACACATTGCTCTAAAATTAGAATGAAATAGATTTAGCTAATTTTGAGAAACAGTATTTTATAACAGCTGATTTTGTTATGTTTTTAACGATAACTCCCAAACGGACATTTAACGGGGAGATGGAGACTAATAATAATAATAATTTATTCTCATTCTTGCAATACAAATTATTTTCCATATTTTTCTGACTTAAGAATATTTAATGATAACTTTTTCCAGTAATTTGATCAGTATATAAAATAAACAAATAAGAATAACTATAGACATTATTATACAATATGCACCAAAATAAACAGTACTGAAATTGTATGATTTTATTTACATACTGAACTCCGACTGTTTTGTTTATACAGTTCAAAGGTTGCCCAGTTTGTATATTGTAAGGAAAACCCTGACACAGCGCACCAAATGGTTACACACGTACTATGTGTGTATATATACTATTGTACTATATATATAATTACACACAAATTTTCTAATTATTTTCAACATATACAAAAGTTTTGTAGTACAATTGTGAATAGAAATGTATAAAAAAATATATCAATTTAGAAAACGATCATTAGAAAAAAATAAATTTTTTTAGACTATTCAAACACTTACAATAGTTGTAGAATATAATTATGAAGATAAATCTGTATCAACGAATATCAACAAAACATAATAAATAACTTATAGTAAATTACAAAGTATCTTATAAACTCTTAAAACAATAACATTAAATACACTAAACTGAAAAAAAACACAAGTAAGCAGAAGCAATCAAAATGGATATCTGAGTGAAGGACAAGGAAATGCAATGTACAAAACGAAACATCTGAACTTCATCTTTCTAATGATATAAAGATCAACAAAAATTTCAAAATATTACTAATCGATATTTGACATTTCATCAGCGCATCTAAAAGGAGAAGCACAGGTTTATCTTGGTATAATCATCTCGTAGAAATTTTATATCTCAATAACTATGAGAGGTATGATAATTTGGAAGGCACAGATCAAAAGAGAGAAATTATATTATAAAATAATAACACTGTTGGGCAGAAATTAGGACCTGTGAAAAATATAAAAACAATGATGTCATTTTGTGTTATATTGTATGAATGTTGACATGTTACTCCCTAGCTGCAAAACACACCAACACATCGATTTATTAGATATTTTTCTTATGTTTCATAGACTTTTGGTTATATGAAGATTGAAAGTTAGAAACATTAGCTTTATAATGGTCGACTCGAGCAAGTAGAAATTCTAGATTTTGCATAATTTTTATATCTTCATAACTATAAGAGCTATGATAATTTGGAAAGCACAGATCGAAAGAGGAAGAAAAATACTATAAAATAGTGTCACTGTGTAGTTGGATAAAAATGTGGACTTGTGAAAATTAGACAAAGAATGACTTAATTTTGTCTTTTACTTCAACGAATGTTGCTGTGTTACTCGCTAGTGGCGAAATACACTAACTTTATCAATTTATTATGTTTTATAGACTTTTGGTTAAATGAATACCTATACATTACCTCTTTGGTTTGGAACATTACCTTTGCAATGATACCTAAATTATTGTGATAGGATAATTTTTAGTGGGCTAAATGTTGAATTGAATAAAATGTTTTCGATTCAGGAGAGTCAAAGAATGTTTTAGGATAACATTGTTTACAACTCACCAAGTCTAAGGGTTAACTAGAAATAACATTATACCGCTCAACCCAACACATAACAATATTCCTTATGGAACACAGCTTATATTCTTTATGGAAAATAACCAAGACTTAACATTGCCATAAAATGATCTTATAGTTTCCAATTCTACAAGATTGTCAGACGATTGATTTTAAACACAAATACCCAAAAAGAATTGTCTAAAAAGTTATTTTTTACTTGTATTGTAAAAGGGATCTTCTATTATTTTATTTCCACTTCTTATATAAAATATTCATAGGTATTTAAATTTTAAAAAATAATAAAAAAATAAATACAACTAAAAAAAAAATGCTTGATTGGCATTTAATTCATGATACAGGAGATATGAACGTTCCATTTTTGGTTTTCTTATAACAATCCGTATAAAATGACTTTGGGATGTATTTAATTTATCAAGTAGCATTTTATAAGTAATACTGTTTGGGTCCTTATTATGGTAGTTATTTAAAAAATCCCTTTAAAATATGCCCAAATATGTAGATGCAAAATTTGATAAATTTCCACTCCCTGCACAGCCAACAGACATCATTCTAAAAAAACACTTCTTTTTTTTTTTTACACATAGGACATCAGAACTCTAAATCTTTTTTTTTTACCCATCACATAACTTTCCTTATACTATGTATACTTTGTTACGTGAATTGAAACAATGAGCCTAAATTTGTCTTGTGGTCTCGGATTGGTTACCAATCATATCTGTACAATTTTGGCATACCAAACTTGCACTGGATCCAAAGCCAGCTTTGATGAAGTTATTACTAATTACCTAATAAGTAAATTACTACTAAGAATGTGTCACCTTAATAAATTACCACCCAGTTACACATCAAATCACAAACTGACCTGGCCCAACTAGGTCTCACAAAGTATGAGATATTAATCGCTTAAATTTACATTTCGGCTGAAACTAGTCATCAGCACTCCCCCCCCTCTCCTAAAAAAATTAACAGTAGCGCCAAGGATGAAAAATTACACCAACCATAATAGGTTTTTACATATTTTTGACTGTTAAATGCAACCGGGCACACATGATGTGTAGTTTCTCAGATCAACTGATCTCAGTTCTATTCCGTGTTGATGACGCCCTAATTTATTAATCACTCGTTCAAGAACCTAAATGTTTCCAAGCTCTCTGACTACCGAATGAAGCTTCGAAGTCATCTCAATGTGAGAAAGCAAAAACTACCAAAACCATAACTATGTCAGCTGATTTTGACTCTGTTGTGGTCAAAATGTTTAATAATGAAAAATCTCTAAAAAAATCAGGATGGCTAGTGATTGATCTTATAAATTTCCTGACCGATCCTAGCAAACTCACACAACCATATTGAATGCATTTTAGTCAATCAATCAAATTACATTGGTGTGAAAGCCAATTTTTAGGGGAAAATTAATACACACAAAAATACTGTAAAAACTAAATACTAAATTTTACATTACTGTACCCACCACCAGTTTGCTGCAAATAATTCAGAAACGTTAATCATTCTAAATGTTAAATTATAAATTTAATAAGGAATGATTCAAATTAAGTTTTAGTTCTTTTTTTTCACTTTGACTTAGCAAAATAATTGTTTAAATCCTTGTATTTACTGCAGGTCATTTAGAAACAGAATTAAATTTTTATTTAGCTCTGTAATAGTCTCAGTTTTTAATTTGTTTATTTAATTCTAAATGACTAAACATGATTTATCAATTTATTAAAGTACACATATTCCACTTTCTTTTCTGGGGAATTATATAATTATTAGTGATAATTTGATACAGTTGAAATTAAATTAACTAAGCATAACTTTAAATTTACAAAATGAAATTTTTTAGAGAATCTACTTGAAATTATTTTTAAAACAAAGACAAAATTTAATAAATGGGGCAAAAGCATTGCACAAACTTATCACTCACCTATTTCCAAAACCAAATAAAAAAGAACCAAAACTAATTGTTTCCAAAAATGTCAATTCGGTAGCTGTCAATGAACTATGGACGCATCTTTGAAAAACTACTTATACAGTATATTTAAATATGATTAAAAATTAAAATAGAGATAATTGGTCAAGGTTCACTTTTGCCAATTACTCATGAATCGTGATATTATTTATTTTGGTACTGGATAGCTGAGCATCTCTAATGTTTATTTGTTCCTTTACAAATCATTGTATTAATCTGTTTTCCAAATTGTTATAACTAACTATTTTTTAGTCAAATATAAGTTTTCACTGACTTCATATCCTAATCAGTCATGAATAAGCCAACCCACAACCACAGGATAAATAAACTGCATGTAACCACATCAATCTTATCTACACTAAACTTTATCACAGTGACACATTAAATTATGTTAATAAGATAACACAGTAGTCTATATCTTGCACGAGTTGGTAGTTATTTCATTAGGCGATTTTCAGATCTGTTATACTTTTTTATTAAACATCCACATTTTTAATACATATTATGTTTCAAAAAACATTATTCCTGCGGAGGTGTTTAGAAAATTATATTTCTCACTGGTGCAAAGTACGTTGATTCAACCCTGTACCTAATTCTATTAGCTAAAAGAGTTTTGTAAAATCGTTTTATAAATGAACCCCAATTTTATAAATTAATATAAATTGTCATTACATTGTAAAAGGCACTTTCCAATTCCATAACTAAAATTAATTTTTATTCACATATTACATCAAAATAACATAAGTTACCAGAAATAATAAAGTCATGTGTGAAACAGAATTGACCATTTTCTCTAACAACTTGCAAAGAAAACTGGTAAGGGAGATAGGGTGGTTTACTACCCAGTTTAGTTTTAAATTTACCATGTCTTAAAATAGGAATTACTGTCGCCTTCAATCAAGCACCAGAGAAACCTTGCTACTGAAACGTACAATTGTTCCATTTTTATTATGTATGTAGCCCAACTGGATTGTAAATAATTAATAACTATTAATTACCTTATTTAGAGGTGATGAGGTCGAACAATCCTTATGTAGATATGATTACTATATCTGAAACAACGGAGACCCTTATCGCGTGACTACCTATTAATTCAATTGACGATCGAACGTTATCGAGAACGGTCACCGGCAACGCGCGTCATCCGTGTGCACATGTATAAAGTTTTTTAAATTGTGTAAAGTGATTTTAAATGTGAAAATCTTGAACGTGTGTTTTGTGTTGTTTATGAGTTTGTTTTTGTATATTTATTTGATAATGACTGAATAATAGTCGAAACGCGTCATATGAAGAAGATATAGTAATCATATCTACATAAGGATTGTTCGACCTCATCACCTCTAAATAAGGTAATTAATAGTACAATTGTTCATCAAAAGGAGAGCAACTTTCCCTAAGGAAGGAAGGTGTTTAATCCCTGAGTATAGGTATACTATCAGATCCCAAAGCAGAATCATGTGCCAACAACAAAGCAAATTAAACTTTGAGCAGATAACTTGAATAATAATTATGGAAAATTATGTGTGACATGTCATTTAAAAGTCTTCTTAGGCTAATGGCTCTTTCTTGGCTTACTCCATTTTGGATCGTCATTTTAAAGGTTAGAGCAACATAAATGTGGTTATCATTTTTCTTCTTTTAATTAACTGTACCTAAGCACAATTTACATTTAGTTAGAAGAGTTTGCATCGTCTGTGAGTTCATGCTAACACATGAAATTTCTGTTCACTTCTGTCAAGCCTTAAGTATCATTTTAACAATGCTAAGCCTGTGCCAACTACAAAACTAGGAATGAAAAACTTTACTAATAACTGTTGTATCAGTTACTAGCATTAGCATAAGAATATCACTTTAGCAGCAATGCTAAGCCTGTGCCAACTAACTACAAAACTAGGAATGAAAAGGCTTTACTCATGACAGTTGTATCAGTTACTAATGTTAGTATCAGCATAAAAATATCACTCTTGCAATGCTAAACATGTGCCAACTACAAAACTAAGAATGAAACACTTTAATCATGACCTTTGTATCAGTTTAATGTATCAGCATAAGAGTATCATTGTAAGTATCATTTTAGCAATGCAGAGAAAAAATTGAGACTATGTATCAGTTTAGTGTATCAGGTATAAGTATCGGATACAGAAATGTCCTGATACAAAGTATCAGAATGATACTTAAGTGTTATTTTAAGTTTGTAGTGTACCTGTTCCTTTGTAAGAGATGTTCTTGTGTAATAAAATTATCATATCATATCACCTCAAACTAGTACATTTACCCAAGAAGTGGCAGTGTTGTTTGATTCCATTTTTGATTACTTTTCAATACTTTTTTTAAATTCACAAAAAATAGTAATATTAACAAAAAACCAAATTATTTTATATCATTTTCCCCAGAAAGGTGTGTATAATGTTTCTGTGAAATGAAAAAAATGTTATATGTAAATGTTTTTAAGTAAGTATGTTAGGAATAAAAAAATATACAAAAAAAGTGAAAACTTCACAGAAAAGTGTATATAAACATATAACATATATTTTTTACATTTTTTTTTTAAGATATACAAAAGGTTTTAATATAGCTGTGAAAAATTTTGGTAAAAACAAAAATCAATTTATAAAATTTTCATCCAAAAAGAATATATTTTTACGTAGTCGATAGGTGGCCTATATTGAAAAATTCACCAAAAATAGTAATATTTGCAAAACACAATTTGTTTTATGTAATTTATCTCAGAAAGGTACATAGATGATGTGTGTAATAAAAAAATTTTAGGTCTAAAAATGATAGAGTTAGAATGTCAGGAATCAAAAATCGTACAATAACCGAAGCCAAAAGTCACATAAAAGCCTATATTTACCATGCAACAAAATTTACATGCAACGAACTTTAGCTTTAAAACGATCTAAATATAATTGCAGTACGATGATTTTTACTAAGGTAAATATTAAATTGTAATATACAAAAAATTTTGGACATTGTAGAAATTTGCTAAAATTTAGGACTAATTTGACATAACCTAGACCATTGTACTAGGTAGGCCTGAAACAAAATCACTAAACAACTTTCAAAAAAATAAACTCTAGAAGCAATAACACACATATTATAACTCATATAAATAAATTATAATAAATAAATCACTCTACATAACAAAATAAATTCACAATACCAGAAATAAATCTAGCCACACTTGCAAGACTTGCATATTATAGACAATGAGACACAAAAGATGGTAAGGCAACAAAATTTCAACTTCAGAATGCTTATCTATAGTTAGCCCTATGACATAATAGTTGTACCAACTGAAAGATCTAAATTTAATCTTCCTAATGGTGTGCAGAACAGTTACAAAATATCAATGTAAGTAATCGATATTTCACATTTCGTAACACCACTGAAAAGAAAATGAGTCTGATTCGATTCGGTTACTACTTCGTAGAATGTAATATATCTCAAAAACTATGACAATTAGGATAATTTGGAATACATAGTTCGAAAGGGGAAAAAAATACTATAAAATACTACTTGTGGTAGTTGGACAAGAATTACCTTTTACAAAAGTTATATGATCCATGAGTTCACATTTTCTTATATTATGATGTTCCATCACATGCTACTCCCTAGCAGCAAAACATTCCAATTACATTGATTTTTTAAATTTTTACCTTCTGCTGTATAGAATTTCGGTTATATGATTATTAAAACTTGAAATATTACCTTTACAATTATATATAACACGTTCCGATACTATAATATTTACAAGGCTAAAAGTTGAATTTTAAAAAATGTGATTTTTATGGTGTAAAAACGTGTTAAAATTCTTGATTTTGTTTAATTTTTAAAGATTAAAACAGTTAAAAAGATTTGGAAAGCACAGATTAAAAGGTGAAGAATTGTTCTATAGAACAGTGTCACTGTAGATTTGTTACACAGAAATATGGACTTGTTTGAAAACTAGACAAAGAATGACCTGAATTGTGTTTTACAACTACTCAATTGTCCCATTACTCGTTTGCAGTGAAATATACAAATATTACAATTACTTAAATATTATTTATAATGTTTTATGGTATTTTGATTGCATGATTATGCATCCATGGAACTTTAGCTTTAAAATGATCTAAATATAATTGCGGTACGATGATTTTTACTAAGGTAAATATCAAATTATAAAAAAAGTGATTTTTACTGTTCGGCGAGCCGATAACCTGTCCAGACATGTCGCTCATCAGCTCGGTCCGAGCTATATGCCTCTTCCAGGGTTAAAATCCACAAAGCAAAATACAAGTTTTACTTTCATAATAAAATAGAGTTTATTAAATGATGTGTATGAGATTTAACAGTCATGGCAAACTTTGAGACTATTTCAATATTGAATCTTTGCAACAGATAAGTTACAAACAAAGTGTATATGAACAGACTTATACTTGTAAAAAGACATAATTTAAATTACAACACATGTACCAAAATTGTAACATACATTAAAAATTTAATAATAAATGTAGTTAAAAATACCCTAATTGTCGAGATCCACACATGTGTTTATCAAATAGCTTACGGGATTAATATATATTTTCATAAATAAAACTTTGGTCATTTAGTCCTAACTTTTTTTTTACTTCCTGAGCCAAGTTATTTTTGAAAAATCCAAGAATGTGTCCAACAATATCTATCACATTTCTATTGGATTTCTACTTTAAATTTTTGTAAAATATGTTTTAATGATTATTTTTAAAAAAGAACAATAATTTTATATACATTTTTTTTCATTCTTTTTTTTATTTGTAAAAGGTGTAAAAGGGTTCATTACTTGTTGATTTTTTTTTCACAGATATATATATATATATATATATATATATATATATATATATATATATATATATATATATATATATTATGATGTACAGATAAACAGATGTACATTATATACAATCAAGACAAATTATATCAAAAATTTACATGTGGATATTTCTTATATAAGCAATTTTATTGGTAGAATACGTGTCGGATGTTGTAGGAAAATTCCCTATGTTTCATGACTTTTTAAGGTTCCTTTCAGAGAAAACATTATACCACATACAATAAAAAAGTCTATTTCTCAATGGTTTTGAATTTTTTTAATTAAATTTTTGAATGGCCCCAATATGTGCATTTCAGCAAAAACATTGTTTATGTAAGAGATAAATTACACTTATAGTAAAGAAAGGTTGCTCGACTGTCTCTAGCAAGATGATTGGTAACTAAAGGCTCACATTCTAATTCATTTTTTACAAATATATGAAATTTAATAAGGATTTATATAAATTCAAGAAATTAAGCAATTATGTATGAGTAGTGTGTTCTGGTGCACTTTCGCATTCCAGACATACCAGACACATGAGTCATACTTCTGAGTAACGGTACTTTTACCATTATTTCCGCATTCCAAACACAGATATCAGTTAAAATACCGTTATTCAGAAGTATGACTCATATGACTAGATTGCGGAAGTGCACCAAGACACAAACACTATACTGCATTGTATATAGAGCAGGCCAATTTCTACAAATTCCGTTTGCTTCGTGTCTATCCAAATTAGAACAACAGATAGTTGTTCTGATATTTCGTGAACACTCGGTACATATAAGTTCATGCTAAAATCATAAATAGCTAAGCCGATTTGGACGAAAACTGTGCATTGATTTCAGTGCAAACTAAGGTTTTATACTAAAATACATATAATAAATTCTTCTGGATCGGAAGAAAAACATTATTTAAAATATGACTGGCCATTTCATCCACAACACTACGATCCTTGTACTTCTATCATCATAATCCTATGTACAGGAGGAACCTATACAAGGTATCACACAGATATTTCAAAAACAACTTTCTAGATGAGCATGTAGGCGACTTATGTAATTTATGAGCAGTATGTAATTTACTTTATTTATAGAGCAGTATCAACTTTTATACACAAATCTGCATGACACATTTAAATTAATACTTACAAATTTTAAAAGGCAGGTATTTTCTCTAAGGGCACCAACGCAGCCAGCAAAACTGACTACAAAAACTACTCCACCAGCAATAATTAAAACTAAAGAGATGTTGAGAACTACATCATAAATTGTTTCCACTTTTATCAAGCCATTTACCATATCTGGCCACTTGTCCAAGAAAGCATATGTTCCAATTCCTATAAGAAGGCCTCCAAATAACTGAAAATTAAATAAATGGTTGTTAAATAGGAACATAATACTGCATCAATTTGGAGTGAAATGTTAAAAACTGATATTTCGTTTGTCTAATTATTTAGTTGTGGACAAATACAACAATTGTCAGGTTATAATATTGCAAAGTATGTATGACAGAATTTACAGATGAAATGTTCAATAACAATAAATAATAAAAACATTTTAAACCAAATAACAAATAAATAGATAACATAACAAAACAAATAAATGTAATAAAGTTTGTAAATATTTAAATAAATATAATAAATAACATAGATTATGACTTATGACAAAACAATAGAGTAAAACTAATTCATTCATTTGTTACCTTCTTTGGCTAACAATTATAGCATTGAAATCGTCCAAAACATACGCAACACAATACATTACGATTAATAATTTAACATCACACAAACAACATAAAAATAGATAATTTATAGCCTATTAAAGGACTTGTCTTTCAAATACTTCACTATTGAATAATTTTTTTTTTTTTTAGAGTAAAAAATGTCTTCTAGTTGGATTTAAACTTATTTATGTCCCTTTTTAATAGAGTACATTAAATATGATTACCATAATTGCAAGGATTTCATATAAATAGTACAATAAAAATATTGTAATGGACAACAAATTCATGCAGAAATTATTCAATTTAGGCCCACTTAATATGAGGTCTGTTCAAAAGTAGCCGACCTTTGACCAAGGTATACAACTACTCACCAGGGTGTCTGAAATCCTATTTCCATTTAAAGTAGTCTACTTGGTTAAAGTAACATATTGGTTTGGCTAAGAAACTCTGAATCGGATGTGAAGAATGAAATGGTTTGTTTTCATGATATGCAAAACTTCTCGTTCCTCACAGGTTCAGTTATTTCTTATATCTGAAATATTTTCTGACCAAAAATAACGTTTATAATTTTTCCCTTTGACTGAATTTTTCCCTAATAAAAAAGTTTTTTTTTTTTTTTTTTTTAATAGTCTTCAACCGAATTTTATATGATCTAATTCTTCTCTGATTGAAATTATGTAACACCTTATTGTTTAACTGAAAGAACTGAACAGCAGGAATTTAGTTTTAACAATTTCAGTATGAAGCCCGAGTCTTGCTTATACAACCAATATATATATCTTCTAACGGTTTATTTTGACACATTGAGTATAAGTGCACAAATTCAATTGTATCTAAATGGACCGTCTACTATCACTGTCGATTTATTTACAAAGAGTTGGAATCCTGCCATCGTATGCATGACATTTTTATAACTTCTTGTGCTATAACTTCTCGCAACCCCATACCAATGTCCTCAACGGATCACAAATACTTCGGTGAGTTTCATGTAAATCATTACTTTTTATATATTTTTTTTTGTACAAGCCATAACAACTAGAGATCAATACTTCAATATATATATTGTAACGTAATAGAGGGCTCCCAAAAGGTCAGTGATCGGCAGGCCATAAATTATAAAGATTTGAAAGGGTTGACAGCCGGAAAAACTATTCTAACGTCAGTCACGGACCTCAAGGAGTCAAATAAACCATTCAAAAGTCAATGCCTTCAACCGAAATTATTTGAAAAGGACCAATGAAAGGAATTGCGTCAGTTCTGAAGCAACGTAAAAGATTTAAAATAAGCCAATGAAGGAAGAGGATCGGAATAAAGGATTTGAAAATAAAAATTATAAATAAGGGTGGAAGAGAAGCGCAAGAGGTTTTTTTGGTTGTTAACTTATTGAAGAAGGTTGTTCCAGAGAAAGTGTTTCTCTTAATAGCGAAAAGAAAAATATTGTGAAAGATTTAGCCGAAATCAACCGTCGAAATTAAATAGTAACTGCGTCGTTTTGTACAAGTATTTAATAATAATCTTCGAAGTATAGTTAAAAGATAATCGCCGTTTATAAGTTTAAAAGAGTCGTCATCTTAAAAGTGTGTGAGTAACAGCGTCGTTCTACAAGTGTTTGAACAGGAATAATCATCGAACAAATTAAAAAGTAATCGTTGTCACAAAAGTGTGTGAAAATAAAAGTGTATGAAGAAAAGAAGATTCGTTGAAAAGATTAAGGCAAATCAATCCATCTACTGGCAGTCTACGTGGGAACCATATTCAAGGAACCAGGAACATTGGAGCTGTAATAGAACTTCAGAGTTGATAAGTACAAATTAATGGACAATTTCAATTAAGCAAACTACCACCAAATTCTATTTTATATTAAGTAAATTATAGTCACCAAAGAACCTAATGAACCCGTAAAGAGAAAGTAAATTAAATTAATAAATAATAAATTTCAGTTAGCCGGAGCATTTTATCAAAATAATTAAAAGTAAAAATTTAAAAGTAAAAAAATTCTGATGCACTCTTATTTCTTTATTTTAGATTAAGACATTGTAGAATAAGTAACGTGTATTTAACTATGTACTTAGAATAAGTAGTAGATTAGGATGTTAATTGTATAATTATTAAACTTTATTTTTTCAATTAAAGAAAGAGTTAAAACCTACAGGTGTCAAAATATTTATTTATATATATATGTCAATAGCTTTAGGAATTAGGATAGTTTTAATTAGAAATAGAGTCTAAGTTCTTTTTAAGGTACCAAAATAATAACAATTATTGTGACAGACTTGAAAAAAACTGATGAAATATATAATTCAACTAAATATATTAATTATCTGACTCTGAAACTTGTAATTATTTCAGAGTCAGATAATTAAACTATAATTGACTTAGAATCAGATCTGTGAGTCATTGTAAATCGTCATTCTGGATTAATAGTAATAATAAGAATATTGTAGCATTGTAATAAGATAGGAGATAATATTTGTGAATAAAGGTTAATTGAGTACTGAAACATTTGATTATATTGAAAATAAAGAACCAAGGCATGTTAAAGAAACGAATTCTAACAATAGATTATTTATACAGAACAGTTAATTAAATGCATAATTTCAGACAATTATTTACAAAAATATTTATTGGAATTTGATATGTGGTTTTAAGGTTTTATTATGTTCATAATAATTAACTAAGTTGTTTAAACAACTAAATTTGATTAGAATATTAATGCTATATTACAAAATAATTATTGGATATTTGATTTAACCCATATTTCAATTTATAAGATATAAGCAATTGTTATAGAACAGTTGTACTTACCAAAGTTAATATTATATAATTTATTTAATTATTGTTATTATCTGAGTATTAACAAATTCGGAAAGAACGAAAATCATATGTCACTCTAGCGAATTTATAAATTGAAAGGAATTTAATGATACAGTAATACTGTATTTGGAAAATCTATAGTCTGTAAATAATGTTTGTATGACTGGTGTATTCTTGATCTTAGGTAAGGTAATTATATAAGGATAAACATAAGTGTATGTGTATGCATGTTTGTAAATGTACCAAAAAACTCTCATTTCCCATGAACATGTTTAGAGCTTTTTACACCGGTCCTGTATGTGGATTACGTGCTAGTGGAGGTTGCTATCTCTCTATTAGGTTGCAGAAAGTTTGCAACCTGACAGCAGACATGCACACTGCATAGTTTACACTTGACTATGAAGTGGACTACAGCAGCGATCCTTTGTTCATCTGGTTATAACTCGAGTTGTCTGTTTGTACTTGTTTTTGAGATTATGTATGTTTTTTGAGTGTTTCGATCACTTTCAACCTTTATTGTTCATCTGATAACAAAAATATCAGAGACATTTTGACTTTAGTATTAGGTATTTGTTTTAAACAGTGTTGGAATAATTCTCACCTTCATTTTTCCATAATAAATAAAACTCAGTAATCTTATTTGTTCTTATATGAAGTTATCTGCAGTTTTGAGTGGTTCGATTATTGTACTAAGTACTGTTAGTTTTAAGATTAAGATGTGGTTAAACTATTAGTTAATGGCAGTTTTATTAGGACAATGAATTCTGTTGAAAATGTATTACAAAGACCTTACAGTTTGCTGTCAAGTGAAGGAAAATGTGAAATTAAACAATTGGGTAGGCCTGACCTTCCTGGTTTTACCCAAATTATCCAAATTGGAAAAAGGTCTTTTAACAGAATATTTAATTCGGATTTATACAAAAAGTGCAGTTGGTTGTGTGGCTGTGAATTAAAATTGGCATTATTTTGTTTCCCATGTTTATTGTTTGGTGGAGAAGACACATGGGTTAAGACAGGATTTAAAGATCTCAATCATATTGCTGATGGAATAAAAAAACATGAAGCATCAGCTAAGTACATAAAAAATAGCTTACAATTAGCCTTTTTTGGTATAACTAATGTAGCAGAACAATTAAATAGTGTATATAGGATGAACATTGCAACACATAATGAACAGGTAAAACAAAATAGATATGTATTAAGTATTATTATAAATTGTGTTCCGATTTTGTGGTGCATTTGAATTGGCATTAAGAGATCATGATGAGAGAAATGAGTCCTGGTGTGTTTAAAGGGTTGATTAATTTCAGTGCTGAATTAGATGCAGTTCTAAAGAGCCATCTAGACAGTGCTACAGTGTTCAAGGGGACATCTAAAAAATAATCCAAAATGAACTTTTGCAAATTATGTTAGAGGTCTGTCAAGAAAAAATTATACAGGAGATCAAAGAAGCAAACTTTGTAACTGTAATTGTCGATGAAACAAGTGATGTATCTAATGTGTTCCAAATGGCTATAATTTATAGATACATTGTCAGAAACAAACCATTAGAGAGATTTTGGACATTTTAAAATCATTCAAATCATGATGCAGCATCATTATCATCATGAATATTAATTAAATGTCAAAATAAAAACTTGAAAAAAATCCGCACAAACTTATAGCCCAAACATATGATGGCACTTCAGTAATGGCTGGTGTTTCTAATAGTGTCAAGGCTGTAGTTCAGAAAACATATCCTGATGCACAATACATTCACTGTCATGCACATCAGCTCAATTCAGTATAGATGCGAGCAACATCTGTAGATAGAGATGTTAGAATTTTCTTTGTGAATGTTTAGGGACTATGTACATTTTTTTCAACAAGCCCACATAGGACATCAATCCTGGATGAAGTAGTTAAAAAAATATTGCTTATATCGACTCAAACCGGGTGGAATTTTCAATCAAAAAGTGTAACTATGATTCATGATCAAAAACAGGATTTGATCAAATGTATGGAGATCATCCTTAAATCAGATTATGTGAAAAATTACAGTACTTTAGGTCAGGGATCAGGTCATCTAATAACGTTACAGATGTCTACCTTTATATTTTGGCTTTCATTTTTTTGCAAGATCGTGCCATTTGTTGAGTTGTTTTTTGAAAATTTACAAAAAGTGGAAAATGATCCAACTGTTACAAAGAGAGGTCTTAATATGTTTGAAGAAAACATTCAAAAAATTAGAAACTTTACGAAGAAAGAGTCTGAAGATGAAAACCAAGAAGAAAGCTCTTCAAAGAAAAGAAAGAGTGACAAAAATGAATTGAAAAGACAAGCAAAGAAAGTGCGTGATGTGATTTTAACCCAAACCAAAGACAGATTTCAATTCTCTGGACATCTTGCAGAGCGACTTTATAGCTAATAAATTATCTGACTTTGCCTCAGTGTTCCCAGAAAAAGTTTTAAGAGCTGTTTGTGAGGATTATAAATGTCTGAATTTAAAAAAGCTTAGAATAGAATAGAGCTTGAAACAATCTATAGTGCACAGGAGTTTAGAGCAATGTCAGGTGCAGTTAGTTTGTTTAGTTTCCTCAAGGAATGTGACTTACATGACACTTTCAGTGAAGTTATTAAATTTTTAGAAATTGTAATCAATGTACCTATGACGAGTTCTGAAGCAGAAAGATGTTTTTCAACTCTCAAAAGAATTAAGACTTGTCTAAGAAATACCATGGGTGAGGAGAGACTGTCAGCATTGGCCATATGTTGTCAATAGAAAAGGATCTCGTCATGGAATTCCATGATTTCAATCAGAGTTATTGAAAAGTTCACCCACCAGAAAGAAAGACGAATGGACTTCCTTTTCAAATAATGTAAGTTTAATAATTTATTCTAATTTATATCCTTAATACAAATATGTGTTTCAAGTGATGCTAAGTTTATGGTAGGCTACATGGGCTCCAATTCAAAAGTACAATCTACAATACAAACGTATATATTGTTATTTAAAACACTTGCAACCACCAAGTTTTTCAAGCACCAGCCGCCACTCCATTTTGTCATCTGACTACCGACTGATAAGTGATAGTGATATATTTGACAATTATACAACAAAAATGTAAACTTTACATATAAAAGGAGTATTATATGGCGAACATTGTCGGAGGAATACATGCATATTCTTTGTTGTTGAACTCAAAAGTGACTCCAAAGACTATTTATTCTAATTTTATGATTCTTGAAGTAGGTTATAGATAATCCCATGTTTGTTCAATGTCTTTTGTATATTTGCACCTTTGTTAGATTTAAGATAGTTCAAGCCAAATCAGTATGTTTTGTTTGTTTGCATATTTATAATTTATTCACTCCATGGCCATGGTTTAACTTGTGTTTAGAATTTTGTTATGTATTTATTGATAGATTATGATATAGAGTCCAGTTGTCAATTGAATTAGATTTGTTCTGATACAAATTAGTGCACTGTTTGTGAATACAGTACAACCTCGTTTATCCGGACTAATTGGGACCGGAAGTGATCCGGTTAATCAAAAATCCGGATAATCCAAAATTATAGAAAGATAAATAAAACAAAATATAAAATGATAACTTACCATTTATAAGTCATGAAAAAACACAATATTTACACAGTCATTCAATTTACACAATACACGAAATTACACAATGACGAAAAACATTTTATTTACATACCTGAAATATTTACACATGCTTTTAATTTACACAGGGTTTAGTTGTTATTTACAAAAAAGTCATTTATCTTCCTCTGTTTTAATTTGGTGTGACGTTTCAATGCGGCCCTGTCTATACGATTCAATGCGTCTAACTTTTGGGCCATTGTAAGCACATTACGTTTTTGTTTCGTCGCCATTTCCACGCACAAACGCTAACACACGAATATAAATAAATAGCAGTAACAACGCCCACCTTTAAATACTATGCCGATTCTCATTCACGTCCTCGATACTCCCGACTGGTGATGTGCCAACTGCCAAAAAAAAAAGAACGGGGGTTCCCAAAGCTGGCGGCACCGCTTAAAGATATGACAAAATGTTCACATTTACTGATTTACACCCTTAAGTCTTAGCAACCCGACAACAATAAAGTTGTAAAAATGACATGATGGTTTATGATGCGTTGTAAACATGCACCTGGTTTGTATTTATTTCACAGTTGTACATTTTCTTTAAGGACCGTTAAAGGCATCGTCATTGTATTACACTTTCTAAAATATCAGGCATTCTTTATTTTTTTCCCGGTTTTTTAAAAAATTCCCTGACATTTCCAGAAAATTCAAATTCCCTGACTTTTCCCGATTTTCCCGGTCGCTAGACACCCTGAAATACTATTAACCGTATCCGATCAAAAATGTAAAGAAACTAAACACGGCACAGCACGATATGGTAATGATGTATTCCGGTCGCTAGCACGTGATAGACTACCCGTTAGCCGCCGGCATAGACAATAGACAAGGTCACTGTCATGCCGCATCGGGGTAGGGGGATGGTGACGCAGAGGTCATTGCTTCTCCACTTTCTCTTCCCAGTGCATCAAAACCCGCTCTAATACCTCGAGGCGACACTGTAGTGTTGAGGAAATCACGTTTTTATCAACATTAATGTAATAGCAGATATTTCTTGTTGAAACTCCATATTCAAGGATAAAATAAAGCAAAAGCTTAAAGTTTCAAAATATTATAAATATTATTTAAAATATTATTCAAAATACAGTAATTATTAAAATATTTTGAAACTTTAAGCTTTTGCTTTATTTTATCCTTGATTAAATGTTTATTTTTTGTTCTGGATCGATCCGGATAATCCGGACATCCAGTTGAATGAGGTCCGGATAAACGAGGTAGTACTGTATATTGAAGTTTTGACTATCCTGGCTGTTATCTCGTAATCAGACTGATATCAATACTACAACCTCGTCCAATTAAAATCTGTTTCCATGTTTGGGGTTTCTCTTTTTTACTAATAGTTAATAACAAGGTGGCACTCATAAATATATATGTATGTTTCCTACTCAGCTATGAACTTTTAAAATACAGTCGCGATGAAGGTAGAGAGATTGTTTCCTTTAACACTTTGCGCACTGCAAGTGCACATACCAGTCCCCACCCCTGTTCTGTAAGTTTTAAACTAGGCTATATTAATAAAGTTGGTAAACTAAAACTAGGCCTACTTGATGGATTTAAATAATATTTTCTTTAATTGTAATCTTACATCTTTTAATTTAAAATTATTTGTAAAATCAAGTTGGATTTGAAATTTAAAATTATGTTATATAATCTTTTTGAAAAATAAACTAAATTGGTACAGAGTTCAGTGTATGAAATACATCAATAATTACAATACATTATCATTAATATATACTAATATTACATTAAAAAAAGAGTTCATACAATTCAAAATTTTAAAATTTTTTGGGTACCTGCGGAATAGTTTAGAACCATTGTTGGAACACAGTCCCACATTACACTCTATATACGACACTGAGAAGACACTACTATGGTATTTTGTTATATTTTCACTAAATTTGACATAAACTGTATTGATGCTCATTCTAACGGTGAAACAATGATACTTGGACACCAAATTTATTAAATAGAGATAGATTTTTCATTTAATCAGTGTTGCCAATCAAATGAAATATCCCTTAGCATTGTGATCTCACATGTACGATTGGCCACACAGTGTGGATATCATCGTAAATATATAATTTGGTGTACACAGTGTGTTAAACAAGGAGTAAGAAAATCATCTAAAATTCTGCCATCTTTTGGAAATGTCTAGAACTACATTATAAAAAGAGCACATTCTATTTTTACTTTTAAAAAAAGTACTATTTTTATTTCATTATCTATTTTATAACTTATTTTGTTTATATATGTTATTAATATGAAGATTTGCATGAAAAATGTGTTGCCTATTTGACCTAGTTTATTTTAGTAATGATGTTTAAAATATTTTTAAAAACTAGTGTTAAAGAATTAAATAATGTCACTGGAAATAATGAGATGATTATTTAATTCCACAAAACAGCTTTAATTGCGACATATGTTTCGCCGTTAGGCATTTTCAAGCAACTAAATTGAAAACAAAACAGGTCTAAACAAGAATTGTTTTGTTTTCAATTTAGTTGCTTGAAAATGCCTAACGGCGAAACGTATGTCGCAATTAAAGCTGTTTTGTGGAATTAAATAATCATCTCATTATTTCCATTATCATGGAATTCCATCATGTACCGACTGTTGTAACATTAAATTATAAATAATGTCACATTAATATTATGTAACATAATTTATGTACGAATCCGTTATTCATGTTCACAGAGATTAATGAGAATTTATAATATACAGATATCAAAATACAAACATCGGTTACAAACTTGAATATAGTAACGGATGTATTAGAAATCCATATTACTAAATAAATAGGATTTTTGGAATAATATGTTATAGAACATTTTCTTTGTAGAAACAATAGAAAATATTATGGAAAAAAAAAAGATTATTTTGTTTTTAAATTTGACAAGTATTAAGTTTTTTTTAATTACCATTTATGAAATTACTTCTCATCCAACTTTTACACACTATTTTCATAAACTAAAACATTTTAAATAATATATGAATATTTTATTTTATTTATCTTATACTGCACACAGCTTGTGTATTTGAGAAAATCTTAACTCCTTCCACCCCTATTAATATAATACAAAATCTGGATTGAATTTTTTTTTAAATTTAAACTCAATGAAGAAAAATGGGTTAAAGCAAAAATTCTTCAACTATTTGTGTAAGGAGTTTAAAAAACAATCCTTTCATGAAATTATAAGATGTACAATTAAAATTTCATCATGTAGGCCTAACCCTAAAGAAAAACTTTAAAACAAAAAGGTGAAATCGCATGTGTATAAAATATATATTTCATTATGACATCCTCTCTAACCTATTTTTTTAATCGTTTTGGACACCTGAGACAACGCTATTTTGTTTTTAAATGTTTTACTTTAGGTGTTGGTATATACCTAAGTTGTAACTTTACGTCTGATAATTTCATGAGAGGAGTTTTTGAACAGTTTTTGATTAATCGGTTTTGCGTGGTAGGGTTTTAGTTTTTTCAAACTATTTACTTTATCTTCTTTAAAAATTTCATGTTAATCGATTATTATCTTTCTGTATAAGTATCGGAATGAGAAGAATATAAGTATGTCACCAGAATTGAAACATTCTAATAGTTAAATTTCTGTCAATGAAAGAGAAGATGTTAATTTCAAATTCTCTATATCAGTCAATTTGTTTTATAACAAAAATGTAGGGTTTCATACAATTTAAAAATTAAGTGTTGGACAAAATTGCGGCTGGCATCAGTGACAATAGATTTTGTGGCACAGACACTCATCTTCTCGATTGAACACCTAAATCTTCAAAATTAATACACCCATTATAAAATTACAGAGGTACGAGTGAAAGAAAACTTTAGATCTATAAACACAATACACCTAAAGTTTGCATAGTTACGGTTTATTTGAGGGGGATATAGTTAAAAATGTATTGTGAAAGATGATATCATTAAATAAATTTCTATTTATTTCCTTCCACTCAAATGAAAAGGATAGTGGGAATTATGCGATCGTTTCTGAGAACAAAAAATTATTTTCTCCTTCAGAATTTAATACATTTAAATATCTTTGTATTTCAGGTCAACCCAAACACATTTTATACCACATCCGTCCTCTGTATGTCTGTAACATGTCCACACTCCCAGGGAGCATTGGATCTCTATCGTCTCTATCTGTTCTCGTTGTTGAATTCTTAGTTCATGTGTATTTTTAACCAAAATATTTAAAGTTATTTTTTTCCTCTTTTTTTTTGGTGCAGGGTATGTAGATGCGTCAGTTATAACTTCTCACATACAAATGTCAACTCACTTTCACGCTAATTAACTGTTGTTTTGTTACTGATGCACTGTGTGATAGCAAACAAGGCTCTGGCGACCAAATGCGACCAAATGTCCTTCGGTATATTTGGACAATTTCTCATATCCTACCCAATTCCTTCTTACTACCAGAAACATTTAGAATATGTTAGGATTTAAGATAAGAAAATATTTATTATAAGTTTAGAAAATATTTTATTAACAAATAATCAAATAATAGTCAAATGTTAGCACCAGTTAAATCTTCAATATCAGACATGTAGTAGTTATTGGGAAATAATTGAAAAAGTGTCGCAACTGCTTAGCGTGCAGGTCATTAGCATGACATGGATAGTGAAACTCTATATAAACTGCTAGTGACCTAGAAAAAGGATCAGTGGCATCCGAGATGTTGGCAGGGACAGGGAGACGCTGCTGGTCAGCTGAGAGACCAGCCCAGGGGAGTAGTGGCATCCAAGATGTTGGTGGGGACGGGCAGACGCTGCTGGTCACCAGAGAGACGTGGCCCTGGAACGTATTTACAAAAGGAACTCACTGGCAGTTTATAGAGATTCACGGCCTATGTTGAAAAGGTGAGCAGATTCATGTGTTTAAAAAACAAGAGTTGTCAAATTTAATAATTTGCCATTACTCTGGATTGAAGGTTTAAAGGTCTGATTAGGACAGATTATGTATTAAATTATATTTTATTGGATTAAATATCAGATAGGAATAAGAATATTCCTGATAAATTGTAACAACTATAAGGGAACAAGGAATTAATTAATTTTAACAATCTGAGTCACCAAATATGTTATTTTAATTTAACCCGTATAATATGAATATAGGAGAAAACCTAGTATTCATAACACGTACCTAATCTTTAGCTAGTGTTTAACATTTTTTACTTTTCTATCTCTCTTCTCCTTCTGTCCCAAGATGCTCTGGGCACATGTGGACATTGAATTAATCTTGACTCTAACTAATCTCACAATCTATCTATTTCCCTACGGCCCCAGTTACCGAGGTGGTCCAACGATGGGTCTGGATGTGTGTGGGGCTTTGTTTGCGGGGCCGAGTGGAGATTCTGCTGGTCTTGGTTGCTACTCTCATGTCAGTAAGAGTGAGGTATATATTAATATGTATGTTGCTTTTGTTGGTGTGGGGTTGGTGATTGGGTCTGACGGGTTTCCGTTTGGTTCTGTGGGTAGGGCTTTGTGTGCATACAGATTTTTGCTGGCCTGCCTTGGTGGCTAGGGAGAGCAAACACGACCGAATGTCCATCGGTATAATTAGACAATTTTCCCATTTCCTATCCAGTTCCTTCTTACTACCAGAAACATTTAGCATTCCTAATCTATAGCTAGTGTTTCACTTTTTATTACTTTATATTTCTCTTCTGCTTCTGTCCCAAGATGCTCTGGGCACATGTGGACTTTAATTTATTATTGACTCCAACTACCCTCACAATCTGTCTTTTTCCCCCAATCCTAGGTGGAACAGAATATGCCTATGGATGCGTGGTCAGAGGGAAGTCTGATCGTGAACATTCTAACTCTGGATACCAGACGCCCTCCAGTTTCAATTAGACTTACTGAGGCAAGAGGTTCTGCCTCAGTGGACTCTTATTTCCTCACATCTCGTGGAAATAAGATGGAAAATCAAGAAAAACAAGAAGAAAACAACAGTAATGTTGAAACACAAATCCTAAAGGTTGAGCAAATGCTTAAAGATTTAGAGAAAGAAAATTCCATGGAAGTAGATGTAGGCTCACAAAGTCTACCAATTCAAGATGATGAAACAACAGTGGAAGAACAATTACCTCCACTGCTACAAGAAAAGCTAGCAGACTAAGTGGCACTTGCAGGAAGAGAATGAAGTGGCTAATTGTCCAAGGTCACAGTACGGCTCAAGCACGGGTGGAGGCAATACATAAGTGACCTCCTAAACAAAATGAAAAACGAGTCCAATCTGTTGAGACTACTCCGGAATCCAAATTGGCAAAAAGACCTAAAAAGCGTTTTGAAGCTCATGGTCCAAACTTAGAAGCTAAACGTACAACAGCTCCAAGTGATGGCAGGGACAAGGGCAGGGTTCCTAGCCGAAAATTTCCTTAATACTCTGTTCACAGAGAGCCAAATAAAATTGGTGCAAAGGGAAATTCTGGGAGAGGTATTGCAGGAAAGGGAGGGGATCAAACCCAAGTGCCTAGCTGTAATACCTAAGTCAGGATACCTCATCTTCATTTGTTCAAATGAAGAAACAGCTAACTGGCTCAAAAACAGCCAAAAATCTAAAACCTTGGGATAACGCTGTTCTCAACGATGTGTCGGAGGGAGAGATTCCTCGGGCGCAGGTTGCGACGGCTTATTTCCCTAACAGTGAGGATGACTCCAATGAGACCATTCTTCATTACTTGAAGGAACAAAATGAAGACCTAAAAAAAAGAAAGATGGGCCTATAGTTAGTTACAAGTTTGAAGAAATTCAACTTCGGTTAAAAGGGAAACATAATCTTCCTCGGCAACAAAGGCTACGGTGAAGGTTTTTCCGACTGGTGGTTCTTATCATGGTACTTTCCTGGGGTTGGATCTGTTGCGGAGGAGCAGGAATTTCTAGTCAGCCTAGTTCCACACCACAAAGTAAGGATATGAGGGCTGTCGCTGTGTCGCAGGCCAAAGCTCCCTCCAAAGTCAAGCTGGCAGGAGGCATATTACAGCCTTGGCTGATGTCTGAGGAGTGGGTGTGGTGAGGATGCAGCATCTAGCAATTCATTCCTTCCTTCAAAAGGCACAATTGGTCGCTGTGCTAGTCAAAATAAGGACTGGCGATGGGGAGCAGGAGGTTATAATAGCCTCAGCTTACTTTCATGGTGAATCCAATACATCTCCAAAAGATGATACAGCCAAGCTCATCAACTACTGTAATATAAGTAGGAAACGCTTCATCATTGGATGTGACTTCAACTCGCACCATACTACTTGGTGAAGTGTGAGGAACAACCAAAAACCAAAGACCTTCTTGAATATATTTATGCTAATAATATAGAGATAGGCAATAGGGGGGGAGGGGACAAACCTACTTTTAATAAAGGTTGAATAGACCTGACTCAGCATAGTCCCAGTTTAGGTGACTGTACCCTAAATTGGCATGAATCAGACAAACTTTCACTATCTGATCACATATAGGCTATACTAAATTCAAAATTAAATCTACTCTGACCCAAATAGTTAACAACTGAATCCCAGAAAACACCAATTGCGTTAAATACAATGCAATCCTGCAATCTGAGTGGGTAGAATTTGAAAGCCCTCTAGAAACGGAAACGGGGTTGGAACGAGCTGCTGAAACATTACAAGGTATAATTGTAAATTCTTTTGGAAGCAGCTGTCTAGTTAGGAAAAGAAGATTTAATACACAGGTGCTTTGGTGGAACTCTAAGTTGTCCAAGTTAAGAGCTGCTGCACGCAGATTCTTTAACAGGGCAAAGCTTAATGGGAATTGGGAGGCTTAGAAAACACTCTCACAGATTATAATAAGGAGTTGCGAAAGTCTAAAAGAAGGACATGGAAAAGCTTCTGTGAAGGGATAAATAATATCCCAACAGCGGTTCGACTCCAAAAGGCCTTAATCAAAGATCACTCGAACCCTATAGGTTTCTTAAAGAAAGTATTTGGATCATACACGGAGAGTGTGGGAGAGACTATGAGTCTATTGTTAGACATTCATTTCCCCGGCTCTACCGTGTTCGATCCCACACAAACTACTATTGAAGATCATCTAATGCCTCGCTCTCTTAGTTGGAGAAGGAGGTTAGCATCCATGATCTTTAATAATAACAAGGTTAGGTGGGCAGTAGGGGGCCACAAACCGTACAAATTGCCAGGTGGAGATGGGTTTTTTCCAGCCCTGTTGCAGCAAGGCTTGGAGGAACTACTGCCATTACTGGTATCACTGTTTGGGCTAGCTTTTCCCTAGCATATATTCCAAAAAGGTGGAGAGAGGTAAAGGTATTTTTTATACCTAAGGCTGGCAGGAAGGACAATGCAGAGTCTAGGTCATACAGACCACTCAACCTGACATCCCTCTTTCTTAAAACAATCGAAAAAATACTAGACAAGTATATACGGAGTGAAAGGACCCACTCCATGTTGCTCAGTATGGCTACTAAACGAGCAAATCGACCTCTAATGCACTCTAACATCTGGTTGCAGATGTTAGTAAGTCAATAGAGGATAAGGATATATCTCTATGTGCTTTCTTGGACATCGGAGGAGCTTTTGATAATACCTTATATAACGCTATTCAAAAAGTGTCTAGGGCTAAAGAAATTGAACTCCAGATAATTAAATGGATCAGATCTATGTTAATGAGTCATAGGATGACAGTCTGCTTGGGTGGGGAATCCAGAAGTGTCGGCAGTCGTTGGATGTCTGCAGGGAGGAGCACTGTCTCCTCTCTTGCGGTTGCTGGGCATCGATCAACTACTTGGGTTGCTGGAGCCTACCGGCTTTAAAAGTAATAGCATATGCTGACGATCTGGTAATTATCATTAAAGGTAAGCATGGTCAGACAGTGTCTGATCTCATTCTATTGGCAGAATGCTCTTCTATTAGTCTGGAGGTGGTGTCAAAAAGAGGGTCTTAATATTAACCCTAATACGACAACCATTATTCCTTTAAGAAGAAAGAGGAAGTTTACTCTTCGACTTTTGATGATAGATGATGTGGAAATCACTCCCTCAAGAAAAACAAAATATCTGCATGTAGTTCTGGATCAAAGACTCACCTGGAATAAACACATTGATAAAACCATTAAAAGAGCAACCATGGCTATGTGGGCGTGTAGACGCCTATTTGGTAAAACTTGGGGACTTAAGCAACAGATGGCCTACCAGTCGTATCTGGCTATAATTAGACCCATGGTCACCTATGCTTTGGAAATATGGTGGCCAAAGACAGAACAAAAATGCACAACAATAAACCTTCAAAAACTTCAAAGGCTGGCAGGCTAATAGTTTTGAATAGAACATCTAATTTGTTATTACACTCAGGTAAAAAATGAAGTGTTTTCGGATAAAAACCACACAAACACACTATCCGTCTTGAAACTTTCTTTCTCTTGTCTTTAACCGCATAGTAAAAGTATTGGTTATACATTTACAGAACTCACACAACATACAAAAACAAAATATAGTGTGTTGATGCTTTTTACTATATTGTGTTTAAGCTAAAATTAAATTTTAATTGCACATTAACCATATGCTAAGGTTCGTAAATTTTATAAAATGATCGCTGAATACAAAAGCGGTTAGTAATATAATCACATAGCATAATCATTTAAGAAAAAAATAACAAAAATCAATCAAGATATACAATAAAATTATCTCTTAATTATATCGTTGTTTATAATAGAGAAAGAGATCACCCAAATAATTGTACAACACTTCCTCACGTGTAGCCTAATCTTTGTTGATTATTTTCTTTAATTATATCCCAGATATACATTAAAGTTGTTTCTTAATTAGCAGTTGTTTATAAGAGATAAAAAGATTGGTCAAACACTTGTACGACACTTCCTCATGCATAAATCTTTGTTGATTATTATCTTTAATTATTTTGAAGAAATATAATAAAGTTATTTCTTAATTAGATGTTCTTTATTATAATAAATAGATCCACCAAATACTTGTACGAAGCTTCCTTGCTCATAAATATTAATTTATTAGGATCTTTAATTATTTCCCGCAAATAAGGTACTAGTTTTTTAATTAGGGGTTGGTTATTATAGTGAAATATAACCTCCAAATAAGTGAATAAAGCTCCTTCAAACTAAAAAAAAATAAAAATTTAATAGAATAATAATGTTAATTATATCCCGGCGTGATTGTGATCAATGTTTTCAGTCAATAAGGGTCAGATTTAAATGAGTGAAATACATCTGCCAAATACCTGTACTAAGCTCCCACAAAACTAACAAACATAAAACTTATGATAAAGTATAGTTATTAAACTTATTAGAGCTTGGATGGAATCAGCTTACTTTACTATAGCGATAATAAATATTCCTTGACTGAATGATATCACTTGAATATTTATGCTTCAATGGGTACAAACAAGAAGTCAACCCATATACACTCCCTAAACCTTTTTGCCTATAGTACTCCCATCCAACAAATAAACAAACAAGTATTAGTTTTGATAGCTTAAATGAAAGCAACATCTCTACGAAACAGTAGCTTTAAAGTTAGTTTCAATAACTTCAAGAATCCCAACAATTACATATTATAGTGAAATGCAATTTTGACAATTAAAAAAATATGTTATCTTGCGACAAAAATGGCGGAGGTTTGAACAACCTCGATTTTTGTTTTGAGAATTTTTATTTTTAAGTTATGAACAAGCAAGCAAAAATATTTTACTACTTATAGAAATTTGAATGAGACTAAGTAAGGAGCACCCTATTTCTAATAGTTTCCGAGTTAAAAATGAACATAGTAAAATCTCCCCCACTTTTGGTTTGGAAAAGTTTCTGTTTCCAACGTTTCTTTCTGTATATCGATAAGATATTGAAGAAATATCAAAAAATACTCAAACTAAAATGTTTTCCTTCTCTTAGACCATCATTATATCAAACACTTATGAATATTTCACAATCAAATAATGAAAAATTTACAGAATAAAACATGAACAATATTTCATATTGGTTTAGTCTGGGCCTAACCTAAATTTAATTTTTACGAAATAAAACATAAAAATAACAACAAAATATGAACGTATCCACTAAAATTTAGAGAACAAGACTTTATAGTATACAAAATTAACAAATTTAGTTAGTTTTGTTAAACAATAAAGTATAGATTTTATTCAGATTAACATGTTCGCTACTGATCAGCGCAAAAATGCACTGGCCAGTCCGTTCTTATAGTGTTAGGAATTAGGATAGTTTTAGTTCGAAATAGAGTTTAAGTTCTTTTTAAGGAGCCAGAATGACAACAATTATTGAGACAGACCTGGAAAACTGAATACTGCATGAAAATGAGTAAATAGTTTAAAATAGCCTTTTAAATAGTTTAAAAGTCTTGCAAAGTTGAATAAAATGCTTACCTTGCAAGCAAGGCAGACGACATTGCTGCTACAATGATATTTTAAACCCTTGGGTGGGAGGAAACGTGGTCAGTAGGCAAGGATTGATAAGAGAAGGTGCTGTAAGAATTCTTAAAGATAGCCAGACGGACTTGGCGAGTAAGAACTTCCTGGGAGAATTGAGACTTCGAATAAGCATTCATAAGAATTGCAAGCAGAGTGAGCAAACTTCATATATTAAGAAACTTGTAATTATTTCAGTCAGATAATTAAACTATAATCTAGAATCAGATTTGTGAGTCACAATAATTAGAGTCATTCTGGATTAATTATAATAAGAAGAATACTGTAACGCTGTAACGAGATAGATGATTATTGTTGTTAATAAAGGACAGTTAATTGTATACACTGAAGCACTGATTTATTTAAGTTAAAATGAGAGAACCCAGGCAAAATCTTAGGAAAATTAAGGATCCTAACAATAGATTGGCCGTAAGATCATAGAATGGTCATAGGATAACACTTTAGGGGTCTGTAAACTTTTATAGAGCTGTGGTAATGTTGTATAGTAGAGTCTCTGGAGGAGTTTTGGCGTTAGGTGGTGTTTTGAGTGATGGTAAAACCTAAACTTTTGTAGTTTTATATTTTCCCATTTTGTGCAAATTGATTTTCATACAACCGAGGTACCTAGATGTACAATTATATTTTTTATTGAACTCTCTATGACCAACGGTTACCTTAATAATAAATTCTAAAGTTTGTTTTCAACTTATATTGTGTTATTTTGAAGGTACAGTATTAGGATTTAATTATAGGGATCTGTAGACCTTCGCGGTGTTGTGGTAATGTTTATAGTAGGGGTTTCTCGAGGAGTTTAGGCATTAGGTGGGGTAGGTTTTGTATTATTGTAAAACCTAAACTCTTGTAGTTTTAGATTTTCTTTTTTTTTTTTTTTTATATATATATATATATATTGATCCTTATGCAGCCAGAGTATTTGTACAATTTTACTTTTTATTTAACATTCTATGACCAATAGTTACTTTAATAATAAGCTCTATAGTTTTTATGAATTTTCCTTCCAAAACATTATTTTTGACCTAGATCGTGTTATTTTAAAGGTGTTGTGATGTAATTTTAGCGATCTGTAGACCTTAAGGGTGTTGTGGTAATGTTTTTGTTTCAATTAAGTAAGCCCAAACATAATATCCCTTACTACTCTGGCTATACCCCTCCCTCCCTTCATGATAATGGATAGCAACTATATAGTAAATACATGTTTATTGAAAAAAAACATTGTATACAATTTAAAAAAGAGATCTTGTTATATAGCTTTTAGAAATTATTTAAATAAATTATGTCTTCTTAACCCTCCAAGTGCAAAAAGTCGCAATCGCGATCTATTTTGCCGCGCCCACAGTCTAAAGTCGCGATCGGGATCTAATTAAACAAGGTTTGCTAAAATCGATATGTCCTCTACTTAAATTAATTTACGTTCATTTCAATTTAGAGTAAAAATAATTTCTAGTTACTACAAAGTAGTATTTACATATAGCAATACCGTAGTAAATACAGTAGTAGTAGCAAGACCGTGAGGTGGGATTGCTTACAGTTGAAAAGGAACCAACAAGTTGCGACTTTGTTATTCTTTGGGGGGCGCCATTCATGTATCTGCGGAGGCCAATCAATGTAGTTACGCCACTGGCCAAGAGCTGATTTTATTTAACTGGTAATCCCAAATTATGAACAAAATTTTCGACAGAAAACTAAAATCATAATTTTCTGGTAATTGTATAAAACACCTACTAGCTTACAACAGTTTGTAATTATTACTGGATGTATTAGACCTTGTGAATAAGATTTAAAAAAAATAAATTTAAAATCAGCCGAATTCATATTTTTAATGGGCATAAAAAATAAAGTAAAAGGTAAAGTTTCCTGTAAATCTTACCATTTCTAAAGTACCAATGGCGGCATATTTAAAAAAAAACACCTTATATAGGCCTACACTATGACCTTCCTTGACCTGTAGCCTAGATCTTTAACTAGGTCCGATATCCGAAACACTCCAATATCAAAGAGAAGCAATTCACACTTATTATATGACATCATTGATACTAAATAATATATAGTTTCAATGTTCTTAATAGTTTGACAGTTCTTAAAACAGAACTATTTTCGCGGAATAAAAAATCAATGATTTTACTTAAAATTGATGAAATAGTTATCAAAATAACCTCAAAATGCCATAAAACAGTTATTTTAAATCGTTGTTTTTGTACAGAAATAATGAATTGTGAAAGATAAAAAGTGAAAAGAAGTATTGAAATGATAGAAGAAAAAAAAACTATTTTGAAGAAGAATTGCCGAGATTTCACACTAAAATCGCTTGGACAACATCAATACACATTTACCAAATAGTTTAAGTTTGCATGATTTTTTAGTGACTAAAATCTAGGATGAGCTACAATGAATAATTACCGAAAGTTTATTTAATTTTATTTCATACAATATAGAAAGTTGAGATGTAACATAGCTGTTAGCAAACTTCTAATATACCCTACTTAGATAAATAGTTAAAATTATACATTTTTTTTTAGGTGTTTTCGCCATAAATTTAGTTTGAAACTTCATTTGTAGACTTTATACCTTATAAACAAAATATTCCAAGGTCATACTACAGGAGCTACATATTAGGAATAGGCCGTACATTTAATTTATTTTCAAGACACACAAATTGTTTTTATTCTAAGAGTATCAATGACATCAAATTAATACTCCTAAAAAACTATATAAATATATCACATAGGCTAGGCCTACATTTAGGCTAACCACTTACCCAAAAAGCAAAGTTGAGAAGAAATATCATATACTTCACACATGAACTAACGTAAGTAAAATTATTTGGAGTCCGTCTCCTATTCATTGTTATTGCTAAAAGCGCACACCCTTACAAAATCCTCAAAATCATTCGTCTGTTATTGTTTATTAGTGGTCATTTACTGTTTAACAATGGTGCCACTCCCTTTTTAATATTATTCGAAGCTCTAACCAATAATTCTTTTCATTTTTGTATTTACTATACATAAGTTGAAATTTTAAAAAACCAACAAAATGATCACAGAAATATCACTACACCAAAAAATTATCAATATCTGACATCTCACTGCCCAAACTGACTGCTGATTCTAGAGATGAGACGAAATATTTGTAACAGATATTTTGTAATGGTTACTTGTCTGTCCTAAAAGTAACCATTAATCTAATGCCAAAATATCGGTTATAAATAATAGCAAATATTATAGATATCGGTTACAGACATTTGACAATAGTAACTGTAATCATAATTAAAACACTTAACATAAATTCTAATACTAGAAACCATTTATGTAACTACCGTTATTAATACTGAATAGGGAATAATTGTAGATTTGATATGGAAATGGAATATTGGAATATGAAAACAGAATGACGAAACTAAGAACTTTTTAAAAGTACTGTATTTCATTTTTAAACATTCCCTGCAAAATATTTGTTTAGTTTATGTCATTTTTAATTGTTAGGTGAGCGATTTCGGTTGTGTAACTTTTTAGATTTTAATTTTAAATTGGTTGTGAAATTAAAGAGTACGGTAACCTTTTTTTACAAATATTTTTATACTCCATTTCTTGACTTTGACAACATGTAAAGGCACTGGATAGTGGATACTGCCAGACGAGTGACGTACTGATGCAATTACATTTATTTACTGAAGTATTTTTGTGTAATCTATTATTGTATCTCTGAAAAGTAACAGCGGTTACTTATAACCGATATTTTCTTGTAACTGGTAGGAGTAACGGTTATTTGAAAGTAACCGATAATGCAATGACTAACTGATGATTCACTCATTCGTTCTCAGATCTTGTACAAGAAATAATACAAGGAATTATGTGGAAATTCATAATGGCCAACCGAAGGGTTCTTGTATTTTGTAATACTGTATAGTGATTTGAACGAGAGGTAAATAATTTCAGAAAAAGGTTAGAGAATTTTTAAAAATTATATTAAAAAGGTAATTAATTTTAAATACCAATACAACATGACGGAAATAATTGAAATTTTAACTTTTTTCTTCTTACTAGAAAAAAAAATGCAAGGAATGAGCTATATTTCTAAGAATAAACCTTTCAGTTAGATCCCCAGTGACTAGTAAAACTACACTCAACCATGCTTCATTTTCTTTTCTTCCGTGAATTTTAAAATAAAACTACCAATAAACTGTATTACTAAAATTTATATATTTTGGAGGACAATTTTCAATATTCAAATTTTTTATTACTTCCTAAACAAAAGATTTATTTAGATATTATCTCCTACGCTTTAATATAAGTTCGACTCTTTGCAATAATTTACAAATCTTGAAAAGATGTCTGTAGTTTTTAACGCTCATTCTTGTGTGCAACTAATGTAGCATACTCGTATTATACTATGCAACAGCACATTTGGCTCCCACTCTATAACTCTAAATCAGGTGCAAATAAAACCAATTTGTCATAACACTTTAATTATTTAATTAATTTCATCTTTACATATGGCAAATTTCAATATTAAACAAATGCTGAGACTTTTTTTTACCTAAACTGTATGCGGGATTGGAATGTCTATATAGCCCTTTAAAACTACTCCGATAATCTGTTCACTTTTAACAATCACTGACATTTAAAAAAAAATCACTAAATTGTATCTATTATTTTATTTTCCTTTGTTTATATTCTAGCTGAATTTACGTGTGATATTACCACTTTTATTAAACTCAGCATTTAATTTTAGAATGTCTCCTGGAATTCTGAAATATTTAGAACAAGTTTATTTATTAAACTAAAGAAACCACCTCTTAAATTAAATATTATTCTCAAAAAATGTAAATTAACTATTATTGTTGAAATAGTATATATATATATGTGTGATAAAACAATGGTGCAATTAAAATTCAAAATGGTTGTACCGAATATGACTCCCTCCCACATCTTAGACGTACTGGCTTCTTGGAAACAGTATAACCTTTTTGAATTTTAATTGAACCATTGTTTTCAGGGAAAAAAGGCAGTGTTATCAACATTTCACATGACTATCTTCTCATAAAGAATTCGGAAGTTAAATCCTATATCTTAGACCTCAGGTAAACTCCCAATATTTTAGAATACCTCAAACGTTATAGTTTCTACCTATATAATGAATGGTATCATTGAAAAACACTTTCAATATAAATTGTAGAAAAAAGTAGAGGGGAAGGGACTTTATATTCACCCTATATATACTATTTCAACAATAATAGTTAATTTACAATTTTTGAGAAGAATATTTAATTTAAGAGGTGGTTTCTTTAGTTTAATAAATAAACTAGTTCTAAATATTTTAGTTGCAAGTGACATTCCAAAATTAAATGCTGAACTTTTCTTAAATGTTATTAAGTACATTTTAAACGGTTAAGAGTAAAATAGGGTTTCATTTCATAAAGGGTACTATTTGTTTTAAATGGCAAAATCTTCAATTGTAATTATCTCTTATACCTATATATTTTGAATCTTTAAACCAATATAATGGGCTGAACCCTTCATTTGTGTTTGTGCCATGTTTATGTAAAAATTGGGATCTGAAATGTTTTTTTTTTTTTAGGATGACTACATTGTCAGTTAGGAATTAGGAATGGTGAAATCCTGATAAATAATTAAATATGATTACCAGACTATACCTTCACGAGCCGGTTTGTCGACTTTCACATTGTTTTTTATACCAATATGCCCTGGAACCCATTGAATAGTTATATATTTTTTTTCACACTCTAATGTTTTCACTATTCATTTATATATTAAATGAATTCAATTCACGATATTGACGATCGAACGTTATCGAGAACGGTCACCGGCAACGCGCGTCATCCGTGTGCACATGTATAAAGTTTTTTAAATTGTGTAAAGTGATTTTAAATGTGAAAACCTTGAACGTGTGTTTTGTGTTGTTTATGAGTTTGTTTTTGTATATTTATTTGATAATGACTGAATAATAGTCGAAACGCGTCATATGAAGAAGATATAGTAATCATATCTACATAAGGATTGTTCGACCTCATCACCTCTAAATAAGGTAATTAATAGTTATTAATTATTTACAATCCAGTTGGGCTACATACATAATAAAAATGGCATATGTAAACATTCAAAATGCGTTAAATCAACTAAATATGGTATTTAAGTCTCTGCATCTCGAAGTGAATTCCACTAAAAGTAAAGTAATTATATTCACAAGGAAAAAATCAATAGACCATACAAATAGTCCTTTTACTATGAACAATCAACAAATGATAATTGTGGACACAATTAAACTTTTGGGAATCACCCTTGATAGCAATTTATCTTTCAAAATGCATATTACCAATTTATATATACAATGTATAAAGGACATTAATATCCTAAAAATACTAACATGTGCTAGAATAGGAGCACATCCAGATTTTATAATACAGGTATTTAAAAGTTTAATTCAAGCAAAGTTAGATTATTGCTGTTTTCTATTTGGCCATCTACCAAAAAATGTACTTAATAAACTCAACATGATACAGAACCAAGCAATGAGACTGGCTATAGGTGCTTTTCGAACTTCACCGATAATTGCACTTCAATCTGAATGCGCAATATTACCGTTAGATTTACGACGAAAATTAATTACCGAAAGAATAATGTATAAAATAATGTGTGATAATACTCACCCAGTATATAGCAAAATAATATACTTAAATTTTCTGATAGAAAATAAACCCTTTTGGGCAAAGAAAAAAACACCACTATATATTCAAGCTTTAAATACAATTAACGAAATCAATCCATATTTTAACAAAACCAAAGTAGAATTCACTAGATACTGGGAATTTAATAAACCATTACAGATGTTGAAACACAATCTAACATTTAATACAACGATAGGGCCAGAGGAAGACAATTGTAACAAGAAAGAAGTGTCATTAATACAATTACAACAAATTTTCAGAAATAAGATCAACTCATTCAGCAGTAATGCAATAGTTATATACACAGACGGATCAAAGAATTCAGAGGGTACAGGAGCGGCATTTTACATTCCAAAACATAAAAAAAGTTTCAAATTTGCTCTAAATAAAATCATGTCGAGCTATACAACAGAATTGTATGCCATATACAAAGCAGTAGAATACATCGAAAAATTACAAGAGAACGAAATTGTTATATGTACAGACTCTCAATCGGCAATACGGTCGTTGGAAAATTGTCTACAAATTTGTAAAGGAGAAGATATAAACTTAAATATATTAAAATCAGCATTAACTCAAAACTCCAAATCAATAACATTCCAATGGGTACCAGGCCACTCAGGCATATCACAAAACGAATTCGTAGATAAACTCGCGAAAGAAGCAATATTAAGTGGTATACATACAATGGAGCTACAAGTTCCAACAGATGATTTTAAATCATACAGGAAAAAAACACACAAAAAAACCTTTATCAAACAATTAAACGAATCTAGTAAAGCCAACTGGTACAAAAGTGTCCTTAAGGAATACACTCAATATCCCTGGTATAAGGATAGTAATATGAGTAGATGGGAAATTATTAATTTATGCAGATTAAGAATAGGGCATGCAAAAGTCAATAGCAGGTTACACATGATAAAATTATATTTCACACCATTATGTTTAAACTGTAATATGGGTAGCATAGAAACAATAGATCACGTGATTTTGGAATGCCCGAAATATTCCCACGCGAGAGACCAATTCCTTAAAAAAACCAAAATAAACAATAATTTAGACAGAGCAGACCTAAAAACTATACTAGGGAAAACTGACATAGGTATTCATAAAGAAATCAACCAATTCCTATATGAAATAAAAAGGGTTCTCTAAAATAAATAATTATCTAAGATTATCGTAAATAATCAAATTGTAAACACAAAACACATGAATGTTTATCCATTCTGGGATTCTTTCATCCGTGGTCCACTCCTTTCGGGATAGGTGAGCCTGATGGATCCCAGGCTAAGAAGATACATACCCAACACATATCTCCTAAAAATCCAATCAATTCATTCCTCATATATTTACTTATCACTCTTTAATGTGACTAACAAGACACATTTAGACACAAACAGAAACATATAGGACAGATAGTAACGTAACCAATACAAAATACCCAACTAACAAAAAAACAGTAGATTGTAAATAACTAAGGATTAAAAATTAACATTATTAATGTGTATGTGTAGATATACTCCAAAAAAGTTTAGGTAACCACAGGAACGAAAAAAAAAAAAAAAAATATCGGGAAAAATAAAGATAAGCAATAGAGTAGTGTGAGGCTGCATGGAAAGTTTCCAAGCCTGCCAATTGGCGAACTAGAAAAAAAAAAAAAAAAAAAATATAACTAACATATTTCCACATTTTTTTTTACTAATCTCTGCCTATGTTAGGGTTACAGTACAGAAGAGGTTGATACGTTGATAGTGTGTAATAGGAGTGGTTTTTGCGTAATATCTATTGTACATTCAGATTTTATTATTAAGAATGATCATATAGTTAACTATTTACCTTGTATTCAAACAATCAGTTGATATTTTGTGTTGGAAGACACTTTTCAAGTCACAAAATATATTATTTTAGTAGAAAGTATGAAATCCAGCTTAGGTAACTTAGGTTAATTATTAGATAATTATCTTCCAAGTCAGTCATTGTGAATGTGTGATCACTTGATTAATACTCTTCAGGTCTGGATAGGTTATATATTTATATATATGGGGTAAATATGGAGAGAAGTTGTCAGATCGATTTAAGTGTGGAATCTCAGTAATTCCGTTTTTAAATAAGCATTTTTTAAATAACATAGAATCTAATTATTACAGCTAGTAGTTTTTTATCTCTCCCAAATCATTATTTACTTGAACAATCTATGAAAATGACAAATTTGTAACATTCAATCAGATAGCCATATTGAATTCAAGCATGATAGCACATCTGCACTTCATTAACTTCTACATGTTGATATTACTATGCTTCTATGATATAAGATTCAGGATTACTAGGTCTCTGAAATCCAGACCTAGTAAAAGAACTATAGGTCAAGTAAAGTAAATTTATATATAATGACCTTCCGTGACGTGTAGTTCTTTAACTAGGTGTGGTTAGATTGATATCTATTTTGACAGTTCTTAAACAGAACTATTTTAATGAAAAAAATGATAGATTTTACTTAAAATTGATGAAATCATTGTCGAAATAACCTCTAAATGCTATAAACCAGTCATTTTAAGTCAATGATTTCGGACAGAAATAACGTAGGGCCTATTGTGAAAATAAAAAGTGATAAGCATCTTTAATAAGTATCGAAATGATGGAAAAAGGGTTTCTAACTCTCTCATGAAGTACAATCATTTTTTGTGAACCAAGAAGTACTTGTGAACTACATTTGATTGTTCAGAACCTTGAATTCTACAATTGTGATAGTTAATATATCTGTTGATATAAAAACCGACTTCATTGTGAACAATAACCAGCTTTAGAAATTTAAGTTGTTATTGATTTCATTGGACATGCAAAATCAACAAGATTATGTTGATTGTCTACTTTGATCTCTTGTCTCATTTGAATTTTATAGGCATAGAAATGTTTATAGAGGGCATTTTCGAAGTAGTCTTTGATAACTGTAACTATAAACTTACCTATAAGAATTAATTTTTTCATGATCCTAACAAATATAAGCTAATGTGCTTGATGTCATCATCTGATATTTTTGGCCTGCCTGGAGTTTTGTTTGTTAACATTTTCAGTTTTATGGAACTAATTAAACCATCAGCAAATAGCTTTATCATCAGGTTCAGATTCTCCAGGATAAGTTTGTTAAAAACTACATTGAACTGACAATTGTTTAATTTATAAGACCAAATTAAGTGAACCTTTTTGTTGAAGTGTTCATATTATACTGATCCCAGATAGCAGCTGGTGAGATGAAGACTTGTGACCAGCTCATTGTGCATACCAGGCTCACAAATTCACCCCTTGTCATATGGGGGAAAAATTACATTTCAACTATACAATCATTCCAATATATAACTGTTGTAGAGTAGTGATTTTAAAAACATCTAAATTTTTTTCGATGAACTTGTATATTGTACAAGTCAGTTACTGGTAGATGAAGAAAAAGTTTGAATCTAGAATAATTGGATTATTCTTAAATGTATTAAATTGATACACTATTAGATAACTTTGAAACCGATACCAGGTGAAATGATATTGAACATTTTGTTAACAGTAAAAAGATTTTTCTCTAAAAGTAACAGTTAACATTTTCAGCGGTTTTTAACAATTTATTAAGAACTAACAGCCTAAGCAGTGTGAAGGCCTGCCTACAAAGTGTTAACTAAAATTCAGTTTGAGCAGAGGAAAGCTCCCGATCTTAATGTCTGTTTGACATTTTTCTCAACAAATTCTGTCAAGGTATATATGGGAACAAGACATTGCAACAGGTTCAGAGGCATGAGAGGTAGAAAGTTTCTCTACAAATTCAACTTTAGTTTGTCATAATGTTGCATTTGATTAACATTGATACTATAGTTCCATTGTTACAATTTTTATGTTTCTTCTAATAGGAATGAGAATAAGAGTTTCATTATTGCTGTCAAGTTTTTATCATGTATTGTATAAGTAATCCAGCACAAGAAATTATATTGAGTACCACACCTGTGTGTTGTTTAGTATAGAGGATTATACGGCCATTTTAATTAAATAATGCATTCAATAGCCATCCACTCTTATTATTTAGTATAATATCCATTCCAATAAAATATCTACAAATATTGTAACTGTAACATTGACCTGTAACTGTATTTAAAATTGAATTGTGTTCCATATAAAATACAACAATTTATATAAGATTTGTCACAAAGTATCTGACCTGACCTATTTTTTTTTGTAAATAAACCATATGAGTTATATGTAATAAACTCCAGTCCTCGGGTAAAGGATAGCTTCATTTGCATATGTGAGTATTTTCTCGCCCAGATTTTTACTTATTTTCTGCAAAATAGTGTATTTTCAGCATCATTTTCAACTTTAAGAACAGTATAAAATTAGAAGAACCCATGTCAGGAGAATAAGGAGCCTGACGTACCACATTGGTGCCTTGTCTGAATCAGATGCGAGGAATGGCATGATTAACATGATGCAGCTGCCACATACCCACTGTCCACAAGTCTTTTGTACTGCAAGGCAATACCAAGGTGATAGTGGACCTCAAGGTAGAACTCTTCAATAATTTTTTGGATTTGTGCTATGTACTCTTAATACACCTATTTATGACAGTCAAAGAAACTGGTCAACATCACTTTGACATTGCTGCACACATGTTGTTGTTTTTTTTTTTTTTTTTTCTTTTTTTTTTTTTTTTTTTTTTTTTTTTCTTTTTTTTTTTCAATCAGGGATGTTAGATTTTTTGACTATGATGACTAAACCTTGGTTTCTGGGTTTTATATATAAACCTATGACTCATCACTTGTGGTCAAGGAAGTTGAGGTTGCCATTTGCAGAGTTCAGCATGTCCTGTAAGACTTCAAACGGTGTTGTGTCTCCTCCTCTTCCATAATTAATCGTTTTGGCAAAAATAGATTACACCAAACCAGTTCCTAATTCCATCTTATCAGCAAGTTCATGGATGGTGTTGCAAAATCAAAGCCCATCATTTGTTATTAATCTTGTCATTTTGGCTTGTTGAAGGCCTACCAGAACGTGAGCCAGTTTCTAATGGTGTACGGTCATATTTGAAATGTTTGTACTTCTCCTTAATTTGTATGATGCCATGGGATCATCGCTAAAACCCTGCTGAATCTTTCAAATACTTTTCATTTGGGTTTTCCCAAGCTAAACCAAAATTTGATGCAATACTTTCATTTGATGCTGTCGTATCATTATTTTGAAGAAAATGAAAATATGATGGAGTACACTTCCTCATTCACAAGTTTACCACCGATGTCAGAAATTCTCTGCTGGTGGGGAAAAATTTAAACCTCCCAAGCTTCATTTGTTTCCATGTGAATAATTTACCTCAGATTATTTTCGAACAAACCTCATAATGTGTTAATTAACCATCCTCTCTTAGTATTTACAAAAAAATGTGTTTAAAGTACAACAAAAGATTTCCTACAAATATTGTGTATGATTCACTGTATTTATTTTATTGCATTTCATATAAAGTACAACACTTTATACAGCAGACAAAATAACAGCATATCTGGTTCACACCTTACACATAGGTTTAGTAATATATTACAGTCATCATTGAGGTCAAATGGTTCTAAGTCAAGCTTTCATAATAAACTTTTAAACTTTATTGAGCTTCACTTGTACGAAAAACTAGAACCACATAAAAAAACAAAAAACTCAATTTTCACATTTGTTCTAGTAAGCAACAGAAAATGGTGATGGAAACATCATCTCAGTAGTATAAGGTTATGTTGTGGAAGTTGGGTTTTTTGTTTTATATGGTGAATGGTTTCATCCTGTTTATATATTTACATATTATAATACTTAGGGTATACTACTAAGTTTTGCCCCTCCTAAACTGTCACAACATTATTATTCCCAGGTGTTAGAAACACTTACAGTACACAAACAAAACTCTTAAACCTGTGATATGTTCTACTTGTGAGATTATTCTGATATGCAAAGGGTAACCAAATCCTGTTTACATGAGTGACAAAATTTTCAGTTTTATAAAACAATTTATTATGTCTACTTATTTAAAGTTACTATAATTCATAACAGTTTATAATTGAATATTGTGTATGGTTGTATACACTCATAATAACAGCCTAATATTACAAAGTAGATATACAGAATGTCCCAGAAGTCCTGTCCATTAAATAAAAAATTATAAATGACAAAGTTCAGTAATTTAAAAAAACAGTTCCTTTTGATTTTAGAAGTTGCATTTTGTAGACAGATTTCAAAAACTCAGTGTTGATTGAAAATGGGAATTGTGACAGAAAGTTGAAACTTTCACACAACTTTATTATCAAGATAAAGTTTCTTAACTTATTTTGTATGCTCCGTAAGACACACCCATAAGACCACTAATAAATTTTATTTCCGCACCAAGTTACAAAACCACCAAAAAGCTAGTTGAAATAATATGTAACAACATAAAATTAGAAAATAACCATAGTGTTAATAGCAGCCTCGACTTTGTGACAAAATTAAAAGAAATTAAACTTCAGCCCAACTAGAAGATTGCTTCATTCGATATCACTACCCTGTACACTAATGTGCCTATCCAAGAAACAAAATAAGGTAAGAAATTTGTCTTATTCAATAATGACCTGGATACTGAAAATGAATTAATTTATCCTCTACTTTTTTTTTTTAAATAGGCGATTATTGAGGACATACAGATTATCAACATAGACATTATTAAACTATTCTAACCCCTCTTTCATCTTTTCAATTTGTATATTTTATAAATTGTATATTGGACCTACAATGATGTACAAAATAAATTTTGTGGCAGTCTCAATTACTTATTAAACGATTTTTGTTACACATTTTTTTACTTATGTAGTTTAAAGTTTGGCCGACTATCATCTTGCATAATTTAAGTAAATGAAAAGATAAACCAATTAACAGTTTAATACACAGAAGAATTATTTCTGCAATAAATAATTTAAAATGTGGACATTGGCTGAACAATATTAGCAGACATAGATTGTCAGTATGAGATTTACAACTCGAGCAGATTTTTGTAGAAAATATGTTTTCTTTCAATAGAAAGGACTTCTGAGATGGTATTTATCACAAAATAGAACAACCCTTTCAATAGGTTGAAATATTCTAATACATTTTAATTACAAATTCATGACATAAGACTAAGAAGTAAAAGCTATCGCACAATTAAATCTAATTGAATAAATTTGGTATATTGTAATTATTTGACACACAATAAATTATATTTAATTGACACAACAATATGAGGTCTATTCAAAATAGGCTAGTACAGTATCTGATTTGAATTTTCCCCACAGAAACAGATGATACATAGGAGGTGACCTCTGGTGGTGGAGGTACCTTCATATGCATGCTTGAATTTATTACTGCCCATAGAGAGTTTCATTTCCTGATAGTTAGTCTGTGAGTGAGGAAGTGCACTCATTAACTGTCAAATTTTGATTTTACACAAAATAACGGAACGACATGAGAAGCGGTAATGTATCAAATTTTGTATGAAACTTGAAGAAATGAAAATGGAAACTATTTGAAAAATTCTGCAGGTTTTTGGTGATGATGACATGGGCATCACACAAATTAAGGAGTCAAAGAAGGCCACACAATAGTGAAGAAAGGTTTACAATTTCATAAGCCCTTAAAAAGCTGAAATGACAAGCAGGACTGTCATACCATTGTTCGAAAATTTGTGGATGAGGTAGGGATAAGAATTAGTTCAGTACATTCCATTTTGAACAAGGATTAGGCCTTGCAAAATTTGTGCTGAAGCTGCTAACAATGGAGCAGAAGTAACTCTATCTGAAAGTTTCATACAACCTGCTGAACTTTATCACAAATGATAACTCCAACTTCCTGAACACCGTGGTCACTGATGATGACCCATAAACCAAGGATTGCTAAGAGACTTGTGTGCAGTTCCAAAAAATTACTTTGAAAGGAATCTGAGTCTCAGACGTCTACATAAAACATGTAATTATATTTTCCCAGCCAAAGGTCGGATACTTTTAGGGAAAAACCACAAATTATAAATTATAATATTAATTTATCACATTATTTTAATTTTACACTATAAATTATTTTGATATTCTATACATTACTTTAATCTGATACAATAAATTATATTAATTTAATCTGACACTATAAATTATATTAATTTGGCACACAAAAATTATATTACTTTAGCACGTTATAAATTATATTAATTCTATATATAATTTTATTTTGACACTATAAATGATATTAATATAGCACACTATAAATAATGTTAATTTGGCACATTATATATTATTTTAATTTGACACAGGTATGAAATGGAAGAGATGTCACAACAAGTGATATCACAGACAATGTGGAAGATCAAATATACAAATTAAAGATTATAAATTTGTGCATATTTTACAAAAAACTGAGCACAAAGGTTCTCATATACACTCTTATACACACACACACACACACACACATATGTACGTAAACATAGAATTATGTTGTGAATACAGGGTGATTCTCTTACTAGGAAACCCACATATTCACCAATAACTTTTAATTTTTGTATGGTTCTCTATGAAAATAGTCATGGAAGAAGCTTATGTCTATCAATGCAGAACCCGAACGGGGTCATTTTAACAATGTCAAAAATCAGCAAAATAAGTATAGTCAAGGAAATGACTCAGCAAAATCTTGTATTCACAAATTGGCGTGAACAAATTATACACAACTGGAACTGTTAACACTTAACATGGAAGATGCCAGAAACTTGATTACATGGTGCTGGATATGAGAGATCGATTACTGACATCTTCAAGAAAATCCTTAATAAGACTTACACAAAACTGGCATTTCCAAATGTCAAAGAGTTGCAAAAAAGCCAAACTTTACACCATGTATCTATGGTGTAAGAATTTCTTCAATAGATTTGTCGAAAAATTACGATACTGTTTATGATTCCAAAGTTCAGTTGAGGAAAATCCGGAAATTTTAGACATTACATGATTTATCGATGAAGCTTGGTTTTATCATAGTGGCTATATAACCTCAGAAAACATGTACGATTGGGGAGAAGAAAACTCACATGAAAGTCATATGGAGCCTATACATTTGGAGAAAATCTTTGTGTGTGTCTTGTCCTGTAAACAAATTATTGATCCTATATTTTTCGATCAATTTATTACCATTGTGTTGTACATGAACATATTCAGTGAAAGAAGAAGAGCATAGCTGGTGATTGTAGTCTCACTGCAAATTTGCAGGCCCACTTGAGATTAACAAGAGTTAAGTTATTATTTTTCACAGCTGGACCAAAACTTGTGACCGAGCTGATGGAGGGATAAGACATCTTTATGTGGCCAATATACTTCTCTCACTAGCTCCCTCTTAGGCATATTTCACTAAGAAATATGAAACATTCACTGCTTGCTTTGTCAACATCCTATTTAACAACCCCTTTCTCTTGCCCCTACCTAGACCTAACTCTCTGAGTATTGCATACATATATTTTTAAGGCAGACCTCAACTCTAATCTCTATAAAATAAAAATGTGTCATAAATCCTGCTTATCTAGTGGCTCATACCAAGTTGTGATATTTGTTGCACTTAAATAAATGCTATTTAGGTATGTTGGTTTTTCAAAGGGCTGTGAGCTCCTCTATAATCAGTTACTTTGATTTAACTGAAAAAATGTCAGGTTAGGTCAGGTCAAAATTAATGATTTCAAATATGGATGAAAGTTACTACAAATATCAATTTCATATTGATATGTGTTTTTCATAATGTGCAGACTCGTATACAAAGACATATATTCTAGTTGAACTCTTTTCATGTAATTTTTTTTTTTTTTTTTTTTTTTTTATGTTTAAAATGTTTGGATTTCCTAGTGGGATAACCACACAGTATAAAATACAATAAAAATAAAACAAAAATATTTGTATTATATTTAGTTTTCATTTAATTCAATATCAGAGTTTAATTTTGGGGTTTTGCCCAAACTGTAATTTTGGGATATTATTTCTGAATCATAATTATCTTTCACATGTGGTTTACAATCGCATAATCTGTAATCTTCATCAAAATTGGTAGAGCTTATTTTGATAAATACCACCTTCCAGATTTTTCTTCTCTTTGAATTGAGATTTTGAATTTAGGATCTTTTTGATTTTGAGATAGAGACATATCACTATGATCAGATGATATCACATTTATCAGAAACAATATTTGAGCAGAATTTAAATTTAAAATATTTCATTTTTATAAACTCAGATATTTTTAGTTTTGCTCTTACAACACATGACTTCCAAATATTGAGTGATAAAAAAAAACTTTTTAGTTCAGGCTGCTTGTCTTTTTAGTAAAATCAATCGATACGTTTAGGTGCAGCTCAAACACATAATTAGACAGATGGAAAGAGGACATAGTTCTAAAAAATATTTTACTTAACTCTGAATTTTCATAACAGATATTTTGAAGAAAACCACAAAATCTATTTCTTGTATATAAAAAAGATTTTAAAGTTAATAAAACACAATTATTTATTTTGTAATATCCACTTTTAATTAGTCTAGCCGACCAATGGTTTCGCCTGCTAAGACATTGACGAGGCTGTATTACAGACTGAAGAAAAAAGACAAAAACAGAAAACCTTAAAACTAGAGGGTGGGAGTTAGGATACAATGAATGGAAGGTTGGGGAAATACCCGGCCTGGGCAATGACCCTAGGAACAATACATATTGGGAAAACCAGTTGATTGTTCTAAGTACAAATAACTTTTAAAGGTTTTACTAATGGAGAGTTATACAAATCTAACTGGTCATTTAAAACTAAATTAGGATTACAGTATCTTATTCTTTTAATTTCTAAGCTCTCCAAAGCATTCAATTTCCTACCTTTATTATCAAAATGTAATATTTTAAAATCTACACTCGAATTAAAATCAGACACTTGATGTATTCTTAAATGATTTGAAAAACTGGAATCTTCATATCCTAACCGCCAACTTCTTTCATGTTCACTTAATAATTGTGTTTTATTATCTTTAAACATGGAATTCCACCAAGAACCATCGGTCTCAACAGTAATGAAAAAAAAAAAAAAGAAAAAAAAGATTTTCTCTATGTTACATATAGAGAGAAATGAAAACATGATATAATTTTATACAAACCAAAAATTATTAATTTTCTTTTTACATCTGGGATAGGGTGTTGTAGTTTTAAGTATAAAAGTTTTATTTACTTCTAAATAGGGTAATTTGATAATATTGTTAGCAAAAAGTGTTGGGTTCAAAGATAATAAGTTGAGAAAGAAGATTTTTGCAACAATGGGAAAATGTTAAGCATATCTTAACACTTTTTTTAAAAAGGTTAGACATTAAATTAATTAAATGTTTTTGCTTTTTTTATGAACTATGTCTGTCAAATTTTTTGTAAAAAATAATATAAGTTTTGATGTACAACTTAATTAGTGAGCATTTGACCAAATAAATGGTGCAAAAACATTGCACAAACTTTCCACTCAATCATCCCCAAAACCAAATAAAAACTTACCCAAAATGTAGTGAAACGAAACATGGATGTGTAAACTTGCTTTTCTTGTACCTAAATCAAGCCTAAGTCGTATTTGATGAAAATCAAGCTTATAATGATGGTGGTCGAGGTTCATTTTTATTTTTTGCCAATTATTCCTGAACCGTAATATTTTTTAATTTTAAATTTTGCACATAGGTTCGAGTCACATTTCATTAAAATTTGAACAAAATCAGTAGAGCTGATTTTGAGAAAATCATAATTTTAAAATTTTTTATTGCTACCTCCAAATTTTGATTTATTAAAAAAAAAATGGAAAAAACTTCCCAAGATATGATAAAAATAGGCCCACACACTCATTTTTATTAAAATCGATCTACCCATTTGGGCTGTAGAGCACTGTGTATATATATGACAATCAGACAGACTAGCAGATGCTAGACAGAAGACTGATATCATTCCGAAAATCACTTTTTTGGACTCAAAACAGATATAGCCTATCTGCAAAAACTTGACATTGACTTTTTGACCCATTACATAACTTTTTCTATACTACATACACGTGAAAAAGTATAAAATAGTTACAACCGAAATTAGCCTGCTGAGCAAACAGAAATGTATCCTTATATTTATTATCAGTAATAGAAAACTGTTCTAAACACTTAACATAATATTCATTCAAAAAACAAGAATAAGTCTGTTCACTGTGTATTCTGTGGTTTAGTATTTATTGAAAATTGACTATTAGACGAGAAAAAGTAGCAAAGGCCCAAGTAGCAGAAAAACTTTGTACGGTCAATTGTTTGTAAAATATAACTAATGTAAATTGTATTAAACAAACAAACATAAAATAGATTTAAAATTTATAAATAATTGATTTTTAAAATATTTACCTATAACTTTTTATTAATTTTCTAAGGGTATAATGCCTTACAAGGAATATTGGCTATATAACATTTTATATGTTTATTTAAAGGCCACCATCTCGTGATATTTAGAAGTAAATGAAGTTATTTAACTTAATATAGTAATTATACTTAATATACTCGAAAGTGCAATCCTATTTCATTTTTTATTTTCATGTACTATGCATTTCACTGGATACCAACCATATTAAAGTGCAAATCTTTATCTTGGCTTGTATTAACAGTTTTAAATCCCAAGTTTATTAAATTTCTCTATCTGTATAGATGATAGCTTTAAATAGAAAAATTATTTATTAAATACTTGATAAATATATGTTTTGGTGAATCAAATGTACAATAGTTTTAATCAACAAATATCACGAATAATTACAGGACTATTCAAAAAGGACTTTACAATTTAAAAACATGTATTCAGATAACTTACAAAATCGGTTGAGATGTCATTTTAAAACAAAACACACCAATTTTAAATTTTATAGTAACAAATGTAGTCACAAGAAGTGCCACCACCATTGTTGTTAAAAATGGCTACTTTCATTGGTGCTGACCGTGCTCGCTGCATATCAAACGAGCTCGACCACACATCAACGCAATTTTTGTACCCAGTATGGTAGGATCGTCAAAGTATGTCTATAATTTACTCTTGGCACCAAAATTTTATCAAATCTGGTTATTCTGTACAACATGACAAATCACCTTTTGCCAGTGATGTCCTGATGTTGGTGTGGAATAAGTTAGACAGAGATTTCCTCGTAGCTTGTTTGTTCGTGAAACTAGCATACCACACTTGATTGCTGAGATTTGCTCGTAGCCTGTTTATTCATGAAACAATGGTATACCACACATGATTGCTAAGACTTGCTTGAAGCCTGTTTGTTCATGAGACTGACATACTACACATGATTAATTACCGTACACTATAATTAATTGCTGTACACTAAAACAACATTTACACTTCAAGCCATACAAGCTTACCATGGTACAACAAATTACTGATGCAGATAGTCGCTCATCAGGAATTTTGGGCTGAATAGGAAACTAAGAAATCTTCCTAGACAACATAATTTTTAGCTGTTAGTCAACATTTCATATGAGTAGTAATAAGGTGAATTCCCACAACTGCAGAATCTGAGGGTAGCAAAAATCCATTTGTAGCTTTGGAGGAAACAATAATCCAAAAGTGAATGTTTTTGTGACCTCAACAAAGTTAAAGTGTATGGCCCATTCTATTTTATGGAAAAAAAACAACTATAAATTGTATCATATATCTGGAAACACTTGTAAATTGTCTCATTCCATAGTGAGACGAAGATGGGGAAATCTACAATCACTACCAGCTACTACTATCATCTACCAGCAAGATGGGGTTCCACCTCAATTTTGCACAAACGTCTGGTAATTCCTTAATAAGTGATTCCCATGCCAATGATTGGCCACACAGGGCCAATTGCATGGATGCCTTGCACATCAGATTTCACTTCTTTAGATTTTTTCTTACAGGGTTTCATTAAAGATCAAGTATATGTTTCACCTTTACCTGCTGGCCTCTCAGAGCTGAGAAATTGAATTTATGCAGCAGCTGCAGAAGTGATGCCTGATGTACTGGTTTTAGTTTGCCATAAATTGACTTTAGGTGAGATATTTGCCATATTACAAGTGAGAGTCACATCTAACCTAAATGATTGTTTAATGAAAAACTTGATATGCTTGAAAATGATACCTCAACCATTTATGTAAGTTATCTCAATAAATTTCTACATGCTTTCAAAAAGTAAAAACCCTGTACAAATTAAGAACTAAGGATAGTGCACACATACCAAAATACATAATGCATGAAAATAAGATTGTAAATTAGGGTACACTAACATAATAAGTATAATAACTCAAGATAACAAAGTTAAACTTAATATGCCACCACTCTATAAATTGGCTGCCTTTTTTGCCTGAACTTGTTTGTTGTTTGCCATTCAAACAGTGGTTTCCTTGTCACTTATAACCTGAATGATACCATCTTCAGTAATCTGGATTTCTACTTTTGGCATATCCTCTTTTTCAATTGGAAGTGTTATTTCATCACTATTATTTTGAATGGTCCCCCCTTTCCCACCCATTTCTTCTATGATCTGAATAGCTCCACCAGGCCTCCCTATAGAATGTTTAAGATTTATTCCATTAGGACCGAATAAATAATTTTCTGTGCTATCTGACATATCGACAGACGTCAATAAAACATCGTTCTGAGATGGTGTTAGGAAGACACTACTCCTCATTTCAGGAAACAGCTGACACTTACTTAAAGGATCCAATTGAGAAAGCAGTAATGACAAAGTAAATGCATTAGTTAATATTAGCATATAGCATGTATTAAACATGATGCAGCAATGACAAAGTAAATTAATTAATTAGTATTAGGATATAACAAGTATTAAACATGCAACAATAACAAAGTAAATCCATTGGTTAGTATTGGGATATAACAATATTTAGACATGTTAAAGTAAATCCATTGGTTAGTATTAGGATATAACAATATTTAGACATGTTGCAGCAATGTTAAAGTAAATCCATTGGTTAGTATTTACATAGTATTAAACATGTTGTAGCAATGTTAAATTAATCAATTAGTTAGTATTAGGTTATAATACGTATTGGACATGTTGCAGCAATGTGAAATTAAATTAATCAGTTATTATTGGGATGTAATATGTATTGGACATGTTGCAGCAATTGAAATTAAATCAATTGGTTAGTATTAGCCTATAAGATGTATTAGACATGTTGCAGCAATTTCAAAATAAATCAACTGGTTAGTATTACCATATAACATGTCAAATTAAATTAATTCGTTAGTATTAGGATATAAGTTGTAGCAATGTCAAATTAAATTAATAGCTTCATATTGGGATTTAACAAGTATTAGACATTTTGCAGTAATGTCAAATTAATCAACTGGTTAGTATTAGGACATAATGAATATTATACATGTTGTAGCAATATCAAAGTAAATCAATTAGTTAGTATTTGGATGTAACATGTATTAAAACATGTTTCAGCAATGTCAAAAGAAATCAATTCATGAGCATTACGATATAACAAGTATTAGACATGGACCAATGATAAAGTAAATTCATTGGTTAGTATTAGGGTGTAACGGTATTAGACAGGTTGCAGCAATGTCAAATTAAATGTATTGTTTAGTATTAGGATATAACAAGTATTAAATATATTGAAGCATTGTTAAATAAAATAAATTGGTTAGTATTAGGACACAACAACTATAAGACATGTTGCCACACCTTAGAATAATATCTACTTAATTATTTTCCCAAACTTACAATATTACAAAAATCCTGCAATTTTCTGAGATCCAAAATGATTTCAAGGAATGATTTATATATCTATATAAAGGTGAATAGAAATATTCATAGTTTCATCTGTAAATAAAAACAAATAAACAAACAAAAATAAAAATGCAAAATAATAACAAAAAAATTGTAATTCACTGTAGTTCACTTATAATTGGGTAAGGTCGGGATTTATGCAGGTATATCTTATTCTGTTTGTTAAATCTATGCACTTTAATTAATTATTAATACTAATCTTCAATAACAAACAAATTTGATGTTTCGATGAAAAATCAGCAGATTTTAACCTAACATTTGTAACTCAACTGTGTGTATTAGTTGCTTTGTCCTAGTTATGTTCTGGTTGTAATTTGACGATTTTGTGCAATTTTGTTTTTAGAAGAGTGTTATAATGGATAGAGAAGTTAGTAACCCTAATGGCATACATGAAATCCTTTTGAGAGAAAAGAAGAGTGATATATTATAAAAATCTACGTGTGCTATGTACACAGTTGACAAAAAAAAAATTAAAGAACACAATAAAAAAATCCGATTAAGTTATAATAATGTTATATGGAGTTTTACGAATATTATATATAATAACACTATGTTATGATTATTTCGTATATTTTTTGAATTTTTCAATTTATGCTTTTCAAAATACTTAAATTTCCTGGTAAGAAATGCTGCCATTAAAAACCGTATTTTTGTTATACATTTATAATTTTTCTGTCAATACGTTATAAGTCCTGTACATTTTAATTCAGAACTAAAAAGCATGTTTTAAAATTTGAATATTTAAAAATCCATGTTTGTTATGCACAGAATATTTGAAGTTATATTTTTAAATTCACCTGCCACCATTTTGAATGGCTCAATAGAAATATGATTTTTGTTCACCATTTTTCTCCAATAATCAAGACCATTAAAATGGTAAATCACACAACCAAATTTACCATAAAAAGTTATAAACAAGTAAAGTCTCTAACCTAAACTAAAATTCCCAGTTTGAATTTTTCAATTTCATTTATTAATAAAAATATAAGGAATGGCGGAACTTATCGATCAAAGTATACTTTTTAGTCTAACTAAAAAAACATATTCTATTATTAATATATAAATTGTCAATCTAGAAATGTTATCTACCAAATTTCATGTAAAAATTGTCCAAAGAATTATATAGACCTAATCTCAAATTCTTTACATATTCACAATCGAATTGACCCAGTACATCAGAAAAAAGAAAAAACAGTTCAAGCCCATGTATTAGAACAAAATAAATCTTTTGGAAATTGCTACAGTAAAAAGGAATTCAACAACTAAATACCAATGCAAATAAAACACAATTAAGACAAATGAATTTAGCACATCAAATGGTGTTTCAATCAAAATTTCTGGAAAGTTTAAACATTAGAAAAACGTGTAGAAGTGACAGTTTTAATCATTAAGTCTTTACTTTTACATAAGTTCTTCTGTTCAAAAATGTTTTAAAACAAAATCAGCTAATTATTCTTATAGTAAGATCTTTCATTGTATTGTTTACTTTATATCTATATTTTTCCGCTATATTTTACATCTATATTTTTTTATAAACCAATGTTTTATCTACTACTTTTTAAATATTTTTTCTTGAGATTAAAAACTATATATATAACAGAAGGTGTTTCACAAAGTTCCCCTGGCACTCTTAGAAACTCTGGCATTCTTCAAGTGAAAACAATGGAAAAATGTTCATAGAGCATATGTCCATAAACACTTAATTTTCCAACTATCCGCCATTTTGTTTTTCATTAAAAAAACTTTTTATAACTTTGTAAATAGATAAGATATCGAGTTGAAATTTTATATACACATTTTTAATGTAACAGTTTACATGTATACCAAAAACAAAGAGTATATTTCAAATATTTTGAAAATGGCATCCGTTTAAAATTTTTAACAATACAAAAAAATTTAAAAAGGCATATTTTCTTCTTAAAATGACGAATCAAATGCTTTAAAAATTTTCTGTAGTTCAAAGTAATCAAGTAATCGACAAAAAAACTAAAAATTTAATTTCTTTCTCTTCAACACCAAAAACGTAAATAAATAAGAGTTCATAAATAATAACTAATCATTTCAATAACTGTCTAATAACGTTACAAAAATTATGTAAACTATTGTGGAGATCCATACTCTCTGCCACCACGTTTAGCAGATCTACAACCATAAATTTTTATGTATGGGGATGCAAGAAAAATACTGTGAACGAGAAAAAAGTGAACTCTTGTGAGGAATTAATTACCTGAATTATGGACATTGCTGTGCAAATAAAGAACAATCCAGCAAAATTGAAAGAGTAACGACAGGAATACATAACCTCACAAAGTAATATACTGAAGTAAATGGACACAGTTTTGAAAATTTATTTTAAATTATAGTATTCTGTATTTGTTTTGGAATTAATTTTGGTTGTTGTACTTCATAAATTCAAATTTTTCTAACTTGTTTTTGTTTTCATTAAAAGTATTTACATCAATAATTTACTCAGAAATAAATCTTCTACAAGTTTTAATTAAAACTATAATGCATTTATTATCTTTTTAACAAAATTACTCCATGCCAAACTTCAAAATAGGAACTTTTTCAAATAGCCTTATTTGATTTTATAAGGCCTAAAATAAAAATGATTTGGAGATAAAAATTATGAGAATCCAAAGATGTTTTGTTTTTAGTCTTATTCTTGGGTATTGTAAACAATTATTAAAATATGAAAAAAAAAAAGTAATCTCTAATCACAATTTATTTGTGGTTTGGGTTGGGGATTTCTTTTTTCATATCGTTATTAACCATAAGGCTCATTATACTTTTGTAATTACTAAAATAAATTAAATTTTTAGTTTTTTGTCAATACTTAACTAGGCAATCTTTCGAGTTATATAAATTTTTTTTTTTTAATTTTGTTCTTCATTAAAATATGAAGCTATTTTGTCTCTTGTAAAGTTAACAGTTTTCGAGATATCCAAAGTTAAAACAAAGCGTTTCGAACATATGTTTGGTGTACTTATCCTTTGTTTTCACTTAGAAAATGACCCCTGAGAGTGCTGGGAGAATTTTGTAAACCCCCCCCTTTATATATACAATGGCTAAAATAACACATGTAATACTGATGATAGCACAGTATACTTACTTATCGATAGAAATATACAGATGATTTTTGTTTATATAGTCAATGACTGAGTCTGCTACTAAATACTTGACACTTTGACCTCTGCGTATTGCACGTCTTATTTTGGTTGAACTAATCTCATTGGTAATCCATTCAGTAACTATGATAATACTTTTCTGAAATAAATAAGTAATAATTACTATAATTTATCAGTGCTATTCAAAGAAAAATATCTAAGTCTGATTTCAGTTAACTCTTTAACTTGGTTTGCTGTCACTCGCACAGAACTCGATCACTCAAGCAGTTTGTTGTAATTGTTGCAGAAAATACCATCCCAGTATGTGCTACCTTATAGCAAACAAATTATAATTTCTGTTCAGGATTTTATATGTTATTTGCTACATCCATTTTCATTTTTAACACTATAATACTACATATAACTATAGTAAAACACTATATCACATGGAATATGCAAAAAAATGGTGAATATGGTGCCTCATGAACTATACATATGATGTGCCCAGACGTCACTACTTTTTTTAACACAAGTTGACTATGACTTCCTGGAACGTTTATTATTTTAGCACATTTTGCTTTACTGGTCAAAGAGTTAAAAGAAAATTATTAGTAATTGCAGTTTTAGTTGGAACAAAAAATTGACCAAATGTCTTTTAGGCTGCAACTAATAAAGAATTTATTAGAAAAGTATGGTCCATAATGACCATCGATAGAACCACTGCCATCTTGTCTCACTAACAGTATTTTGTTGATCACATATTAGTAACTGGCAAAACCTAAACTTGTATAAAAGGCTGCCATGTGTTACAAAGAATGAGAAGAATGTTATAGTTTTCATGCCCTGACTTTCAATTTGGTCTGTAAATTACGCAGGGGTTATTTGCACACTTATAAAATTATTCAGCTTCAAGAGTTAAAAATAAATTTATTGTTCATTAGAATAATATTTTAGTATAATCAGTGTACTTTATATGTATATTTTATTTTGTCTATATAATTATTAATAACCATTTTATGTTATAATTGTATATATCCTCAATTTTGAAAATTAATTTGTCACGCTGAAGATGAACAAATGAAGTGTAGCTCAAAAGGGTGATGCTGATACATGGGTGAGGGGGATCTAGCATGGTCCTGCAAAGGGCTATATTGAGTTTTAGAGCAAAGATCATCATTTAAGCTCCATGGTTCTGAAAAGAGCAAATGGTTTTATGTTAGAGAGGAGAGTGAGATCGTTAGTGTTTTCTGGTGGAGATATACTTATATTCATCAAGATTTAGACAGTTATCAGTATAACACTATGATTCCACGATCTCCAGGAGAACTGCTTGGTAAAACTATTGGCACGAGCTTATAACTGTCAGTTTCCAGAGACAGTTTTTATTTATTTATTTTGTTTTATTGTCATTAACAATTTACACATTGCAATAGACTGTCAAAGATTAAACATAATAGAGTACAATACAATAAATACAATTAAAATTCCAGACTGCTCATATCAGCCAAGCTACATTTTTCAATATTATAGAACAACTCCACTTTTAGCCATCTCTCCAGAATACTTTTAAAATGTTCAACAGAAACAACTCGAGCACTCTTAGGCAATTTGTTGAACAATCTAACCCCAACATATTCATAGCTTTGTTCATCCATGAACAACTGAAAAGTCTCGTTAACAGAAGCACATTGCATAAACATACTAAACCAATCAACATTACTTAATCTAACCTTAAGACTATTTGCACATGATTCAATCAACAATCTAACTCCAAGTAATTGTGCTGGTTCTATGCACGTCCTGTTGTCTAAAGTTCTGCCAGTGAACTTCTATTTTCAATATCAGTTCCAAATGATCAGAAAGATATGGTTGAACCAGTTCACAAGTTAATACTTCAAGGTGAAGATTTGAAATAAAGTTAACAAGACATGAGTCCTACCGAGTCGGTAGATCATTCATAGAAAAACAATCACAAGAGCTAAACATATCGAGAAAGTTCCTTGTTTTGTGATCACAATTTCTAGGATCAATATTTACATCTCCAGCAAGAACTATTATATATTGCTTGTATTTATGCATCCCACCAAGAAACGGTATTAAATCTGAAAAAATGTCTGTGAAAAAGTTTGGTGCACAATATACCGAAACAACAATTAAATTAACTGTGGAGATTGCAACGGCAGTCACTTCAAATTGATTCTCCTTACAATTATCGCTTACATTTATAGAGGCAAACACATAATTGAAATTAGTCTTTATGTAAATAGCTACACAGCGATGGCCAAAGTAATTTCTACAAAAAATGCACAGCCAAATTAAAGCCTGAGGGCTTATAGAGATTTATCTCACCCTCTGAACACCAATGTTCATTTACACACAAAATATCAAAATTATTTTGATAGAGAAATTTAGAGTTTAAAATAGAAGTTTACAACATTCAGAAGTAACTGACATGATTCCCTCAAACTGATTACTCCAAGGCTACACTTCCTGCTTTAAGGATACAATCAGCTATAACCCTTCATAAGTCAGAGGGGTTTATAGTCCATGCAATATAGCTATTCCTATGAGCACGAATATTTATTATCACAACTTAGAAGATTCTTAATTTAGGGGTTATTTTTAAACACTGGCTAAAAAACATGAGTCAAATGTTCATTCTTTTCTTTTTACTGTATTAATTATTCTTACTTTTAATTGCTTTTATAATTAAATTATTGTTGTAACATATTTTGTTAATATTAATTCTATAAATATTTTATTTAGAGTTTTTTAAAGTCTGATGGTTTCAGAGTGGTAGGGTGATGATGCCATAGGCGATGCATAATCATTACTTTGGGTAAAGATAAAACAAGAAGGCCGTGTTCAGTAAAATCTTCTGAATATATTAACCAATTTTCCCTTAAGTGGATGACATACTAGCTTTTGCCTGATTTAAGTTAGACGGTTGAGTTGGTGATGATTTTATAGTAGTTAGCGAGATCATTCAGTCTCAAATGGGCTGGAGACTATAATGGGGATTTTGTTGATTTTCATTCTCGATATCATATGTGAGTATCACACAATAGTGTGGGATAGAACATGTAGATAGTAGTAGAATAGGAAGGTAAACCATTAAGCCACACTTTTTAGACTTTTCAGCCGAGAAGTTAAGGTGTTAGGACAAACAGTTCATTGTGGAGTAGATACTTCAGTAATTGTCACTTTTTATATTGGCGATCTTGTCAATAATCTCCAAACTAAAGTCGTGAACAATTTATTATCACAGAGAACAGCGAGAGTTTAGAGGATATGTAAAACAAAGACTTTCAATGTGAAAATGTTAGAAAATGTATTGCTGGGATTACCAGATTCTTTTGCTATTGCGAGTGCTCAGTGTTGGGTAGATTTCACTTCAGACCTTATTGAAATACAAAAGTAAATTCAAATTTTACACAAAATAATATATGAATGGCATAACTTCAAGACAATTTTGAAAAGCACTTGCGTTTTTCATATGTACATAAAACTGTACGATTTCATTACTGTAGATATTTAGTAGGAAAAAATTAATTAACTCTTAACAGATGTGGTGTCTAATATTAGACAAACTGTAAATTACTGTAAAAATTCCTGTGCCTAATAAGAGTTTGATATGTTTCATGAACCAAATCAGTCTAGCAGACAATTTATCCATCAGACATTATTAAAATAACTCGAAATGCTTAAAAATATAAGAAGGTTCATCACAGATATGATTACAGTAAGAAAAAACTTGTGGTTGTAGAGAAAATATGCAAACTTGTACAACATTTTATTCATGTTCATGTGAGAGATCGTTTAGCTGAAGTAATATGGGGTTGTTATTGAAATTTTCACTTGAAACTTATATATTACATTCCTTAAACACTACTATATATACATAGGATGTTACTATTAATAAAAGAGCAATTAGGATTATAGACGGTTTAGGAAGAATGGAATCCTGCAGGACGGCATTCAAAGATTTCTAAATATTAACTTTCTGAAATCTATATATTTTTGAGACCATTTTATTTAATTGAATAAAACGTAAAACCGTTTTAAACAAACATTTTCCTGATTATAACACTAAAGGAGCAAACATTTTATGGTATTGCTGCTTAGCTTAAATATTTACAGAAAACTTTTCTGACAAGTTGATATAGTATTTATAAAAAGTTTCAGCATAAAGTTAGAAAAGTATTAATTGAAATTTAAAAATGACCTAAGACAGTTTTTATTGCTGGACTCTTCATAGAGTGAGTTCGGTAGCCTTGTGACATCATAAATTTTGTTTCACTGCAGTCTAGTTTTGAAATAATTTGGCAGCTTTGTTATTTATATCATGTTTCAAATGTTATATTTAGTAATACAAATGTTTATTTTCTTCTTCTTTTTTTATTGGCTTCCTAATTTTATTATAATCTATCTCTGACATTCAGTAAACTTTATACTAGTTAATGATATGAGTGAGATACATATCCATTGTTATACTCAATCAATTTCACAATTATTATATGCATATAAGTACACAATAAAGATATTGGGATTTATTGACGGCTATATACCTAGCCTTCAACTAGATCAATTGGTAATTTCCTCTTCAGTCTGCATACTCTTCTTAGTTCATCCAATAGATTCTTTGCAAGGATATTGAGGTAATTTGAAACCAGTACATGATAACTGGTACTGTACTTTTACCTTTCTTCGTGATACTTAGAACATTAAGCTCACACAATATATGTCCTCATTATTCTTCAATCCCAGATTGTTCAAAATTACATGCAATACTTTTGATTGAAATCATTGTAATATTTGATTTAGCAGGAGAGACCCAGAGTTGAATATCACAAGACCATAATAGTTTCAGTATAGACTTGCATAAGAGTAGTTTGTCTTCTATTGAAAGATTTATGGCCTATCAACCAATACATTTTTCTAAGCTTAAGCCCAAATTGTTTCTGTTTGGTGAAAAAGTGTTTCTACCAGGTCAGACATCAATTTAAATGTATCTTTATTTAATTTTGTTATGGTATTACAGTATATGCAAAATAGCAGTGTTGGTGGTATCATCACCTATTACCACTCAAAGCCGCTGTAAAACTAAAAATGTAGAAACTAAAAATATCAGACGGTTCTCACTTTCAACTGAGTTCCCGAAAATGACAAAATGTAACGCTTCGAGTTCAGTATACAAGTTGCCTTGCTTTTGATCACTACTTATGCTTTTCTTCAGTTGAAAGGCTTTTTACAAAACATTAATGTTCTGGGAAATGGTCATTTGACTGTTTTTCAGTTGGGCATTTAGAATAATTTGCAGAATTAAGAATCTTCTAAATTGTCATAATAATATTTGTGCTTATTGGTATGCACACCATGGACTATAACTGGTTATTTAAGGCCACTGTTGGATATGTTTCTTTTCTCGTTGTAAAAGTTATATATGGTCACATTTTGGTTCATTAATTCCAATTCCTTAGACAGTTTAAATGATATCCATGGTCCGAAGTAATTGGAATAAACAATGACTGGCGACAACCACCCAAACGGATAAATCTGTGCTACTGTTCAGGAAATAGTTTGTTTCGTTGGCAGTTTATTAGATGAGTTTAGTTGTATTGTAAAAAATTCATCTTTAAGCGGTGTCCATTTTAGAATGGAAATATTAAAAAGTGGTTGGTCAAGTGACTGAAAGTAGAGTGGTGGTTCTTTGTGTTTAGAATGTCTTTTCAAGCAGTTCAAAACAGACATTCATCGTGAAGTTGAAACTGTCCTTATTCCAATAATAAAAATAATTGTCTTTGTAATTCTAGAGCAGATTTTATGTCATCACTTCCCATGACAAATCATCAACATAGATATGACTTAAAATAGCACTTGTCACTAACGGAAATCATGACCTTTATCAATTGTCTTAAAGTGTGTATCACTATATAAGGAGTACTTTTGATGCCATAAGTGATGGTATTGGGTTTATATATGAGAAAAAAAATTTGATTTATGTTTTCTCCACAAAATCAACTGAAAATTCTGATCTGCAGGACATATATTTTATCTTATACCATTAAAGTATATGAAATTTGTGCTGAAACTGCTAATTACGGACAAGAAGCAACCTTCTGTCTGGAAGTCTCATAGTACATGTAGAACTCCACAAATGGTGGATGCCCTATCGACATGATTACTAGTAATGAGTCATGGATTTATGGATACGACCCAAAAACCAAAGTGCCGTCATCATAGTAGAACCATTCTTCCATGGGATGGTACATCACAAGTATGCAATACCAAAACATCTGGAGATCTTCCATTGCCATTGTGGTGCCGTACGTAGAAGAGGCTGGATCTCTGGACAGTGAGAATGTAACAGTTGCATCATGGCATGGCACAATTTCCGTCCTCATATCTGATTCAGAGTTTTTGCTCAAACAAAGCACTTCTATCAGGTTCTCTGTTCTCCCATCATCACTCTTTTTGATTTTTGGCTGTTCTACAAGCATAAAATACTGTTGAAAGGGATCCAATTGCATGGAAAATAAAAATCTGTTGGGTGTTACGAACACTTCCTCACCCACTGCCAACAACTGGTACTCTGTGTGGCCAGGAAAAAATCACCCATGCATATGAAAGTACTCTCCACCTCCTGGGTTTTATTTGTTTCAGATCTGATATTATTTGAACAAACATAAGTTTCTTTCATAAATATTTGTATTTATATACAGCTAAACAGAGTTTTGGCTTAATTAAATAAATGTGCAAAAACAAACTTTACCACCTACACATCCCCAAAACCAAACAAAAACTAATCATCATCTAAAAGGTCAGTTCGGTGATTGTCAAGTAAAAATTAACCATATTGTCTTTGAAAAAATATTTATATATTTAAATAAAGGTCACAATGCTTGCTTTGCTTGTGCCATAAATACATGTCTTTGGTGTAAATTTTATTTGATTAAAATCGACCTTTTAATAATGGTGGTCATGGTTCATGTTTGTTTATTATCAATTATTTTTGATCTTCACGATTATTAAAATTTGAACAAAATTATGTATTTTATAACACCCCCCCCCATGGCCGTTGTTTGGTTCTTAACCAATAAGTCAGGACCCAGCATTTTTAGAGAAATGGCGAACAATACGTTTTGTTTGAGTTCTTAACGGCTCTCAAGCAAAATCTACCAAAATCTTTTTGAACTAATTTATATAAAATAATAATTTTTTATGTTTTCTTATGGCAGCAAATTTAACCTCCAAATTTTGAGTTATCAAAAAATGAAAAACCTCCCAAGATTTGGTCAAAATATGCCCACACACTAAATTTGATTAAATTAGTCCACACTTTTGGGCTATAGAGTATTGTACAACAAAGAGACATCATTACAAAAACCACTTTTTTTTAGCTCTAAGGAACTCATAACGGATATAAATCTATCCGCAAAAAAACTCAACATCGATTTTAACCCATCACATAACTTTCTCTATACAATGTATTAGTGAGAGAAAGTAAAACATAAAATTATGCACATTTTCAAGATTTCCAACCTTACAATAATCTAGAAACAAAGGGAAAATGAGACTGACATTTAATAACCGAATATTTTGGTCAAGAATAATGCTTCTTTAAATCATAATTTCTTACTAGGAAAACATAATACCAGTTTCATAATACTGAAGAAATTTAATACCAATAGCTATGATAATGGTTGCGTTATATTAGTTACAGAAAACAGAATCACTCCCATAATATTAAGTCAGTAAGTGATGTACAAACATCATAGTTCTGCATAACTTGATTGGTACCATCATTGTGCTTACCCAGCCTAATCATACAATGTAATAATACAAGCAGATCCTCTAAAAAATGTAAAAACCCAAAAGTTGGTTTCTTGGGCTTTATAAGGAAATGTTAAATTGTATTGGTAGATCAAGGAGTCATATCCAGTAGGGTAAGTTTGTTAAAACAGTTGTTACAAAGGTTTTCTGAACTTTGTAATTGTGTGTATCATTAATTTTTTGACGTCAGCTAAGCCCTAATAGGCCTTGTAGATGTGTATATATTAAACCGTCTCCATTTGCTTCACTCATGTCAGTGTCTCAGCTCTGACAGGCCTCAAAGCTGTACATATGTGAAGAAGCCTCGACTCGCTAAGCTTGTGTTGGGACTCGGCCCTGCTGACCTTGTAATTATACGAATATCACATTTTCTTAGGATGTCAGAGTTTATAGATCCAGAATGTAAATCTACAAATTTATATCTAATGTACAGTGTTATAAGTTGATTAATACATGAGACATGGAAAAAAAACTGTTAAAATGGCCACCATTTATTCATTTTCAATTCTGAATTTCAATAGTGTTCTATGTGAGCATACTATAGTTCCCTATACCAAATTTTGTTACTATCTTCATGCTTGTAGATGCTATTGTGCTTATGGACAGATGATGACGACAGGAATGATGGATATCAAAAATCACTTTTTTGGCTTTCTGAGATCATGAAATGTCAAGATCAGTCAAACAAAGGTTCACATTTTGATGATTACTAAACTTACCCTACATTTCGTGTATTGGGTAAGTAAAAATAAAGGCTTATTTCAATTAAAGGCGTGGGAATATATTAGAATTGTAATATCCAGTTTTTTAATATGAGACAGGAAATAGTGGTAAAATAGATGCTTAATGTGATTGGTTAAAAAAGGAAACTGAAGAGTCAATAAGGTCAAGCAAAAATAGGCTTTATGGCTGTTTTTAAAATGAAGAGATAAATTAAAATAAATTTCTAAAAATGTATTTATAATGATAATAATGTTTAGTTTTAAGATAGAATCAATATTTAAAAGAAATTTTATGTATGTGAAATGAAAATGCTTGTCATGTGATAATGGGTTTGAGGCTATAATCACGTGATAAGTATGTGTGATATCCGGAATCTGAAAGCGTGCAAGCTGACGGTTAAGGAGATCAGTCTTAGATGAGTCTTAGAACAGTATTGGTTAGTTGTAGAGAGTTGTTGGTTAGTCGTCATCAGAGACTGACGTATTTTCTTATATAATGTAGAACAATGTGCTTTGTGTTAAAGGACGTTTTAAAAAGGTGAAAACGAGTAATGTTAATAAAGACAATAATAGAAACAGTTAAGAATCAATCGTTGAAAGAGTAGCTGGACAGTACTAATGTGAGACAGACGTGTTTTTAATAATGCAATTTGTAATCAAAACAATGTGCTTTGTAGTAGAGACACTTTCAAAGGTAAAAACGAGAAGTGTTGAATAGACTAAAACATTGTATGTTATTTTACTAGTTCTAGGTGAATCGTGATAGTGAAGTAAGACATTTATGTTTCGGTTGAACATTTTCTAAAGGACAATGTGTTTCATGTAAAAGACGCTTTTATAACAAAGTGAAGTAATATCAACTGAGTGTGTAGCATAAACGATAATAGACAATGTGTTGCGACATAAAAAATGATTTGAATGTAACAAGTGTGAACAGAAATCTTTAAAAAATAAAGACATAAATCGGGCGGTCCTGTAACAATACGAGACGTGGTTCACATGTTTTGGTGCCTTTTGTAGGAACTATTCACAAAAAGGTGTGTTTTATGAAAGGACAGTATGGTATCATGAATTATTTTGTTTTATACAAGAACTAAAGTCAGCATGTGGAATTTCTCCTTCCAGCAAAGGAAGATGGCAGACCTTTTGCTAACCAACTTGAAGACACCATTTTTGGGAAGGGAAAATACATCTGATGCAACCTCGTGGTAACTTGTATTAAAAACAATTTTGTTTCAATTGTGTAATAATTACAAGTAAATATTTTCTCTCTAGATATATAAAATATGAACCATGTATTTAAAATATTAATATGAAAACAAAGTTAAATATTTCTTTTTGATAAATGACGTCAATAATAAACATTGTGAAAATTTAATTTAAATTGATGAATCCAAAGATATTGCATAAACAAATTTAAGATGCTCATATAGCAAGTTGAGTTAGTAAAGTAAAGTCCTTGTTTAAAAAATTTTAAGTCTCTTCAAGACAAGAAATGAAATAATGGAAAGCTAGCAAATTTAAATTAATTTACAAGAATAAAATATACATGTTAATTTTAAATGTTTTTAATAAACTTGTGCAGTTTCAGAAACAAAAGAAGGATTTCTAATTTACCTGAATACCATCTTCCAAGTACACTTTCAAAAGAAGTCATGACCCTGAGTATTGATTAAGATTGATTAAAAGTAAAACCTTAACTATTCAAAATTGGTGAGCGTAATGCTACCTGGCGCCCATAAGCTGAGCAAATTATTTTCTTCTCTTTTTAAAAAATTAATTAAATTCAAGACCTTCTTTTATTAAATATTTACAGAATAAATATAAAAAATTGTCTTTTTTATAAGATGAGCAAAGTAAATTTGGCATAAAATCCCCAAGTCATTTAGATATACATCCGGCGATCATGTTCTGACCATTAATTCAACCACGTATAATTTTGATTTTATGCCTTACATCGAAGACCTGGTCAGTACACTATCCAAAATAATTTATTAAATTTTTTTATGAAATTACATTTTAAGACTATTATGAAGTAACCATGTAGTAATAATACATTTTAGTTATATATAATGGCTTATAATAATTATATTAGATTCATTTTTATGTTTATATTGCAATGGTTATGTCAGTTAAACATAAATCTACAGATTTTAAGACAGATCTAAAACTCGAGGCTACAGTAGTTTTTAACTTTATATAACACCTTCAGATTATACATCTTAACAATAACTCAACATTGATAATACTAAACTATCATAATTAGACTTAGCTACATGTTTATTTAATCTAATTAAAACAAGAAAATCCGATGCTTTTCCTTATCAATCAAAAATAAATAATAAGTCTACTTCTTAATATTGGAGAAACTAAACATAATTTTAGTTCTCAAAAATTTGGACTTTGAAATATTTAAAATAATAACCTTGTTTGGAGTATACCCTATATTCCAGAAAGTCCTGTTCATCATAAAAAACCTTGCTTATGACAAAATAGGAATGATGAAAAATTATTTTTTATATTTTATTACATAATTTAAAACCCAATTTTAAATGAAGGAAGGGAAAATAAAATAATAGATGTACACAAATTTACAGGCTTTCGTAAAAAAGTACTTGACCTAATTTTCCCCATGAAAATAAATGAAACACAGGAGATGACCTTTGGTAGTAAGGTGGAGGGTACCTTCATGTACTTGGATGAATTATTTTTCCGAATTAAAAAGCATCAGTGACTGGTACTCAATGAACACTCACAAATCACAAAGAGCGATATCAGGAAAGTAGAGAGCTTGACATACCACAGGAGTGCTATTTGGTAAAAAAAAAAAAAGAAGAGAATCTGGTTTATTATGATGCACCTGACAAATTCTCATTGCCCACAGGTCTGGTCTCTTATGCCGTCCAGTATCACAAAGGCAACGGAAGACCTCCCGGACAATTAACTCAAAGTAGTGGGAAATACATTGTGGCCCACAGGAATCAAAGAAAATGGCTTACTTTGACGTTACACAACTTTGGCATAAAATTCATAATTTTTTTTGTACAAATCCTTGCTCAAAATGGAAAGTATCGAAATATTTTATATCATCTCTTTGTCTAAAAGTTCTCAGATGTTGACACAACGTTCTTGCAAGACCAAAGTCCACACTTGGTCAATGACCTAGTCATTTTAGGTTGATGGCCTACCGGAATATGAATCGCTTTTCATTGTTCTGTGACCTATCTTTGAAACAGTTGTACTGCTCTTTAATTTGTGTGATTCCCTTGAAATCGTCACGATAAACCTGCTATATATTTCTAATGGTTTACATTAGAATATAGCCAAACTAGGCGCAAAATTTTATACTCGCCATTCCGTTAAAATCGGGCACTGAAAACATTCCGGCATTCACAGGCTGACTAACACTTTCACATGTATGTACCCTCCACAACCACCTCTCCACTGGAGGTCACCTCCTATGCTTCATTCGTTTCTATGAAACAAACCTCTTGTATTCTAATTTTTAAAACAAACTACTTGAAGAGAAAACCAACTATATGGTAACATTTTCTTGGATTTTACTAATAAAATAGCTGCTATGTTATTTACAAATAGCAAACAAAATTCAAGTTTTTGTCCCAAATCCTACTAGAGAGTATAACCATGTTTGAAAAATTAATATTTTGCGAAAGTATATAAAATAATGCTTCAATACTCAAACAATAGTGAGTGCATACTTTATAAATAAACTATATCGAAATAATTTTGTACAGCGATAAAAGACACAACAGATCATAACATAATTATATACAAGGTCTCTCTCAAAAGTATCTAGCCATTTTGAAAATGATGAGAGCTTTCAATCAGGTAAAAAGGGCCTTTCTGCATATGTGTGAAAGTTACTAATTTACTGAACTAGACAATTGGCTACTAAACACCATTAAGCAACTGTATATACTGTGTGATCATCACATTTACAATGACCAAGCTAGTAGATCAGCAAATTTGTATCAAATTTTGCCATAAATTATATTGTCAGCAGAAACTATTGGATGATTAAGCCTTTCAGTGAAGATTCAAGGAGAAATACCGACATAAAATTGTAGTATAGATGCTTCAAAGATGGTTGGAAATCTATTGAAAGCAACACACATTCTGGAAGGTCTTCAACAAGCAGAACCACCTGAGGTTGTTGAACAAGTGCAGGCTGCAATCTACGATAATTGACAACCAACATTGCAAAAATTAGATGATTTGGAGACTGCAACAAAAATTGTTTCATAGATTTTTATGTAGGATTTTGAGGATGAAATGTTTGATGGCAAAATTCATGATGCAACTTATCCCATGAGAAAAGAAGGAAACCGTTGCTGAGGAAACCGAAAACTATGACCCAAATTTCTTCAAACAGGTCATAACTGGAGATATTAGGTGAATCTATGCGATGTTCTTCACTAGATGAGAAATGCAGTAAGAAGAAAACAACCGCAACTATAGGTGACTAATAGCTTCATCACGATTTTGCACCTGCCCTTCATCACATCTTGTGCAAGGATTTTTAGCAAAACATGGAATTACCCAGGTTCCTCAATCTCTCCCCCCAATAGTCCATAATTGGCTCCGCACAACTTCTGGGTTTTCCAAATTATAAAACCACCCTTAAAAGAGAAGAGATTTCAGATCATCTACTCGATTAAGAAGAACACGAAAGAGGCAGCTAATGGTAATTCCAAAAGAAAACTTTATAACCGGTTTTGAAAAGTGGAAAAGATGCTGTGATATGTACGATTAAGTTCAAATAGGATTATATAGTGTCATTGACAGTATATATTTGTTAATAATAAATGACCAGATACTTTCTGGACAGATCTTATATTGTCTTCTATGAATAAGTAAATAGAAATTAAATACAAACAAAAAGGATTATAGGCAAGAGGTATTCCATAAAAAAATATACAGGTGTATATTGTAATTGTTTTTATTTATTGCATGGAAGTATATAACGTGTAAGTATAAAAGTGTCAATTATTTTCTCGTAAAATCATAACAAAAATAAATACGCTTATTTTCACACTAGAATTACAAAACAATAATATTATCCCATTAACAAAATAAGTTCTTTAGATCGCAAACATTTTAATTTTCGATTTCCTTCATATTCGCTGAATTTGATTCATTTGTAGCCTATTTTATGTTTCAAAATATTGTTTAAAATCACTTTTCATCTGGTTATTGAAGTTCCAGTGGTACCTGAAAAAAAAAACTTTTAAAAGTAACATAAATTATAAATTTAAAGAATTAACATTACTATTATTAAGATCCAAGAGGGATAAATTAAATTTTTAAAATGGATTTAGTGGTAAATTAATAAGGAATTAGCAGATAAATATTTTAAATGCGATTTCAGTATATTTATTTGTCTTTTTTCATGATCTTAATAAATTCTCTTTTGTCCAGCAAACAATCAGGCCTTACCATAATTGTACTTTTGGTTTATACATTTAATTTGTCCCTTTTCAATCTCTTAATAAATTACATTGGAAGACAGTCAGGTCCAGAATAATTGCTCTTTTGATTTAGGTACATTTCATTTATCCCCTTTTGTCCAGCAAACAGTCAGGTACTAGCACAATTATTGTAGTTTTGATTTTGTATATTTAATTTTAACTTTTTAACTCTCTCAATAAATTCCCTTTTGTCCAACAAACAGTTAGGTCCTAGCATCATTTTGACTTTATACACTTAATTTGTCCTTTTTCACTCTCTCAATAAATTCCCTATTGCTCAGCAAACAGTCAGGTCCTAGCATAGATGTTTTTTAAAAAATTTTATACACTTAATTTGTCTTCCTTCATTACCTCAATAAATTTCCTTTTATACAGAAACACATAAAAAGTCCAGACATAGTTGTACCTTTAGATTTCAGTATATTTAATTTGTTCTCTTTTACGATATCAATAAATGAACTTTTATCCAATAAACAGTAAGGTCCAAACACAGTTGTACTTTAGATTTCAATATATAGGGTCATTGTAAAAGGTTGAAGGGTTTAAATGAAATTACAATGCGTAAAGTAACCGACGGAATGACATATTTCTTTCAGCAAATTCTTCACCAAAGGTTTTTTTAGACATCACTGTACACAGTTATTGTTTCTCAGATGATGCACAGACAGAATGCACACCAGTAAAGCGCTCTCACTGGTAGTCAGTGCAATGGCGTCCGTACAGGAAAAAGCATAACACATTTTGTGGTTAGCCAAGTTTAATAAAAGTGTAGTGACTTTTCAAAACAATTTAAAACAAGTTTATGGTAAAGACCCATGTTCTGATACAAGCATTAAATGGTGGTATAAACAGTCTAAAGAAACTGGCAGTGTTTAATTAAAACTCACCTGGACAATCTAGAACAACTGATGAAAACGTTGAGCAAATAGGTTGAGTTGCTTACGAAACTCCAAGAAATCTATAACTAGGAATAGTTTGCAGCTTGGTATTCCTAAAACTACCATTCAAAATGTTTTTTTTGCATAAACGTTTACGTCTACATGCGTATAAAATTTAATTGAGTAAAAAAAGTACTGTTCACTGATGACGCTACAACTCTAGGATCTGGTGGTCTCGCTAACCACATGTAATTGTGTCAGAGATTCACCAAAATGAAATATGAGCTGCAGCTTAATGCACAATCGAGTGATTGGACGATTCATTTTCATGAAATGTACAATTAACGGAAAAGTTTATTTGGACATGTTGGAACAATATGTTTTTTCCCAAGTCAAACAAATTGAACACAAAAATAACATACATGTAATATTCCAAGAAGACGGAGTGCCACATAATTACAGTCTAGATGTCCGACGTGCTCTTAATAAAAAAATTCCAAACTGATGGATAGGTAGAGCCATTCCAGTGCTTTGGCCACTGAGAAGTCCCGATTTGACTCCACTGGATTTATTTTTTAGAGGTAACATTAAAAACATGGTTTACAGTGAAAAAATTCTCGACTTACAACATGTACAACAGTGAATTTTTGTGATCATTGCTGCAGTCACACCAGACATGATCCAGCACACATGGCCAAGTTTGACTATTGATTAGATGTTTTCAGGGCAACCAATGGTGATCACACTGAAAAGTATTACAGTATGTAAAAAAAAACTGTTTTGAGTTTCTGAATATTTTCCACTTGTATTTGTTTATTTATCTGTTGTAGTTTTTAAAATATTAATTTTTTTTACACATCCAATTTTTATCGATGACCCTGTATTTCATTTATCTCATTACAAACAGAATAAATTCCCATTTATCCAAGAAAGAGTGAAATCCACATGTAGTTAGTTGCACTGTTGTTTTCAGTATATGTTTTGTCTTTTTTTTTGGTTGGGGTGTTACGGCAAAAAACATTCCATATATAATTTGTATTTATACGATCTCAATAAATTCCCTCTTATCCAACAAACCGTCAGGTCCAAACAGAGTTGCACCTTTGATTTCAATATATTTCATTTATATTTTCACAATCAGAATAGATTCCATTTTATACAGCAAACTGAAGTCCAGGCATAGTTTAACTTTTGATTTCAGTATATTTAATTTGTCCTCTTTTACAATCCCAATAAAATCCCTTTTATCTAGTAACATATTTGCATTTTGATATTAGTACCCTTTTATCCAACAAACAGTCAGGTCCAAACATAGTTGCACTTTTGATTTTAATATATTTCATTTATCTTTTCACAATCAGAATAAATTCCTTTTTATCCAGCAAACTGTGAAGTCCAGACATAGTTGAACTTTTGATATCAGTATATTTAATTTATCCTCTTTTACAATCTCAATAAATTCCCTTTTATCTAGCAACGTAATTGAATTTTTGTTAAAATATATTTAATTTGTCATCATTCTTAATCTTAAATAAATTCCCTTTTATCTAACTAAAAGTCAGATCTAAATATAGTTGCATTTTTCAATATAATACATTTAATGTGTCTTTTAATGGTCTTAATAAATTCCCAATTTTATTCAGTAAACATTATGGCCCAAGAGATCATTTCCATTATAGGACTACAAATGTGGTTAGGTTAGGTTATGTGTTAATTAATTACCCATTTATTATAATATTGCATTTTGGAAGCTAATATATATATTATATATATTATATATAATAATATATATATATATATATTATATATATATATATATATTAATATAATGTTGTAAGTATGACTCATGGTCATATATTTGTAATTTTCTGGTAGTTTCTAAAAATGCACCTCGCAAAAAAGATCGCAAAAAAAGGGATGGGAAGATTATCTTACCGATTAATCATAATCATGATTATTACAATAATTGGTGATTACAATTAATCACCAATTTTCATTTCTCTTAGCGATTCGAGCTTAACAATTAGAGCTCACCTATCAAGGTAGGGTTGCCATAGGAAGATGTGTTTTAGTGGAAAACAAAAGACCGGTATTTCTACAAAATGTATAATTTACTAATTTTAAAACAACAAAAAAAATTGATAGTTTTGTAATTTTTGGTTTATAGATCACGATAACTGCACTGCACATGTGCAGGAGTCCTCAAATCGTGAAAATAATAGAACTGTAAATACATTCAAGACAAACCAGTTTCTCCCTCATCACATTTACTAAGTTATGCTCTTTCACTCGTGGCAGAACACTGTTATTTATTTATTGATGTATCTCACGTATGTGTGCATATATTTGATGATATTTAAAAAATATTGTCAAAGAATAAAAAATTATAAATTGATAATAGAGTTTTTAATTACTGTATATAATTTAAATTCCTACTAATGTGGCATGTGTGCTTTTATATGTGTGTATTTCATTTCATTACTTTTATTCAGCTGTTGACAAAATATTACAATTGTATAGCCATGATCATTGCATACAAAAACTAACATAAAAATGTCTTTGACAGAACTGTTGACATTTCACAATACATCTGATAACATAAAATTACTGAACACTCAATCACAACACCAACCACCAGTTGGAACTCAAAATAGCAAACAAATAATAAAACCACAAACTTATATTGACAATAGCTTATATAGATAAAACAGAATACATATGCCTGTCAGCAGTATACAAAATATCAGAGAACACAACAACAATAAATAAAAAGACAAAACAATCAATGAATAGATTTTACAATATAATAAAATGCAACTGGCAATGCCCCACAATTCAACACAACAAACCCCCAAAACAACCAACATTAACAAGGATTCGGGCACAGTTTTCCCAGACTTGTACCGCTATTTCATAACTCACCCTATTTAATATCTACCTCTAACTAATAAATCCTTCAAGTGCTTTTAAGTTTTATAGTTTTTTATTTTTTTGATAGACTCTTAGAGCCTTTTGAATAAGCTATTCCAGTTGTGAAGGTAGTTTTTTTTTGAAGATTTAGTCTGTGTTTTAAAAATCTGAAATCACCCCCTTTTCTGTTGAAATAATTATGGCAGTAGCTATTTTGTGCTGTATCACACTTAAAACGACAAAACAATATTACTTTCATTATATAAATACAGGGAAGTGTTAAGCAGTTTTCTGCTTTAAACACACCCCTGCATGCCTGGCCATTGTTCAAATTTGAAATTACAACTATGGCTCTTTTCTGCATTGAAAAATAGTCTTTGTATTTGCCTTTTAGCTGAATTTCCCCACAATATAATACCATAATTTAGATGAGAATAAGTCATAATACACGGTTTTCAGGATTATCTAACAAAAGACAAGACTGCAAGGTGTTATCACTTCAAGTCAATGTGACATAATAACTAATGTGACTTAATAGAAAAGAGGTGGCCTTGAACTGGTGTTTGTATTTATATGTATTTTCAGGTATGCGTTTCAGCACTTTCTATTTACTCTCATTTTATAGTCTTCTATAGTAGGAAAACCTATAGTACAATTCTGATATTTGTTTGATCATGTTTCGTAAAAACAACTAACTAATAACTGAAGAAACAGATTTCCCCCCCCCCCCCATATAATTTGTTTTGTTTCACTTTCGAAATCGAAAATAATTGATGATTGTCAAATTAAAAACATGTCTTCTTCCCCAGTTTTCAATATTTTACCAATTTTAATTAATTATCTACTATTTTTTTTTTTATCAACAAAATATTATGTAATTCTTTTATCAAATATTTTGTAACCAATTTTAACCCATTTTCCACTCTAGCTTAGATTGATTTATAAAATCACCCCATTCTATTTAGTTGTTTTATTAATAATAAATCATTTATATCCATCAGAAATTATACTTACCTTTAAAAGAAATGAGAACAAAATAAATAAATGTCTAATATGTGTTATCATTTAATAATCAATGGACTAATCATACTATGAAAATATACACATGTGGATGTTTTTTGTACAGCTAAGGCGATACCAGAATTGACAAATTACTCCTAATACTGATCCTCTAAGACCCATACCTACATTTCCTGATACATTTCCAATACTAGGAGGAGGGAGAGGGTAATATGAAAAGCATGTGGAGGGAGTAGAGAGAGGGGGGAAAGAGACGAATTGGCATGTATCTATTATATGAATTTTGATCTACACTATACGAATATTGTATAAGGTGATTTTGACAAGAGGTTTTTCACCTTTAAACAAAAAAAAACATATTGTAACAAATGTTGTACAGTAGAACCCTTCTAATCCGCCCTCGGGTGGTCCGTTACTCCGGTTAATCCGACCGTGCTCGAGCTCACGATATTGTGCCGACTTGCCGATGACTCACGGACCGTCTGGCTGCAAAGTTTATATATAGACTTTTAAAAGATTATATATCACTTATTTCACTTAAAAAAATCTCTTTATATAATATGTAATAAATATTGACTTTTTTTCGGATAATCCGACCTTTTTTGCGTTCCGACCATGCCCCCAGCCCTGAAGGTGACGGATTAGAGAGGTTCTACTGTATTAGCAAAATTTTGGAAAATATAAATTTGCCAATTGTATGAATATTCAAAAATTAGAAAAGTTAATGATTATTGACTTTTAAAATGTGAAATAGAATGAAATAATAATAAAAATAAAAAAATAAAAAACACCTTGATTTCATTACAGTTATAATTTATGGTTTTGTAAATAATTCACATCTATTTGACAAAAAAGAAGTAGCACCCTAGAATAAATATTATGAAGATTGAAGGCAGGACAAATTAACAATGCTTTCTGTTAGTATGCAGTATAAGTTTAAGCTCAATTCTCTTATCTGTTGTATAACTGTAGAGCTTTCTTGTCCCTTCCCTGATCTACAAAGCTTATATGGAGGGAGGGAGAATTGGTGTTATCAACAAATTAGTTTTGTTATAAGATGTGTGTAGACAGACAGTCTGTCTCATTTCAAACAAACGAATTAATCATTGTCATTTTCGTCATTGTATCTCTGTAGGCACAATATGTTGTGCTAATGAATAAGCCTAACTAATTTATAGCATTGAGTAGCTAAATATAAAATGTGTTCGCCGTTGATTGAATTCTCTGTATTTTTCTGTCATAATTTAAATAATTACCTACTATCTTGTATTCAAACATAAAAAAGGTATAATTTCACTAATAAGCACTTACACAAGAAAGCAAAACTGATTGTTTTTCGTGATGACAAAAATACAACAAACACTTTCAAGGCCAACTAGTTTCTCCCCACTTGTTATTAGGCTAGATGCATTGGACTGTTGTTTTTCTTTTTTCAGGCTTCTTTCAGTTATACGAGATCTGTTGCTTTTTTAAATATCTTTCTAATCATTATTATAAAATCAAAGCAATATTAACATACGAGAATATTGTTTGAGTAAAGAGGAAAGAACATACACTTATCTTTAACCCTAGAACACTTATGTGTCGTCAAAATGACGACATGCAAAACCCAAAATCGGCGTATTTGACAGAAGAGTGGTGACCGCGCATCCCCCCTCCCAGTACCTTCCTTACTCTAATAGACAAGGCCAGTCGCGGAATTTCACCCCTACCAGCCACATGTGTCTGTACTTATTTGTGCTCACGTCGTGCATTTGACGATACATAAGTGACTGCGTTACTTTTTTTGTAGAGGGAAAAACCATTGTTTTTACTAAGGTTTTACTATAACATTGTTTAATTAGTAAAATAAGATTGTACAACCTGTATACTTTAGATAAATATGTGTTTCATTTAATAAAAATACTGTTATACATAATTTATAAAAATATTTTCTAACCCTTGTTTTTTTCCTTTCAAAAAAGTAGTCATTCATTTTTATAGTTTTTTATTACTAGTTGCACTAATAAGTTTTTAAAACAATTTTTTTCCTAATTCTAAAGAGTACTAAAACATAACTATAGCAACGAAAAAATTTTAAATTAGGTTTCCGTCAAGTAAAAAAAAAAACAAAAATGAGTAGTCAAATTTACGATACTTAAGTGATAGTGTGACTCAACCCGGACATAAGTGTTCTAGGGTTAAAATAAGATATTTATTTCTTTATCAGTCAATTGATTTCATTTTGAAGTTGACATTTGATCAATGTATCCCACCTCACCTCATAGCAGTAGATCAGCAAACAATTTTATTCTTGTTTTTGCGATAAAAAGTCACCAGAGTCGGACATTCATAACAAAACCATTTGATTCAATATAGTGTGTCTTTAAAACACAATCAGTATTTTCCGTGTTTTTATTTTCATTATGCAGTCAAAATAAACTAAGTTCAAAACGAAACAAAATTCTTACGTCAATCAAATGTCATATAGTTTATCAAAAGCCAAACACTTAACTTTTTATTTTCCTATTAAATTGACAAAATAAAAATAAAATATTAATAAACAATGGTCAAAAAGACGATAAGTTTCCAGTTTGACAATACTAAATTATTTCTGATTGTGAAGTAAATTAAAATAATATTACATCGATTATGAATGCAATTTAGGTTTCTTCAGTCAAGGAGTATTATCAAACAAAAGCTAAGTAATTTACACTTATTATACTATAAAATATAAATACTTCCTACTACCCATACTCAAGAAAGTAATGCATTTAAATGACTAGTTTTTTGAGGTGAGATATCTATCCAACTGAAAAGAAATACAACTGTAAACAAGTTCAAGGATAAATAGCAGTGGTGGGCATTAACGCTAACAACAGTCTGTAATACTGAATTTTTAAATTTAGCTTTGACATAAAAAATATTTGCTGAATAAGGAAAAGGGGATTTTATGATTGGTTTGAAAGAAATACGACGTAAGTCAAATTAAAGTCTGTAAAAAATAATATTAAAACAAGGGGAAGAAAAATTAAAATAGATTTCCAAAATATAAATTTAAAGTAAATAATGTTTAGTTTTAAGATAGAATAAATATTGAAGTGAGATATTGTTTTATGAAAATAGACAATGCTTGTTGTCAAGCAAAAATGATTTGGACAGTGTCCGTGGGACCAGAAATGTGAACGTAATGGAAGTATGCTGAGTTAGTAGATCTAAAAAGAGACGCTTAGTTTGTGATGCTAGGAATTAGTTGAGTTGTAAGCCGGCGTCTGACTTGGTCAGACGTATTTTTGATTGGAAATATTTTGTGAACAATGTAATTAATGTCTAACAGTTGGAAGGGAACCTCTGAAATGATCAGATGTGTTTAGGGGAGTTAGAAGCCGGCGTCTGACTAGGACAGACGTATTTTTGTGTGTGGAAAGGTACAATTTTTGTAGAACAATGTAAGGTAAAATGAAAGATAGATGATTTAAAAAATGAATGATTAAAGACAGTGTGTAGTATCGAGAAGTTGTTGTTTTAAAAAACTGTAATAATAGATGTTAGGCTTCTTAAAAGCAAAATGGACAATGAAATGAGAAAGCGTAACGTGGTAAAAAAAATGCATTAGTTTCATGTGAACAATTCTAATGGTGTTTTTAATGAAAGAGACAGTGGACTTTTATTTAACTGAACTTTAAGTGAGTAGAAAAGAAAGAATACATGATAGTTTACGAATAGTGAATTCCCAATAGAGACGATCAACCAAGGCTCAAATGCAAGGAATGGCGGACTTCTGTAGTCAATTAGGAGGCTTCACGTTACAAAGTGGTAACATATACAACAGACAATATCAATACCATTTTATAAAATTGAAACAATATTATTTTATTCATGTTGCACAAAAAGATTAATTGTAGAGTTTTTAAGTATAATTAAGATGTTCTAATATTTTGTTTGTTTAGTAAATGTAAGTGCTTTTTAGATAAATGATTTTTTTTTTTTTTTTTTCAAAATAGTAATATAAAATTTTAAACTCAATTCAGAAAATAATTCAACATAAATTTAAACTTAAAATGAGACAAAGCGTACTCATAATAGAATCATTTTTAATTGAAGTTGCAACTATATTAAAGTAAAATCATGTATTAAAGCTTTTAAGTCTCAAGACAAAATTTTATTATAATTAATAGGATATAATATCTAATGATTGATTTATGTATTTGTTCAATAATTTGTGTTTAATAAAAAGATGTTCAGTTTCAGAAAAATAAATAGGGATTTCTTATTTACCAGATAACCACTGATAGTACACTTGGAAAAGAAACACGACCATGGGAATATTTTAATTCAAAGTATTTTTTTTATATTTTCAAAATGGGTGAGTTAATTCCACCTGGCGCCAATAAAGCTGAGCAAATTCGTAAATTCTTTATGTTTTAAAGTGTCAATTTAAAATCACAAAACCCACATTATATATGAAAACGAAATGAAAAATCTTTATTATTTCTAAAAACAAAAGAAATAATAAAGAAACAAATATATAAAGATTACAAATATATAATATAAAGATTTTTTTTTTTGTTTCTTTATTATTTCTTTATTATATATATATTAACAGGTCAATGTCAACACCAGTTAACGTTGAGTGTGATTAACTGTTGACAAAATCCGTTAACGTTAACTGCTAACAGAATAATAATGTAAGCACAAACCTAACCTAAATATTTACACAGTTGACAGATTTTATCAACTAAAACTAAAATTATTTACACCACACTATTTCCGTATTATCCAGTCATCATTTTATACAATTTTAGATTGAGTAAAAAACAAACAGTAAAATAGTAGGCTACAGCAGCAACCTAGATTGATAAATAAACGTTGACATTGATTGCTTCGCTTTAGTAGCTCAACTAAACTAACAGATAACTGAGAAGATTACGTGAAGCTGGGTGCGCGCACATCGAGTTGGGCCGCTGGTGCTAACCGCTGATATGCCGCCTGCAAGCAGTTGATCAAAGTTAGCACTTCTTCGCCAACTTCTTCATTGAGCGTTAACGATGGTCAACATTGACGGTTAGCTGTTACCCATTATTGGACACAGCACTAATAAATAGTCCCTCGCCATATCATTTACTAGGTTTGACCTTTCATTCTTGTTTTGAAGCTTTGTGGAGATGCTCGCGTAGCTGTATTACGCCAGTATTCACTAATAAGAATTTAGGTAATTTGACATATTATAATAAATTCATTACTTTTACTTTATTCCTAGGTCTACAAACAGTATACTAACCACCGAATATTGAAAACAACTGTAATGTTTAATGACAGTTTAACTGAATGCAGTCGAGTTAATTTGATACTGTATAATAAACTATTACATTTATCACCCTTACTTTATTCTTCATTCTACAAAATGAATACTGTGAAATTATTTAATCACCGCTAATTAACAATAATCACAATCTCTAATCACAGATTATTAAAACTAACCGGTTTTGTAATCAGTAAAGCCCGAATTATCTAACCCCTAGCACTGTTGATTTCAATATATTTAGTTTGTACTTTTTCAAAATTTTAATGAATTCCCTTTTATTCAAGAAACACTCAGATTCAAACATAGTCACACTTTGGAGTAAATTAACAAGAAATACTTCTATAAGTACGATTTATATTAAATTCGTTATAAATTATTTATTTATTTATTTATAATGCGAACTATAATCATGTTCCAAATTTCAACTTCCTATAACAGTTTGGAATTAAAATTACAAGGTTTAGTATACAGGGAGAAAGCCTTGAAAGACAAATTGTCAAAATAAGAACATGGACCAAATAACAAAGAAAATTATTTATTTTAAAAATACGATTACTTCGAGCGCAGGTAGACACATTCCAATTATTCAGTATATTAAAATTGTCAAAACCATTGATTGCAGTTTAATACCTCAACTTTAGATTGTGTAAAGATATATAGACAGTACACACATACGAATTTTAAAAACTTTCAAAATTACAAAACAATGTGGGTTCCGCTATAGAGATTTCACTGACTTACAAACTCGGATGAGTCATTCACACATTTGTTTCATTCAGATTCGATAATTCGTTCTAAAATTATCATGTTATTAGATGTAATATGTGTAAATAAATGGGATAGGTTATTTTTTAAACTATCATTATTGTGTTTTGGGGATATGAAAACAAATTTCTGTTTTGGTCCCAGATAAAGTGTTTTTAAGGGTAATAAATAAATTTAAAGAAATACGCTAAAATTAGAGTAAAACTATAAAAATATAATATAAAATGGAGATGTCCTTACAACAAAATGTGTATATAAATGTACTAATGAAATAAACTGTTTTAAGTTTAATAAGTATGAAAATTATTTATTAATTTTTCATAACTAGTAATAGAAAAATGACCTAAATTTATTTGAACACAATTTAATCTAACCCATGTTTGTGATAACTTTTATAGCTATGAAATTATGTTAAAAGTGTAGTTCTGTCAGAATGAAAGAATAAATGTACATAAATGGTAAAAGTCAAGATTACAAAATTTTGCATTACACTTCAGAGTTGAAAATTTATATGGTTTTTAGATTTGATTAGGGCTACTGTATTTTAATATCCCAGTGTACAAGGGGAATGAGGAAAAACAAAAGTAGAAATCAAAATATATTTTATTCTTTACATAAACTGGTAATTGATAACTAAAATTGCATCAAATCTTGGAAATTGGCTATCTTGGAAAAATAGCGGCCAAAATAGGTTTTTCATTAGTAACTTAATAATCATTTTAGAGCAAAACTTTTAAGTCCATTGTGAAAACCCCCGGATTAATGAAATATTCATTTCAAATATATCTGTAGATAATAATGTCTACTAATCCATTCCTCCTAAGAATGTACATTACCTATCTTCAGTTATTCTGACTGCAGTTTTGGGCAAAGGCCCATCCAGAGTAATAAAAACACATGTAAAATACAAACACTAGAAAAGTCATCACTCTGTGCAGAATTTGTTCAACAAAACATGAACATATTTGACATAATCTGCTATGTGCAAGCCAGATCAGCGAGTCTACATCTTATTTTATGTATAATTATGTATATTTTTATTACCTTGATGATGGGCCTTTGTCCAAAACTGCAGTTAGTATGACTGAAAAACCGTAATGTATCTTCTTATTAAGTGAATTGAAGTCGGTATGTGTGATGAAATACCTGTGCTCAAGCCTCGCTGTGTAAGTGATGACGGCTGCTAAGGACAAAGGTCTAATATGAAGTTAAAAATTTCTCCAGCCTCGAGCTTCTTCAAGTCTGTAAACTAGTGTTTAACTGACCTTACCATTGCAATGTAAAGATAAATACTAATCATAATCTTACTACCTGTATAATAATACACTAAAATGTAATATAGCATAGTAACTTTATAATAAATTTAAAAAATAAGTATATAGTGTGTTCAAAAAGTCTGTCTTCAGTGAGTAGTTAAAGGTCTACAATTTATTTTTAGTTAAAACAATGTATTTTCAAATAACAAATTAATTATTTAGCAGCAGTTACTTTCACATGAGATGTTTAAAGTGTTGTTCTTCATTTTGAGTACATAACTTAACTCTTTTACAGTTCTTCAAAAGTCTGTGTTATAGACACTGTGTATGTTATTATTTCTCTTTTATATAGTTGATTGTTTTTAAGTAATTATTGTAAACCGATCCTTTAGCTATTCAAATAAAACATAGATCAGCCAGTGTCAAATTAGGCTATACTGATTTGTTGTCCAGTCATTTTGGAGTAATGATATGGAAGTCCCAGAAGCGGTACTGTAGCTCATTCTTGTTAAAAGTAAGCAATATTAATTTTCATTGAGTTGGCCTATAAATGGATCATATATGAGCAATATCTCTCAAAGCAAATCGATTTCACATTACAACTTTCTCAATTTCCGCACTTAAATTTTTGATGAAACCAAACCTTCTTATAAAAGCATTGATCCAGCATATTTATTCCTTTTTCTGCTACAAAGTTTTAGAGCCACTGATAGTGTTGAACTCTTTTAACATGAACGGTAAGTTTCAATTCATGAACGATCTGTACTTTGTATAAAAATAAATTTAATTAGTTTTTTATTTATTTCAGTGTAAGCATCTTCTAGGCTGACCTATATATTCCTTGTGATAATTTTTTTCGGGCAGTTATTCAAAGGTGAAAACCTCTCGGTCATCATCGCCTTATAAAAAATGAAAATAAACAATACAAAATAAAAACTCCTAACTCTCAAATACTCTAATAGAATCAGAGTCGAAAAAACACAAGAGTTGGTTAAGAAAGACCAAATAGCAAAGATGCATGAGGGGGGTCAAATCTAAAAAACTACATGAATGTGAAAATCCAGCTAGAGTCCTTCGGCATTGCTACTCAAGTGAGCCCCTGAGGAACTGAATTGGAAAGATGCAAGAAGGGGGATCAAATCTAAAAAAACTACATGAATGTGAAAATCCAGCTAGAGTCTTTCGGGATTGCTACTCAAGTGAGCTTTCACAGTATGTGAGTTCCATACATTCTTCAGCGATTAATATATTGGCATAGTGAATATAAACATTACAACACATTATATTGACTGAAACAGCAGAGAGGACCAACACACGTACAGTAATGCCTATATGCGTAATCAGTCAACGACAAAACTACTTTATACAGAGAGACTTTTTGAATGCACATTATAATCTAAATAATTTCAAATAACATATTTTGTGTACTTTACTGACCAGTAGGACCATAAGTTCCTTCCAGTGAGCCATGCTTACCTTCAGTAGCCAATATTACTCTAAGCACTCCACACGCCAAGGAGGCTCTTAGTTCCTGAACAAACTTGAGCACCAATAAGCTCTATTGAGACACTTAGTTATCCCGTTTTGAATATCTACTATATTAAAAGCCCATGATTGTTTCACAGTTACCAAAGTGCTAAATTTCTCATGTTTCCTAGAAAGAAAAAATATTTTTAAAACATATATTATTTTAATATAGTATGTCCCACATAAAAAGTGGTCCACCTATAAACGATGTTCAATGCTCCCCGTTCGCAATGTAGTTGAGCTTGAATGATTTGGTCACTTAACGTACAGTATCTATTGTTAGTTGTGTAGTGAAGTATAACGCTGAAAATTTTCTATTCACGTATGCTGAATTCTGTGAAGGAAAAGGTGTGAATGGTTGAAGCTTACGTTCTTACTGGTTCCTTTAAAGGGACAGATGAAACTGTTAATGAAAAACTCTCAGAACAATAGGAAATGATAAACTGGTTTTAGGTTCAATGCTAAACACAATCATCTGTCTTCTTTGCAAACTTTGGGAGGGGTTACAGATATTCAGCAGAAAATAACTGTGTTAGCTCAAAAAAATGTCAGAATTTATCCGAATGTACTGATGTTAAACACACATTTTACCATAATCTACTTCAATCCCTACACTTCACATATCATGTGTTCAGGCCAACAACACATGTTGTTCCTTCCAGCCAACATAGGATCATAGGAAAACAGATTGAAATATTGTGAGTGGTTTTTTTAAAAACATTGCTGATGTTAAACTGAACTGAATGCTAAATTTGATGAGTAATAAGACATTATTTACATTTTTGGCCATGTAAATAGACAGATGAATCACTATGGTTTGACTTAAAATCTTCACATTATATCAGGTTTCACTTCATGATAAAAAGAGGAGTTTGGAGTGCAGCTTCTGCTAGTCAGATTGTGTATCCCAATCATTGTTTCTATAATATTTGTTCAAAAGTAATCAAACCATTTCCATACTGATATAATGCCCTCAGTTGGTCATAGATCAAATTGATACAAACACAACACTTTTTTGCAATCATGGAGCACGGTCTGGCAATCCCCTCCATCCTAATATATTACTGCTTCCCTATCTTTTATAATTAAGTAGAGGAAATGAATTAATTGAGAGAACATGCTATGCGATCTATGCTCTTTGTATCAGTATGACACACTGCAACCTAAAGAAAATTATCAAACCGATACAGTGCGACCTAAAGAAACTTATTACACTGATACAATGCGAACTAAAGAAACTTATTAAACTGATACAGTGCGACCTAAAGAAACTTATCAAACCGATACAGTGTGACCTAAAGAAACTTATCAAACTGATACAGTATGACATAAAGAAACTTATCAAATGGTTACAGTGTGACCCAAAGAAACTTATCAAACTAATACAATACGACCTAAAGAAACTTATTAAACTGATACAGTAAAACCTAAAGAAACTTATGAAACTGATACAGTGCTATCATTATTTTTTTTCCATTTTTAGAGATATAATGTTTGTGTGCAGAATTTGTCGTTTATTTTTGTTTTAAAGATTCCAATACAAAAATGATTCAAAGTTGTAAGTATACCACTTTTTTTTAGACACAACTTTTCCGGTCATACATTTTTTTAGTAATTGTGCTAAATTTCACATTAAAAAAAAAATATTGTTTTGATATGCAACTTTACAAATATAATATTATTTGTTGACAGTAAATATGTTATAACACAGATTCATTTATTAAATCATTCAAAGATCACAACTATGCAGTTGTAAGAACTGTTTAAAGATAAATGTACCAGTTCGATACATTGTGAATAACTGTGTTATTTTTAGAGTGTGACTGATCTCCATCAGTTAAACTGATTGATTATAACAGTAAATATGTTGTAATGTCATTGGTTGGGAGCTTTTTTGGTGTTCAATTTTCATTAGGTTTACACATTTCCATTTTTTTTTTTTTTTTTTTGGACCTAATTTTATGCAAATTTGTTATTTCATGATAATTTTTTGTCAACTGATATTTAGATAATATTTGATGAGTTACATAACAAATTTAAAAAAATATGTTAAGATATACAACAGAGGTGTTTTTGTGAAGTTTAGATGATTCAAATATAAAATGTTTGGATTATTTACAAAATAACTTCATAATATATTGCTTATAACTTTTTATCATTTCACAGACGAATTCTAAGCATATTCCTTTAAAGAATTATATAAGAAAATGTATTTAAAATATAAAATGTAACCTAAACATACGTCATAGTATATTATTTTTTTCAGGAAACCATATAAATGACAATTATAAAATAGTCTAACCAAACAATTTTTTCAATGTGTTAATTAGAAGCATAAACATCATATAGGTGAAAATTTCGAATAAAAACTTCAAGGTAGCCAAAGCGTCCCAAATCTTGTACACATATCATAAATTTAAAGAAAATCTAGGGAAAATCCATGCATTGTTCAATCAACCTTAAAAATGATATTAATTGTCAGTTTTCCAATAATTCAATCGCACAAATTTTTTACTGAATAAATCGATAATTGTTGATTGAGTAATAATTGTCAAGAAGTACCAATTATACAGTTTTACAATTATACAATTTTATAAAGGACTTTACAACTTTAAAAGCATGTACAAATTTATCCAGATAACTTAAAAAATCGATTGAGGTGTCATTTTAAAGCTAAACGCATCAAATTTGACTCATGTAGTGCTGTAGTACCAAATGCATCCACCAGAAACATCACCACAGTTGTAGTTTAAAATAGCTACTTTCAAAAGTGTTGAATGTGTTCGCAGTGTGTTTTGGTTTCGTGAAACAAACCCAGTGAACTACAGTTCAACACAACCGACTCAATTGTTTTTCATACTCAGTATGGTAAGGATCCTCCAAGTAGGCCTACAATTTACTCTTGGTACCAAAACTTTATTGAGACTGGTAGTACTGTACGATATGAGAATCACCAGGTTTACACAAATTCCTGATACTGCTATGGAACAAGTCGGGCAGAGCTTTGCTAGTAGCTCTAAGAAATCAGTGATGGACATCTCGTGAGACTGGCATACCACACATTACTACATGAATGTTAGCATTTAAATTCATTCAAACTTATCATGGTACTACAAGTTACAGATGGAAATTTTGTGCAGAAACGTTGGATCCCCAGGTTCTTTCATATGAAGTTTCATTAAAGATCAAGTGTGTTTCACCTTTAACTGCTGATTTACATGAGTTGAGGAATCAAATTTATGCTGCAGCTACGAGTCTGATATACTAGCTCGAGTGTGGCAAGAAATTGATTTCAGGTGGAATGTCTTCCATATCACAAATGGTAATCACATCAAACCAAAATAACTCTTTAATGATAACTTTTGTGTTTTGTTTTAAAATGACACCTCAACAAATTATTTAAGTTACATGAATAAATTTCTACATGCTTTTAAAATTGTAAAATCATTTTTTAAACAACCTGCAAAAATCACTCAGGAACTAAAACTATTGCCAGTGCCAGAATTTTAAGTAGTACATACCAAAACATACTGACAAGACAAAAAACCATGGACTCTTAAAACAGGAATGAAACTGTCTATCTAGATCAGTGTAGATTTTTTCCCCATACATTTTTCAATAAAAAAAATACTTCTTACCTGATGTTTTGATAAGATATCAGAATCATAAATAATTTTTGGTGTGTTACTCCCATTCCTTGTTATTACAACAATGCCATGATCTCTAATAATAGTTTCAATCTGAAAACACACAGTAATTAAAATACAAACACAAACAAAACACTTACTTTAAAAAATATATAACATTAATTTTTTTTTTTAATTATTCTAAAACATCACAAAATTTTTACCTAACTCTAGAACTGGCAAATGGAAAAATTCATCATTCAGACATTGTAGCTAAACTGTCATTGAAAACTACTGGACACTTTTTATTTCTCACATATATATATAGGGTATAGAGAAAGTTGTGAAATTTAAAAAATTGATGTTGAATTTTTTGCAGATATGTATATATATATATGTTTTGTGGTCCCCCTTAGTCTAAAAATGTGGTTTTTGAAATTAGGCTGTCTATTGTATATGCAGTGATTTACATTCAAAATGTGTAGTCCAATTTGAATTAAATTTGACATAAGAGTATATTTTGGCTATATCTTAGAAATGTTTTCTCTCTTTTTAAAATTTTTTTATAACTCAAAATTTGAGAGCAGCTGGAATAAAAAAAAAAAAAACACACAAACTCACAATATACTCAAAAATGACACTAAACGTATTGGTCTCCATCTCTCCAAAAATGTTGATTCGTAAGTTATCGGTAAAAAAAAAAAAAGAAAAAAAAAGAAATTGGCCATGCTATAAAATTTTTCATTGAGTTCTTTATACTATTTCAAAATATTTCTAATTTACTCTTTGATGTACACGAAGAAACATTATTTTGCACAAGATTATACTCTTTATCTTGTATTTACATATAATTAGTTAGGTTAGGCTCGATCGATATCAGTGTATATGTAAATATTCTAAAATGTTCTAGATGTCACAACTTTAGTAAGATTTTGTTCAAACTTTGTAAGTAGTCTTGGTTTTACAAACCATTGGAAAAATAACCTACAAAATTAGTAGATAAATTTGAAAAATGATGGTCAATTTATAAATAAATGGTTTTTCTAAATGTTTTTAAAAATAATTTTTTCCTTCACAATTATTACAATTTTCTACAATACCTCACTCCTAAACTTGGTATTTGTATTACTCAAAAATGATAATAATATTCATTGTTAGAGTCACTATCAAGATAAACAAAGTTAAGTGGTTTCGTAAATAAAAATACGATTACACATGCAAACATAGTGAAGGGGGGTAGCAACTTCAAACTGTTGGTAAACAAAAACATTATGCTTTATAAGCAGGTGCTGAAACCAGTATGTAACGTGAAGCATTAAAATAAAAATTTAATTGACCAAAAACCATGTTGGGCATTATTTTGTAACGTGAAGCGTTACAAATAAATTCTATTTTAGTATTATTAATTTTTACTTACTAGTTTATTTCCTTCATTTCTGTACTTCCCAGCCTCAAAATCGTTTAACGTGTCTAGCTGAAAAGGCGTTCTTTGGTTATCTTTTTAAAAATTCATCTTAAGCTTTTTTTTAATACAAAAACTATATTCAACATGAAGGAAAATTTTAATTATCAATTTTTTTCTTTAACAATTCAAAATGTTAAACCTTGGTTTCGAACATTATTTTAGAACTGAATCCGATTATTGCATTAGCTAACTAAAATTTTGAACATACATTGTTTTAATTTGGATACTTTTAATATCACATTTGGACTCGGAACTTGAAATTGAATGGATACAGTATCATGAATATTGGATGAAATTTGTAAATGTTTTGCGCCCATCTGCAGCTTCTGGGAATAAAACAAAACATTCTCTAAAAACAATTTTAAATGGCCTCAAACTTTAATTTTATTAACCAATATTTTAGGGAAACAAACTATTATAAAACTAAATTACATTGTTTCCGAAACTAACTGCCTACTTTCCCCGCATGAGCGGTAAATATTCATGCATGGCCTTTTCTTTGCGAATGGACTATAATATGCTAATATTAATATTATACTATTAAAATGTAACAACTAGATTAATTAATTACATCTTCATCAGACCAAAGACCAGGGATAGCAAAGGTTTCCAGGACGTCTGCCCCACATAAGAGTTTAACAACAGGTTTCTCATCATTATTGCAATGTTTTAATGTTTTTATGATCCAATGCCGCTCATCTAAACGTTTTCGTTTGGTTGGAGTCCAATTACTATTCAATGCTGCATTCAGCTGGTTCTATGAACAAAAAAACAAACAAACAAATTTAAAACATCTAATATTAAACATAAAAAAAATTCATAAATTTAATAGAATACGGTAACTGCAGACTCTGCTGACTGTCCTGGAATTTTCTTTCGGTGTCAAAGCAGTCACCAGAGGTCATTATTCTCTCCTGAACAAAATCAATACCATTCTCTGCACCAATATTAATTGTAAAATGTTATGTGTTATCGATATAAAGAGTGAATATCTTAACCCTTTGAAAGCCACATACCGATATATCGTCTCTGTAAAATAATAGCTAAATTGGCCACGAGCCAATATATCAGCCTAGCGTTTCAATGCCAAAATGACCCAAAGCTGATATACAGCCTAGCGTATTTGATGCTAAAATAACACCAGGTAGCTATTTTGACTGATTGTTATTTTAGTTGTAGAAAGCATATTTTTCACTCAATTTTTCTTTAATGAAAGGGAATTAATTGTAGTTTACATTAAAACTGCTGAAAAACAGAAGATTATCATTAAAGTTATCAGTAATAATGAAACAAAAATCATTTTTTACAAACAACATAATTTCTCAAAATCAACTTTATCAAGTTTGATTGAAACATACAAATTAACCCTTTAAAGGCCAGACGTAAAATTATATATCAATGTGTTACTACTTAAATTTATAGGTGGATAAAACTATGCTCCACAGTAGGCAAGTGCAATCATCCCTAAGCCATGAGGTTCTGGAGGTTGATACAATCAGAAGTTATCCACAGGAAGGTGTTATTTCACCTTTACTGTGGGGGCTGGAAGTAGATGGCCTTCTAGATCTCAATGGGGTGGGGACATGTGTACAAGGCTACGCAGATGACATAGTCATCATAGTTCAAAACAAGTTCCACAACATGCTTGAGGAACTGCCTAATTACTATTTGGGACACACCCACTGTGACTGGCGCACACACTGTACTATTTGGCACACTATTAGTGACTGGTGTCGGAGAAGGGGCTTCAAGTCAATTCCTCCAAAACGGTCGTCATTCTCTTTAGTAAAAAAGAGAGCCATTGACCAAAGAAAATTTATAGCTTGAGGAAATTAGATCGAGTGTACGTTTTCACTCGACTTTCATAGTTCTCTCTAATTCACGAAAAGACTGAAAGATGGCAAGCTGGTACATAGACAGATCATTGCATGATCAACAGTTTGGATATGGTGAATACTGTCAAACCACTGGCACAACTTTTGAAAAGTAAGTATGTACAGTAAGTATTTCAAACCAAGATTTACACAATCTCAGTATGCAAACATTGAGGATTAGAGAAAGTCTTTCAAAGTAAGGACATTCAAATACTCTCAGACAACCAAGCGCCAATCAAAGCTCTCAGCTCCATAAAAATTTAATCCAAACTGGTATGGGATTCTCCCTTCTACTCCCTCTGTGTCCAGTCAACTGCCAACATGCTGCCTCTGGGATGAGTACCTGGCCATTGCGGGATCGTTAGCCAAAAGAGAGGATGGACCTGTTAGTCAATAAGAGAGCCGCAGTCTGCCTGATGGGACCAGAACCCACTTGGGGATCAGTAAATCAATCAATCAATGGATTATCAATATGAGATAAAATTATTAACTGAAGTTGATACTTAAAGGTGGTAACGGAAAATGTGCACAGGACTTAATATGATAATGGTACCAGAACTTATCATACAAAAACTTACTTGATGGTATTGTAAAACTTGTCGTGATGGAGTCCAATGTTCTTGTTTGCTCTCCCAATCGCTGATAGTGATCCAATCAGAATTTTGCAAAGCGAGTTTTAACATTGATTGGCGGTGTTTAGATGTTGCAAGACCTTCCTTCCCATAGCTATCATGAACTGGTGATATAATACCACCAACTACTTCGTACTGACCAGTTTGGTTTAAGTAATCACGAGCAATTTCTGGAATTTACAACATTATTTAAATATAGTGTTGACATAAATTAAATTAGTTTTAAATAATTTTCATTATATTGTAGCACTGTTAATACTACAGGAAATAATATGAAGAGGAATTTGACTAAATTTCTAATATGTATAATGATAATACATAAACAATACTTTCAGAATAAGTTTCTTAGTAGAAAGAAACTACAAGCTTTTGGTAATATATAAACTATTCTAAGAGAGAATAGCTCTGCGAAGATTCCATATGGTGACCTCCTTATGTCCTCTGTTCTTTCAAGAGTAAGGCGACCTACATTGTTGCAGAAAACTGGCAATCGGATGCTAGAAGGTAGGATGCTAATGATCTCAAGGCAACGAGGAGAGCTTAAAGCTGCTTGGCTACGGAGAGGCTTAGGATTCAATATCCAAAATCTAGATGCCGATTAGAAGAGGTAACCAGGTGGACTGAGCAAATTAATTATTCTACTTTAATATAAAACTTGACCTAACCCAAACTTGTTAGCAGTGTTCTTGCAAACAGAAATATTTAGGACTGGTGGCATACTTTAAATAGTTAAATAAAGTAGTTAAATACAAATATTTGGCATGTTATATTATATTTATTTATTATAAGATCAGGCTACATGAAGGTAATCAAACATAAACCCTTTCAACTAGGTAAGTATGCATTTTAGTCTGCCCTGATATTTAGTTAAGAAAATTGTCGAAATCGTTACTACTTACCTTATTTTGAAACAATTAGATCATATTTGATGTCCGAAGACACTTTTGAAGTACAAAATACATTAGTTTAGTAGAAAATAAGAAATATAAAAGTATGAAATCCAGCTCAGGTTACAAATGCCTACATTTATATTTATGACTACATTCTTCAAGTTAGTGAATGTGTGATTGCTATATATAGTCAATTTAGATTTTTTATGGATAGGAAACACAAGCTTATCTTGGAAAGTGGTCCTTGGTATTACCTAATAGTATACAAGTAAGAAAATACAAACAAAAACAGTAAAGTTAAGGTCTGAAATATTTCGTAAACACAGACAGACAGCAACAGACAGACTTGCTTGTAGGAAGAAAGAAAAAGAAAGCACGGAACTAGCTGCTCTCCACGTCAGTTCTGGGTAACGCTAAGAGAGAGTTACAAACATGCACCCTGAGAATGTTGTATTGCATATCTACATTGCAGAATTCCGAATATTCAAAAAATAGTTTTTCAGATGAGCATATCTTAGGCTTGAATTATAGAGTCGAAAAAAAATACTGGGTTACTATTTGATTATTGAGTAGGGAAATGGTCAAATTCTGACATCAGATTTGTAATCACCGACCCCAAAAACCCCCAAGTAACAAAACTCAGGCCAAAATATTGAGTATAAAAATGTATGACTCAAAGGGTTAACCAGCTCTTTCCATTTCCTGAATGTAAAACATAGTTTTCATTAAAAAAATACCTTCATAGTCACATTCAAAAGTAGAATTTTCTACTCTTTTTATTTCCGGTATAAAAATAGGGTTCCTATTTAAAAAAAAAGACATTGACCTTGAAGTGACCATCAATGTCATCCTCTAGGTCACCATTACTCAGAAAAATCATAAACTTCTTGTCTGAAATGTTATTCTCTAAAATGCTTACTCGCCGAGTTATTCTGCTGTTTCTATACTTTTGAATCACCTGATTTCTATATATAGTCTACCTAGTGATCTGCCAAGTGACTGCAGTATTATGAACTCATACAACATAGTGATATTAACCTGTCAAAAGACATATAATGTGCATGCGTCCAACGACACTATTATCGGTAACCTCACACTGTTTTATTAGGCCTGGCTAGGTAATTGGGTTTATACCTATTCTACATCATTATCAGATTTTGCTATGAAAAATTATGAAATCATTAACTATTTTTCTTATATTCAAACAATCAGATTGTATTTTTTTTTTGTAAGACATTTCCTTTCAAGTCAAAAATACAATTTTAAATCTAAATACACTTAGCCTTAAGCAACGAGAGATAGATAACTTGCTTGTTTATTAGTAACATTACATAGTTATATTATAATATGTACAATTTTAAGAAAATAAGTAACAGTAACGATAAAGATATACTACAATTATTTACAATACTACTAAAACTGATCAGTTTAACACTGGTTTGCTTTTAGTGTATAAAAACATACAATTCTCATTGGCCTGTTCGAATTCGGAGTTCTTTAGCTGTATACAATGGATTTGTATATAGCCAGCAATTCTGTTTAGCCTATACTAAACTAGGATATAGAACTCAAGATTTTATATAAACCGACTATTATAGACTCCTTTATTAAGCTCCAATAACTGGAAGTCAAGAAATTTTCAGAGGTCCTTAACAAAGTAGTAAAATACTAGTAGACAGTGGAGGTCTGAAATCATGCATGTGCATTATCGCTGAATATTATGACATTGTACGATTGAAAAATCATGAGAAATATAATATATTTTAGCATGACAAATATATGTTTTAATAATAAACAGAGAAAGATTAGGTATACATTCACTAACGAAATATAAGTTTTAATAATAAACATTGAAAGACTACATATCCATAAAATTGAATAATATAGTCATAAATATTAATGTAGGCTTTTGTAATCAGAGCTGGATTTAACCTAACAACAACGGGATTCCCTTGTTCTCTATATTTCATTTGAGAGTGAAGAATACATTTTGGGACTTATAATGTCTTCTGACAAAAAATATGATCTAATTGTTTGAATATAAGATAATTAGTTAATAATTTCATAATTTTTCATAGCAAAATCCAATAATGATGTACAATAGGTATTTACTAGTAACTATATATATACAACTTCCCAAACATATTTGTTTTATTAGGTTTGGCGGTAAATATCGGTTGTTTCTCGTCTTCGGATTACTATATACAAAATTATAAAAACAAAGTATTTATGTTGTAATCAAAGGATCAGCTACGTAGGTTAGGAATGCCAACGTTAATACTAATGACTACGTTCATCAAGTCACTGCATGTATAGGCTAATCGCTTATTCTATTAAGTCTGGCTAGGTGACTATATATATATATTGCATTTGTTTTTTTAGAAAATAGGGTATATTAAAATATGAAAACGATTTCACTGTTAGTAGTTCTTTTTAAGAACCCAGTATGACCCTGTAATATGAAGGTGGGAGATGAGATGTTGTTAGGAATTAGGATAGTTTTAGTTAGGAATATAGTCTAAGTTCTTTTTAAGAACCCAGTATGACAACAATTTTATTATTGTGACAGACCTGGAAAAATGATGAAATTGCTTACCTTGCAAGCAAGGCAGACGTCATTGATGCTACAAACATATATAAACCCTTGGGTGGGAGAAAACTTGGTCAGTGCGCCAAGATTGATCAAGGAAGGTGCTGAAGGAATTTTTGAAGATAGCCAGATGGACTTGGCGAGTAAGAGCTTCCTGGGAGTATAATTCTTGAAGATAGCCAGATGGACTTGGCGTGTACGAACTACCTAGGAGTATTGAGACTTCAGACGAGCATCCATGAGTGGCAAGCAGGGTGATCAAACTTCGTGTATAAACCTTGTAATTATTTCAGAGACAAGTAATTTAAAAATATAATGTAGAATCAGATCTGTGTCACAACAATTAAAGTCATTCTGGATTAATAGTAGTAATAAGGATATTGTAGTATTTTAATAAGATAGGAGATAGTCATTGTTAATAAAGCTTAATTAAGTACTAAACCACTGAGATGATTATATTGAAAGTTAAAGAACCCAAGCAGTAAAAGGAACTTTCTAACAAATCCAAATTTGTTAGAGGAACCAATCCTAACAATGTTATGCACATGCGTGAAATACACGATTGTAGTTCTATCGTGTAACCTTCGAAAACCATACGAAGCACAACCAGAGATGAATTTTATACTTCAAAAGTGTCTTCCAACATCAACTATGATCTACTTCTTTCAAATTAAGGTAGGTAGTAAACGATTTCATAATTTTTCGTTACTAAATTCCACCAGCATGCACACTCCATGATTACCAAAATATGATCTGATTGTTTGAATATAAGATAAATAATTAACAATTTCATAATTTGGTAATTGTTTACAAAGAAAGTTACCGGTATTTTTAGTGATTAAAAAAAAAATCATATTCTACATACCTTATTTCTTAATAATAAAACAAGTTTTCAAATCAGAACTAACTTTTTCATGGAAAAATAACAGTACTTCAACTTTTCTAGATTAAGGTCCATTAAATGAATTACAAATAAAAATAGCTTTATATTTAAATAATATATAATAAATGTTATATATTAATAATAACAAAAAAAAAATATATATATATATACCCACCTTATCTGACCTACGCATTAAGTTGAAAAAAAGAAAAGAAATTGTGTGTGGGTTCCCAAGCAGTCATCCATCCAAGTACTAACTATGATCAATATTGCTCGACTTTGGTGATCTATAAACGCATTGAATTCTGTAGTTTTGAAATTGTGATTTTTCTTTGAAAAAGTTAGCTCAGTGTTGAAAACTGTTTTTATTATTAACAAATAAGATATGTAGAACATGATTTAAAAAAAAAAAAAGGTAAATATGCATTGAAGCATACATGTTACACACTTGCTTCTATTTTTGTGAAATCGTTAAAAGACATACCTTATTATGTACAATTCAGATTCTATTAATTAGGGCAGTTATCCCAACACCATTTTCAATGCACCAAATTAATTATTTATGTAAGAAAACAAGAAATATGCAAGTATGGATTGTACTTTGCTATAGTTAATGTAGGCCTGCATCTGTATTTACATCGCCTAATATATCGAGAATGAAGTTTCGTGTAACATACCTCCTAGATATTACGTTGTTTGACTACAATAATATTCAGTATGTTTGATTAAAGCAAAATCTAAATATTTTTAAACGAATTTGTCTTATTAGGTCGTCAGGTATACGTGTGTGTGTGTGTGTATATATATATATATATACCTTACCTGACCTGACCTTCATACAAAAATTAACTTTATAATATATTATGTTTTATTAGGTCAAGTCAGGTATATAAACCTAATAAATCTATGTAAACCAAGGTACCTTACCTAACCTGACATAATAAAACAAAATATATAAATTAATATTTACAAAGTCAGGTATTTACACGCCATTTTTATAATGACATAGAGACATGATTACAACATTAAGATGAAAGGCTCACAGATTCAGGAGGTCATGCAGAGGTAATAGTTTATTGAATTAATTGCTTGTACTATCATAACCAAAGCAGGATTACTCTCTTTTAAATTATTTTCTAAAACAAATAAAGTAATAGGTGCATTGAAAATGATTTTAAGACAATTGCCATAATCAATAGGATGAGAATTGTACATAATAAGGTATGTATTTTAACGATTTCACATAAATAGAAGCAAATATGTAACATGTATGCTTCAATGCATATTTTGCCAACAACGTATGCTAAAAGAATTGCCAAAAATTCCGGTAACTTTCTTTGTAAACAATTACCCATAATTTTTCATACCAAAATCTGAGACCACTGTACAACCGATATTTACCCTAAACTAATGTATTTTGGTACTTCAAAAGTGTCTTCCGACATCAAATATGATGTAATTGTTTCAAAATAAGGTAGGTAGTAATCAATTTCGACAATTTTCTTAACTACCTTTCGGGGCAGACTAAAATGCATAACTATCTTTAATTAAACCTAAGCTGATTATTTATTGGAAAATATCGGTTGTAGATCATCCATCGATTTTTCTATACAAAAATTTGAAAACAAAGTATTTACCTTGTTTGTATTCAAAGGATCAGATCATATTATATGGCACAATAAACATTCCGTCTTAAAATGAATTTTTTCACTATTAAATAACACTTAAAAAACAGAATACAGCTGTTAGGTTAAAATCTAATTACCAAAAGCCAATGTTAATATGTATGACTATGTTAGTGAAGTTAGTGTATGTGTTATGAGTACCTTATTATAAAAAAATTAGATCAATTTTAATTACATAAGACACTTTTACAGTCACAAAATGCATTATTTTATTAGAAAATAGGAATATTAAAGTATTGAAATCAACTTCACAATTAGTAGCGTGTAAGTTGCGTAAGTTACAAAATGGGACATAAATTACATAGGCGAGGTCGTCAGGTGGCTCTTTCTGTCTATATAGCTACCAAACTTGACTTAATAAAGATGTAAATTACATAACACAAGGTCGTCAGGTGGCTATATATATTATACATATATAGCCTAATATATATATATATATATATATATATATATGATATAAATTAAATGTCCCAAGGTCAATATGTATATATAGATACCTGATGACCTAATAAAGACATAAATTATATAACGCAAGGTCCCAGATCAAAAAGAAACAATTCCCAATATGTACTTGCCATTTTCTGTATCTCAATCTTTTTACATTCATACAGTAAATAGCAATGCAATTCAATTTGCATAGCTATTGTGATAATAGACATGATTCTTCAATCATACACCGTCATTATAATAAGCTATAATAAGCATACCTAATAAATATATATATATAGTCACCTAGCAGACTTAAGAGAACAAGCGATCATACATTCAGTGACTTGATGAAAGTAGTTATTAGTATTAACTTTGGCAAACATAACCTACTTAGCTAGATTTCGTACTTTTATAGATCTCATTTTCTAAGTAATGTATTTTGGGACTTGAAATGTTTATTGCGCCAAATAATATGATCTTATCCTTTGATTAGAAGGTAAATACATTGTTTCCATGATTTTTTTACAGAAAAATCTAAGGACGATTTACAACTGATATTTACATATTTATTAACTTGTAAAGTAGATGGTAAAGTACTTGTATGATGATCCCAACCAGTTTTTTTTTTATTGAAAGACATAAATTAACCAACTTATACATATATTAAAAAATAAATATTAATTATGGTTAAATGTATTTAACCTTACCAAACATTCGAAGATGCATAATTGTTGGAGGGTTAAATGAACCCACAACAAGTAACAAGACTTTTGTTATAGTCATTTCGAGTACTTTTACTAAATAAAAAACAATCTTAAAACGTATGCAAAAATAACATTCTATAAGGTTATTACACAATTACCCATATAAAACAAATGTTAACAAAATCATCAATTATATAATCAGTAACAATGGCAAACTAAAACTACAAATAAAATGATAAGATATAACAGATCAGATAACAGAGAGAAAGATTAGTATCGTTTAGATCTATAACCAAGAACTAAAACTTAATTTTTACACAATATACTTTGTAATATAACGTCACGAGTGACGTCATTCACTAAAGCCAATGAAAATTAACCTGTGACCGAAAATACGTTTTGTTATGAACCACCGGAGGGAGCTTAAGAACTTATTGGTATAAAAATTAGCAACTGGGTATAAAACACATCTATATTCAATACCTGTCAATTCACAAAACAGAAAGAAAGTTTGGTTATAGTCAGTGTAGCAGTTGACTAAACAACATTGAAATGGATTTTTCTACCTAAATGCCTAAAATCTAGTTTTTATTTATATCTTATACTTATTATGCCAGTATTTCTTAATGGAATATAGAATTTACATTGAAAGGATATAAAATTTTTAACATATAATTAATTCAGATACACTTTCAAAAGTCCCTTACCACACTTGGGAATAAACAAAATAACAAAAAACAAAAATTTTTGTCAAAAGTAAAATGTTTATTCCTATTAGACCCTTATAGCTATTACAACAACAATAAGGGTCTAATAGGAATAAACATTTTACTTTTGACAAAAATTTTTGTTTTTTGTTATTTTGTTTATTCCCAAGTGTGGTAAGGGACTATTGAAAGTGTATCTGTATATATTGTCACCACAGTGCTCTGGTCTTTGTTTATAATTAATTGTTAAAGTCACGAAATTTCTAAACTCGTTGATTATTTGCTTTTTAATTCGCATCAGAAAATTTCTTGTAGCATTGCAAAAAGTCTTTTATATCATGATAGAAACTTCTAGAAATAGGACGACAGTAGTAGAGGTTCAGACATTTTAGGATTCGGGAGGATGCATTTTAGTCACGTGACACATTGGCACCGCCGTTTATAAGTGACATATTTATCTTATCTAACTCGTGGAATTTTTCATTTCCTTACATACCAAAATGGATCGAAGTCAACCCGATAATTCACCTTTCCTACCCGTTAATATATTGATATCCGTTTTGCACTCCTCCAATCCCATGACAATGATATATCACAGAAGGAACAACAATCACCTTCCCTGTGGAACATAAGTGTTCAAAGTAATTTCCTTACTATTCTCGCAAACTTCCTCGGTCCTCGCTTATACTTTGCTCTCATCCTTCAACACTCATTAATTTTGCTCATTCGGGTAGAGGGTTAATTCTCTCGCAATACATTCCCTATCTCTGGCATTTCGTACTTCTTGCCATCTATTTATATTTTTTCTGTCATCCCTGTAACTTTCCTACTACGTCTCTCTATTCGACTTGTAAATATTGAATGTTTTGTTAAATATTCTTCTTTTCTTATCTATCTGTCGAGACATTTGTGGTATACTTTCATCTTAGAGTCCTAAACTACCTGTCATATTTTCTTGTTGCTTAAAGGTGAAATACCTTTTGGTCATCGTGGCCTCATAAAAACTACATAAAAAGAATATTAAAAAACCCTCTAACCTTCAAATACTGAAATAGCGTCTGGGTCAGAAAAAACAAGAGACGGTCAAAAGAAACGTGACAGAAAAGATAAAAGCTATGGATTTAACCCAAGACTACATAAAAAAAGGTGTAGATTTCCTCGGCCCGTACTCACTATAGTGAGCTCCTGTCTGTGACCTGTCTATAAACATTTGTATCTGGTATCTGTACAACTCCTTGACTTCTACCTTCAACACAGCCCAATGTGTCTCCCTATGATTCTTAGACCACCAATTAATTCACTATGGGATCTGTTCCTAGAGCTAATTATGATTAGCCATAACTTCCTTGAGAATATATCGTAATACACTACACTTGTCCCACTATATCGTTTAATCTCGCTCTACACATTACATTGTTTGTAGCAGAGGAAATGTAATCAACCCTAAACGAAATGTAAACTGTCAAACCTGACAATTATAACCTTTAGTTTATGATTTTATTAAATTAATAATAATGACTGAATAAATTTTATTAGAACCCAACATTACAAATCGAAGGTGCCTACTGATGATGTAAAGGTGAATAAACAAAGTGATCAAAGAGGAGCCATCAGTATATGTTCAGATACTTTACGATTTGACCAATAAGGAGGCAGCATTTTGGTCATGTGACGAATTGGCCCCGCCCTTTGAAAAGTGTGTTAATCTAACTGTCTGCGGAGTAAGAATTTTTGGTCACGTGACGCAATGGTCCCACCCAATAGAAAATGGGCCCGGCGATTGAAAAGTGTGTAAGCCTAACCTAAATGTTTGCGTTTAAGGTAAAATGAGCGTAAAAATTGATTCGTATATGTGTATGTATCTGAAGTGTAATTGTAACCTAACCTAAGATATTTGTAAAGTAAATCCCTGTTGCAGCTGCTTGTGTGTGTGTGTGTGTGCCTGTGTTGAGACGGAATGAAAAAGTCAGTCGTCTCAAGGCTAATTCAAACCATTTAAATTGCCGCGCTAAAACATCGTCAAGTTGGAATGCGGTAAAGCGATGACGTCACGCCGGGCTAAGCCAAAATCTGGCAGGTCTCTGCATGATGGAAAATTTATAGTGTTTCCAATTTTATTAAAAAAGTAAAATAAGAAACTAAATAATGATACATTAGAAGCAGACGATTAATAATATCAAAAAATAAATGTAATTGAACTTAAAACAAAAACGTTATTAAGGAAATAAGATGGGCTAAAAAACCTAAAATTTGCAAAAGGGGGAAAATTAAAAATCAAAAGCAATAGGGTCATAAACCGTAAGGGACATAATAATAATCAACAATAAAAATGAAATAACAATAATAATAAGGGGGAAAAGGACTTGAAAAGTCATTCTTGGAGAGTTTTTTTGAGATTTTAAAGGTGAAAGGAGAATAAACTAAATAAAACTAATAATAGAAAATGAAAAGACAATAGTAGGGAATCATAATATGAGGTCAGAAAAAAATTAAAGTTAAAATGGAGGAGAAATAATAATAACAAAAACTAAAAAGTTAAAGCCGATAAGCGGTTAAATTAAAGTTTAAAGGGGATAAATAAATAATAGGTTATTTATAAGAAATGTATATGAATGTAAAATAACAGAGCAGAGTTGAAAAAAATAATGGGGGAATTTAATATACGAAAAATACGACGATCAAAAAGTCATGACTTCAAGCATCAATAACTCACGAACCAAGCAAGCTACGACAAAAAACTAAAAAGTTATTTCCGTTATAGGACTAGGAGAATAACTTTAGTGCAAAAGAATTTTTAAAAAGACTTAGGATAAAAGTTAGTTTCTGAAAAAATGGACAATCGTAGAAAGTGCGGTAACTCGAGAAATACGCGGCCGAAAACATCGAATCAAGTTTGTCAAGACCTTCAAGAATGTGGAGAAGAGGAATCCGAAGAGAAACTGAAGATTGGACTAACTGTTCAAAAGTTACAGTAAAAAGAACGAAAAAGTGTTCTTATTCAAAGTTTTCCAGATTTGACAGGAAATCTGAGCTCAGGTAGTGTGACGTCACGGATTAGTAGTCCCACTCCAATGACCAACCAGTCAACCGAAAAAACTGAAATAGTAAAAGGATTAAATTATCAATTAAAAGAGTTGTTGATGAAAAATAATTTATAAAACTAATATAATATAAGAAAACTAAGCCTAGGACAGCTTTTAGCAGAAAAGTTACGGAGTAATTCAGCCGAAAACTTAGAAATCAACAGAAGAGACATTACTTCGCTAAAGGGAGAAAAGTGGTTATCTTTTGCGGGAAACTTTCCCACAAGAAGGGAGAGCCAAAATTATTGGTCGAAAGATTGATACTCCAGTATCAGTCGCCAAACAGGGAGAACGTTACTTTAGTCACTCTACAAATTTTTCTAAAAACTTCAATAAATTTTAAAGCCAAGTATTTTATGTAGTAAAGTAACTTATAAAAATTAACTAGAGTATTTTGAAAATCAAGAAATAAGAAGATAAATCTACATGGAAGACTAATTATCTAGGAATCGTAATTACTACCAGCAGTCAACAACTGTAACATAACCAGGAGTTGTAAAGGAGATAATTTGAAGACACCGTTAACCATCTACAGCAAGGAACTTCACAACTTCAAGACCTTCATGTTAAGTGTGAAGGTACACTAAATCTATAGAATAATTCGTAAAAAGTAAACTCATTTAAATTGAATAAATTCATTTAGGAAATTTTAAATATAATAACTTCAGTAGATTCAAGTAAACTCTGCTTTGGTCTAGTATAAGTGTTCAAACGTAAATACGACTATTTCAGTCAAGGAATAGTCTAGCATTTTTTAATTTTGTATAAATAAATAAGAATTTTGTGTCCTATTGATATTGTGTAAAAAGATTTTGTTTGTTAAAAGATTAATTGTTTTAAATCGTTTGATGGTTTTAGAGTACATAAAAATTTTTATGCTCAAGTGGTAATTCTTTTTATTAACCATACTGTTTTTAAACATTTCCTTCTCAAATATTTAGATAATTAAAAAGTTATTATTAAGGTGCTCTGGTATTTTATACAGTAAAAATATATAAAAATTATTATCGGAATTCAGGAGCCGATTTCTTCCAAACGGCACTTCCCCAGAGAGAGAGAGAGAGAGAGTGTGTGTTAAATTAATAAAAGTATATTCATTGAGCAAAGAAATAAAATTCAAAGAATTTTAGTAAATTCAGTTTGTAAGTAATGAGCACAGACTCAGACTTACAAAAGCCAAGTTTTGCAATAACTTTGATTTAAGGTAAAATTGTAAAAGTGAGCAGCTTGGTCTTGTCCGCGATCGAACCGACCCGAACTCCCAAAACTAAAGCACTGAACAAAAATTAAAAGAAAGGTCGAGCCGGGTACGTGGTAAGTGACGTAACAAAGGAAAGGGGGCGAGGTAAGAGGTACGTGGCAGTGTGTGTGTGTGTGTGTGTGTGTGTGTGTGTGTGTGTGTGTGTGTGTGTGTGTGTGTTTGTGTGTGTTTTAATCAATAGAGGCAAATTATTTAATGTTTGATGACAAAAGGAAACGATATGACGCTGAATAGAGACCTATATTCGTCTTATCTAAGCCGAAAGACAACGATGACGCCGTGACAAAAGAATATCTCGAATCTCCAATTAAATTGAAACTTAATAGCGCATATGACTTTAAAAATTATCAGCTACATGATAAATATACTCTTCTAGACGACGAGGACGATCTTAACTTGAAATACGCTAAAGTGTATTTTATGGGGGAAAACAAGTACAATAAATTTGACACTCAAATAAGCATTGTATGGAACGTAAAACCACCGGTAAACAAGGAAGACGCGATCAACAAACACTATGTGGACAACAATAAATTACCGTTGGACGTTAACGGATGGGACTGTGGCTGTAGAAAACTAACCAACGTGAGGGAGGCCTCCAGCAACTTGGATGCAATCTACTTTCATCATATTGAAGAATTTACGTAGTATATTATAGATTGTGCGCTACTCAAAGATCTAAGTAATGACAGCTTTGATGTCGCTATTAAACGTATTTGTAATATTGGCGACGGTGTTTCTGATAGAGATGCTGTCACACGAGCCCAATTATTACAGTCCATTAGAGTAACTGAGGGTGATATATTAAATGGCTTCAAAAATTATTATCTTGACAATTTAAGGGACTATTTTTGAAAAGAATTGATTGAATTCGCATATACGATTAAAAAGCAATATAGTAAAGTCGATATTCCTAAAGAATTCTGGATATATCAGTGCCGGTGATAAGGTTTTAAACAAGGCTATCAATGTATTAGTTGTCGAGCTCCATTTACAGTCTTACAACTATTGTGGTCCGAGTACAAAACTAGCCAGTAGATTAGCTCGTGGTGATAAAGAAGTCCATCCTTTATCGATGCTTGTAATGCGCACGACATATCGTACAGAAAATACAGTGATTCCGAACATCGTAGAGAAGCGGATAAATTTTAGCGGCACGGGCTTGGAGCCGAGATAAATCGAGTAACGCGTCTTTGGGTGAACAGGCGGCAAGCGTGGGCTGTAATAACGGCCATGAAAGCGAAAAAAGGGAGGTGGGCAAAAGGTGAAGCGAGCTTAAGGCATAAAGATGATGATGACGATGATTGGTGGGGGTTTGTATCTCAAACCGTATCCAATTGGCAGGGGTCACTATCTTAAAACATATCTAAAAGTCAGGGTTCTGGAGAAGAATGGTGGCTTGAAAAGGACCAAAAATATGAAGTAAATCAGGAAAAAAAATTTTATATGATTCAATACCAAACAGTCGTGTAACAAATATTGATTTTTTTTTAAATACGTCGTGAAAATGAGGATACCGTATTTCAGAGGTGTGTATATGAGGGATATCCTTCACCCGGGACTACCGTTGAAAAACGAATTCGCTATTGTAAACCTCGATAGTACCACCAGTGAAAGTACACATTTTGTGTATTATAAAAAGCGCAGTAACAATGTGGAGTACTATGACAGTTTCGGAAATCATAGACCAGAAATCAAACAGACTAGATATTTTGGTTCCAACGCTAATCTTTACTATAATTACAAGCGATATCATTGTGAAAACTCAGTCTTCTGCGGACATTTGTGCATAAAGTTTTTAGTATCATGAGCATTGTTTTAAACGGGAATAGTTCTACACTTTTGGTGATTTCTTTCCACCGGTTGATCTAACCAATAGAGAGTGGGAAATCGGTCGATTCGATCTTGCTGTGTACAACTCCATTCCCAACATCGAATATGGAATTAACAATAAATTATATCTGGCTAAAGGTCAAAACTATAATTTTGAAGTCACCGTTACTATACTGACAGGTTCGTATGAAATCGTTTATATTAAAAAATATATCAAATTACAACTTCAACCGGAGGATCTATTTTCACTCAAGTCAAACAATAACACACTTAAATCGGAAACTAAGTGTTCTAAGACGTTACATTTTAAAGATGGATCTATCGAAAAGTTACTCGGTTTCAATAATGAGGATTTATAAGCCAACCGAAAACACGCTGATCCCCTCGGAACGACTGTTACCTCTGTGGTCTGTCGTCTTATCTCGGCAGCACGGATTTTCCCGTTCGTTGTCTGAAGGCTGAACTCTCCAGGACGAACGTTCCAAACATCCGAGTGGTCTGTCGGCTGATCCCCTCTGGACGTACTCCTTTCTAAATTCCTACCACGTCTTTTCCTAATGAATACGCATATTATCGTTGCCCTTCTGATACCTAAACGATAGTGCCTCTCTCTATCCTTAGTCTAAACTGATAACCAGCTCCGACACCAGTATACATTGGAGGGTCCTTCATTTGACGGTGACAGAATGCCTATAGATTGATTATTTAAAAAAGGATTGGACGAGATAGTCCGATAGTTCCGTTCACGTCTATTTCCGATCTCTTGAGGTGTATGAATTTCCAACCCTCCCACAGACAAATAGACTTTCGTGGACCTTCAAAAATTCTAATCAGCTGGAAAAACCACGATACTTTTTTTTTGCTTTCCAAAATGATAGAATGAATCAGATCAAAAAGGATGCCGCTCTGTTTGACAGATGTAATACTACAAATGTGAAACTGTACATGAATTCACAGAATTTTCTCTACGACAATTGCATGGTGAAGTGTCGAAAAAGGACGTTATGTACACGAAATTTCAACAGTCGAATTACATGCGTCATTTGACTGCGTGCTTCAATTTGGACAAGTTTACGAATAAAGCCACCATCTTTGTAATCGACTGTTCTATACCAAACGATTAAATTAAATTAGGTCCTGTGGATTTGCGACTAGAAATCGAAGCAAGCCAGAATATATCAGTAAATACTACAGCCTATTGTTTGATAGTAAACGACTCGTAATATCGTGTATAATCTGCTTTCGAGCACTGTTATAAAGTTATTGGATAGGTGTGCATGTGCAAACGGTAGTGGAGGTGAGAATAGGTATATTATCGATATATTCGAGCTGAGCATTCGCTGACGAGACACCATGTGCACCACATACCCAGGAGTCGTCCACGATTTCCTCAGACACGTGCCTAAGGATAAGTTATCCGATTTAGAGGACTTGATTGACAGAGACGGTCTCAATTCATTCGATTGTCGACCGGATATTATAGAAGAAGTATTGAACAAAGCATTCATCAAAGAAGATGATTTACGTCACGACAAAAGAGAGCTTCAAGTCGATGATGAGGAATTATTGTGACACGTCTACGCCTTGTGAAATGTCGGCTTTCTTCGGGTGAAATTGGTGGCGATGATGATACCGTTTACGTTTTGGTGGGTGCTATAGGAATTATTGTGTTGATTTTGGAAATGAGGTTATTGATATAGTAATATCAATTAATTCGAATACTATTAATTCGATTTGTACGACGAACAACGATTACACGAGTTTCTTGTGTATAAATCGATCTTGATTTTGACGATGATTAAATTACTAAAATTACCCTGGGATTTCAACAAAAAGTAATCGATTGCAGGTGTGTTGGCGGTGGTAATAGTATTAGTAATAAGGGTAAGAGGAAGGATACTCACGTGTAGAATGCTCAAGGACCATGGAGCAGAGCAGGATGGACATGGAGAGATCTCCTATTAAGCATCAGGTAAAGCCTAACCTACCGTTGGGATTTTTTTTAATCTGTTCATTTCATAAATACAGAGTGCACTAAAATTATTTCAACCTGATTATTCCAAAACACAGGCTTTGACCTCGGACTTTTAGTGCAAGCCGATAGAAAATAGGTTTTCTTCAATCATTACCTACTTGATTCTTTATCCGTGCATTTAAAAGCAATAACTGGTACTTGCAGAAACAAGGGAATATATAAATTCAATCTGAGTACCGGAAGTGACGTCATAGTGTGCAATATTTTCGGTAACCGGTACGTTCAACTGTACGACGGACAGCACTCTATGACCTTGAACGGCAGTGACGAATGGAAACTACTAGAGTAGAGTATGCCGCTCGTGTGTAGACGTGTTGCCGAATTGTTTTATATCGAGAAAGAGTTGAGCTCCTACATTATTGAGATCTTGGCCACGACGAGCTCGTGTCTAGTACGCTCCCTGAAGCGGCCAATTGGTACAACGAAGTTATGTTGTTTATAAAAAATTTAAACTGCAGTAGTTGAATTTTAAGTCTTTCAAGATAACAACAAATTTATAATCAAATAACTGGCCATAGTTAGTGATCATTTTCAAGGTGTCTCAGTGTTCAGTCAGCCGTACAAACTTTCCATGCTTAACGTCAACGCTCAAAGAACGGTACGCTGGTTACAGTCACGTTACCAGATGGGATAAAGGGGGTGTACCTTACAACACGGACACGATACGTACTTTGTTCGAGCCTTTTGTAAGGGCACACTTTATGAGACCATTCTATACGTACGTCGTGGAATTGCTTCAAGTGGTAAAATTCTCCTATTACGGAGACCTTAAAAAGACGCGGCGACGGTATGAAAATACCTGACCGGCATCATTGTGTATGTGTTACCCTCTGGTGTGGCAGTAAAAAGCTCGTGAGGTTGATTGATTGAATTTCCCTGGAGTGGAGTTATTTCTCCTGTAAACCTGGGTGAAGGTCACACTGGCGCAGTCGAAAGATTCGATGAACCTTGAATGAAGAGCAAGGAGTTAAAACGTAAGAACAAAAAAAAAGTTTGGGGACAACAACTTTGTAATGGAGTGGTGGTCACTAGAAATAGCGATGGATTGGAACTATTTCCACAAGGTGCTACAACTTCTGTTTACCCCGGCTTGTAATTTTTGCTTGAGGAACGACTTCACCGTAACACGTGACGGTTTCGACCCGTGAAAACACAAAGTAGAAGTAATTATATTCTCGTTTCATTTTTGTAAGAGAAAGAGAAAGAGAAAGAGAGAGAGAGAGAGTGATAGGAACTCACAGTTTATCTTTAGAAAATGTACATTATCCCGAACACACTACATACACGGAACAGTTGCAGTCGTATTTAAACTGGACACACCTTTTGTAACAAAATAAATTAGCTGAAGCATAGTTATTTTATCGCGACTTTTTAAAAGACTAGAATTTATTTTCATGAAATCAATTTTTCACCACAAAAAGGAAACTTTCGCAGGTTGTAATAATCTACAAGAAGTCAAGTCGGTGTTATCAGAGAATGTCACCGGAGATCAAGTCAATCCACAGTGAGTTATCACACCGGAGTTGTACATTTGCATTACAGTTCACAATAGTATGCAGACTGACCAAAATAATTGGTGTTATTATTTTTCCAAGTGAGTCAGTTCTCTGTGAGCCTGGGTATTACTTTCTGTAATAACTCAGATAAGGTTACGGTCACAGATCACAGGCTTCATTTGTTGACAGCACAGAGTTATACATGACGAAATATATAATATACAATAAAATACAGGTGGTGCGCTCTACTGAGCTGAAAATGAAACTATGAATCATATAAAAACATAGTTATATGATAGTCTAATATACTTGTTTATTCACCTTTACATCAAGAATTGGCACCTTCGACTTGTAATGTTGAGTTCTATTAAAATTTATTCAGTCATTATTGTTAATTTAATTAAATCATAAAATAAAGTTTTTAATTGTGCCAGGTTTGGCAGTTTACATTTCGTTTAGTGTTGATTACATTTCCTCTGCTACAAACAATGCAAAATGCAGAGAGAGATATAGCGGGACAAGTGTTATATTTTACAAGGAAGTTATTGCTAATCATAATTTGCTCTAGGGACAGATCTTATAGTGAATTAATTGGTGGTCTAAGAATCCCAGAACTTCACATTGGGCTGTGTTGAAGGTAGAGTTCAAGGAGTTGTGTAGATACCAAATACAAAGGTCACAGGTCACAGTTAGGGGCTTATTATAGTGAGTACGGGCCTGGCAATTGCGAGGAAATCTAGTTGAATTGAATCTACATCTTTTTTATGTAGTCTTGGGTTAAATCCATCGCTTTCATCTTCCCTATCAGGTTTCTCCTGACCGTCTTTTGTTTTTTCTGACACTCACGCTATTTTAGTATTGAAGGTTAGAGGATTTTTTATTATTCTTTTTATATCGTTTTTATAAGGCAATGTTGACAAAAAAGGTATCTCACCTTTAAGCAACAAGAAAATATATGACAGGTCGTAAGGGACATAAAGATGAAAATATACCACAAATATCTCGATTGATTGAGGAGAAAAGAAGAATATTTATCATAATATACAATATTTACAAGTCGAAGAGAAAGGCGCAGTGATAAAATTACAGGGATGTCAGAAAAAAAATAAATAGATGGCAAGAAAAACGAAAATCCAAAGTAGAGAATGTATTGCGAGAGATTTAATCCTCAACCCGAATGAGGAAAATTAATGAGTGTTGAAGGATGAGAGTACAGGCGCGGAAGTTTGCGTGCATAGTAAGGAAATCGCTGTTGACACCGATGTTCCACAGGGAAGATGATTATTGTCCCTTCTGTGATATTATACCATTATCATGGTATTGGATGAGTGCAAACTCCTAGAGTTAAGGGAAAAGTTCACATTTCATTAACAGTGACGATTTTTGGCCTATTAACAGAGCTGCTTCCAAAGAGATTTGTCAACACAATATTAATAGTGGATCACCTATCTTGCAATAGATATGGGAGGACTGAACATCACGTCATTTAACATTTTTTGAAGAAGTATTCTACTATGAGCGTATTTGGTGAAGTTGTTTGAGCTGTAGTACCGACATGTTCAGAACATGGATGGTCTGAACCTCGTGAGGTTCACGAGTGCCCCAAGTAGAGAACATAAGTTTACATAATATATACGACCCATAGTGCTACTTTGATGCAAAATAAATTATAATAATATACATTTTGACATCACCTGTTAGCTTTTTACGTCATATGATTTTACGTTCAAAAACGTCAGTGGTAAATAACACCTTTGATGTGATAAATATTATCTATGAAAGTGTTGTGTGAGATCTACTAGTGAGAACTGGCAAGTAAGTGATCTGTGATTTGAAAGTTGTCTTTTGGAGGTATTTATCTATTGAGTTAGTTTAGTGTGTAGGACTAGGTAAAACGAAGATTGTGATATGTGTTGTTATAAAGTTATTGGTAATAGTTTATTAAACTTTGTTAAATTTGTGTTTATTTAATATGTTATTATTGATCGGAATTCATTAACTGAGGTGAGTTTATTTTACTTCATAAGTTGACAATTAATTTTGAAATGGAAAAAGAGACCCAAGTAGTAGGCACTTACTGTTTGTTATAACCTGTTTCTTTTAATAACTAGGCCTTTTTAAGCTTGTAACTCTAAATGTTGATAATTACATACACTCTACATTTGCATCACATTGAATAATTAATCACTACAATGTTAAGTTGCAGTCCATTTTATTTTGTTTGTTCATTGAAATTTTTTTTCGTAAATATGCATTTAAGCATATGCAGAATATTTGCTTCTTTTTTGTGAAATCTTTAAATATGTACCTTATTTTGTTCAATTTTCATCTTAGCGATTATGGCATTTGTGTGAACACCATTTTCTATACACCAAATACATTATTTATGTAAGAAAATAACAAATATTCAAGTATAGATTATACTTTGCTGTCATTAATATAGGCCTGCATCTGTATTTACATCACCCTATACATTGAGAATGAAGTTTCGTGTAACATCCCTCCTAGATATTACATTGTTTGACTGTGCAATAATATTCAGTATGTCTGGTTAAAGATGTTTTAATGAATTTGTTTTATTAGGTCAAGTCAGATAAGGCATATGTATATATATATATATATATATATATATATATATATATATATATATATATATATATATATACCTGACCTTCACGTAAATAAATAACCAACACCTACAAATTTATTAGGTAATTGTTTACTTAAATATAGCTCCTTATTTTCTGGATTTTTTTTATTGTCTACTACATACCTTACTTCTTAAGAATAAATAATGCTTTCCTTGTGCAGATCACTATTTTTCTCTGAAAAATCACAATCTAAAAACTACAAAATCCAACATATTTATTGGTTAAAATATAATGGCAATGTTAATAGCATATGGTTTGACGGATGTGCATTACGCAATGAATACGCTAGATCGCTATTTCATATCACAACAGGTTTGTCCAGATGCTTTTCGTAAGTTTATTGAAGTTAATAATTTGAAATTAGATTATTAATAGGCCTATAGAGGATTCACAACATATCACGTGATCAGTGATCATGGATATATAGATTGAAATATCTTTATTAATATATGAGATGTAAATGTGAACATTTGCTATTATGTCTAACCTAACGTTGGGGTTGGGATTTGATAGTTTTTAGATTATGATTTTTCAGTGAAAAATAGTGATCTCCGTATGGTAAACATTATTTATTCTAAAGAAGTAAGGTTTTAGTAGATGATTAAAAAAAAAAAAACTTTAAAATAAGGCGGCACCTTTAAGTAAACACTTACCATTTATTATTAGTATTTATGTGAAGGTCAGGTCAGATATATATAGAGACACAGAGATATGATTACAACATTAAGATGAAGGGCCCACAGATTCAGGAGGTCATGCAGAGGTAATAGTGTATTAATGTAATTGCGTATACTTTGTAACAGTCTGCATAACCAAAGCAGGATCCCCTTGTTTTCTAAGCAGAATTATCTTGTTTTAAATTGTTATTTTCTTACATAAATAGTGTATTGGGTGTATTGAAAATAGTGTTGGGACAAATGCCATAATCACTAAGATGGAAATTGTACATAATAAGGTTTAACGAATTTACATAATAAATTTAACGATTTAACTAAATAGAACCATATATTCAACATGCATGCTTCAATGCACATTAAAAAAAAATTTTAGGTCTAGAAAGGTCATATTATTAATGGGTAAAGTTAGAAGAAAGTAGTCATTTTAATTTCTTCAAAAAATGATCGTGAAATATCTGTTGCACCTCAATTTTTAGTAATTTGTTTTCCAAATTTTAAAATAATGTTATAGGCTAAATATAAAAGTAGAAATAGATATAAAACCATTTAAATAATATTTAACTTAACATAACACTGTGTAACATTGTTACACTAAATTCTCAACTACTTCAGGGCTGTGGAAAGAGATCAGTATGATATGATTGTATTTATCTGCCATATCAAGGACCACAATAATAGTGCCTCAGTAGATAACAGCAAAATTCCTAACACATACACTCTAGAAAGTCATAAAAAAGCTTACTTTTATAAATTAAACTATAAAATTATAAATAATCGACCGTAACTAACTTAACTTGTGTTAGACGTCAAATATTCATTTTATAGATTGTAAGTGTCAATTGATATTCCTTAGATTTGACAATACTATTAAGCCAGTTACACATTCATAGTCTACTGTAGAAGTGTATACATAACACTATTTTTATCCAAGAGTATCTATCTCGATCCCACATTAACCTATCGTAGAACTAGGCAACATCTCCACCCATTCAAAATACCTGTAGTCCGACATATACTTTATATTGATAACATAAAACAATAATATTTTTAGTTCTCAAAAAACTCTGAATTCTCACATGTTGTGTAAATTGTAATGTGTTAACTGCAAGAGAAATTTGACATCCTATGGTTTTGACAATATATTATTTAGCAGGTTCTAAATTACCCCAATTCCACACTCCAATAATTCCTTTAGTCCTACTATAGAAGTGGAATACCATTTCCAAAGATATACTAATAGTTTAGATCAACTGAGGTGCATTTCTACAGTAGATGAAATATGTGAGCATTGAATTCGAGTGTTATAGAACTGGCTGAATGATACTGTCTAAACTTTAGAATGTACAAATTCTAATACAGTAATTCAAGGGCCATGTTTATGTTTTATGGTGTTAATATAAGGGTCACATGAGTATATGGGGTTTTTAGGTAAGGAGACATGTTTCCACACACTGTAACAGGTAACATGGAATTAAGATAGTGTAATTCTTAAATAAAAATAGTATGATCTAGACACCTCAACAGTAAATAAATTATATATAAGTATGGAACTAACAAGTATTTTTTAACCAAATGGTATTGTAAAATCAATAGAATATCAGTATGGATTTAAAACATATACAATGATATTTGATGTTGAAATTGTGACGGCGACCATCCTGCTCATTAACCGAAATGCCCAAAATAAAAAGTTGAAAAGACAATTTTAGAAATTGTTGCCAAAGAGAAACTCTACTTTCCAGATGCTAGAAAAGCATACCGGTACTGTCAAAGAACTGCTCTACCTCCTACCATAGGAAAATCTTACACAAATGTGATATCAACCCCAACTTCGAATTCATGTTCATCGCGTAAGGAGCTGGGTGAGATGGTTCGTTTACTTGCCGAGCAAATAACACAATTAATAGCAGTCCAAAGCGGTACTTCTGTTAACTTGCCTTCATCTTCTAGAATTGACCTTCTTGCCAAATCTACAAAGCCTATTCTACCAAGGTTAAATCTGCCCCTTCGCCAATAAAAAACCTCAAATTACCACCGATAAGGGGACAGCTAATAAATCAAAATCTCAATCAGTGTCAGTTCTAACAAAATCTTCGTTTTCTGTTAAAGTCCACAATAAAAATTCTCGAGGCAAGCCCACCACATCACTGGGTGTTACTAAGTCCCCACAAATCCAAAATAAGGTTGGGACGGGTTCTTTGAAACCCCTCTCAAATTTACCTCGGGCGTCTACCAAGCCTTGAACTACTGATATTCCAGTTGTTGAGGTTGCTATGGAGCTTGACCCTGAAATATCTAAAATTAAAACTAAACTTAAACCACCTGGTCTTTCTAGCCAGGAAAGAATGATACGGGTCCAAAATCTTTTTAATGGTTAACGAATCCATTTATATTATTAATTTTATATTTCAATCATAAAATATGGCCAGAAATTTAAACTTAGGTAACGTGATACAATGGAACATTAACAGTGTGAGAATTCACTTCGAAGATTTTAAGGTTCTTGTACATGATACATCCTCTTTAATAATTTGTCTGCAAGAGATTCATCTCCATCAACTACACTCATTTAGTTTGAGAGGGTTCTCAGTTTTTCGTACTGATTTTCTCACTGCTGACAGAGCTAAAGGAGGAGTTGCAATACTCGTTCACAACTCCATCTGTGGTATGTCTGTAAAGCTTAGGACTTCATTGCAAGCAGTAGCAATAACGATCACTATACCATATAAAATGACAATTTGTTGTTTGTACTTGCCACCTAATTTCAGCTTTGAAGAAGTGGAACTGGTTGACCTGATCAGACAGTTGCCTGCCCCATTTCTTTTGATGGGCAATTTTAATTCTCATCACTATACATGGGGATCAGACACCTGAGGCCCCAGAGGGAGGCGTAATGACGGGATTCGAACCAATTTGGATTTGTTCCTGCTCAATGATGGTTCACCTACTCATCTGGCGGCTTCTGCAGGTGGTTAGACGACTGTCGACTTGTCATTTTGTAACTCTAGACTTGCCACTAAATTTGAGTGGTCCGTTCTATCTGACAATTACAGTGGTGATCACGCTCCTGTGAGGCTTACATTTTCTGACTTCTGTAATGATTGTCTTCCCAAATAGATTTTGTGGAAAGCAAAATGGGAAAGTTTTACTAGTGAATTTGTATCACCTATTTATAATAATTACGTTCCTATTAATGAAGCAGTACAGTCTTTTACGGAAGCACTCCTTACAGCAACGGACAACAACGTTCCGAAAACATCGACAAGACAACTACGTCCACCAGTTCCATGGTGGAACGAGGAATGCAGTTATGCTCTCTGTTTATGTCGTAAAACACTAAGGAAGTTTAATCGAAGATTTACTTGTGAAAAGTATAAAATTCTATGAGCTAAAGCATGTCGAGTGTTTAGGCAGAGTGGAGGGGAATCATGGGCTCAGTATAAAAAACCACACCCACGTCAACGGTGTGGAAGAAGTTACATTCTGTTTGTGGTCCTCCTCCCTCTGCTCCCTTATTGGGACTTAAGCAGGAGGATATAGCTTTGACTACAGATAACTCTGAAATTGCTAATGTTTTGGGCTCATCATTCGCTGGCTTTTTTTCAAATACTATTTTCAAAGATGCTTTTGTTTTGTATAAAATATCTTATGACGCAATAACTTTCACGGTAGGTCTGTCGGAAGATTCGCCATTAAATACTCCATTTTACTTACAGGAATTAAAGTCTGCTGTGTCTTCCGGACGGGATTCCGCTCTAGGTCCAGACAGCATAGTTTTTTTGACCAAACACCTCCCAACCTTGGGGAAGCTGACTCTCCTTAAAATATACAATCGTATAATCAAGGAGCAATGTTTTCCCGAGGCTTGGGTGAAGGCTATAGTAATGCCTCTTCTAAAACCAGGTAGAGAAGGAACTGAGCCAGGAAGTTACTGTCCCATTTATCTTGCTAGTATGCTCTACGAGCTAGTAGATTGAATGATCAATCGGCGCCTTGTTTGGTACCTTGGGAGTGACCGGCTACTTTGTAATGAACAATGTGGCTTTAGGCAGGGTTGTTTATCTGCCGATCAGCTCTTTTCTTTGGAGTCTGTCATGAAAAATGCCTTTTTCTTGCATCAGACACTGGTTGCAGTGTTTTTTGACCTGGAATGGGCCTATGATATGGCTTGGCGAAGAGGTGTACTGAATACTTTAAAAACAAAGGGTATAAATGGTAATACTCTTGCTTTTATTATGAACTTCCTATAACAGATATTTCAGAATGTGTGTTGGAACTATTTTGTCTGATCGTTATCACTTAGAGAATGGTGTCTCTCAGGGTAGTGTGCTGAGCGTGACCCTGTTTGCTATGGCAATCAACAGCATTACCGCGCTAATGAGCAGTGCCCTGTCCACTGTTCTCTATTTGTTGACGATTTTGCTATGTATGTGGATCCTCGAGATATGGCAACTTCTGAAAGAACCCTTTATCTTGTAATTAATAGACTGCAATCTTGGTCAAGATTGACAGGATTTAAGTTCTCTGCTTCCAAAACGCAATGCATTGCTTTTAGTCATTGAAGACTGAACCATCAGACTTTATTATTTCTTGACGGAACACAACTTCAAACCACTGAAACTACTAAATTTTTAGACCTATTATTTGATCATAGACTTTCTTGGATTCAAAATCTATCTGATCTGTAAACTCGGTGCAATAAAATACGAGGGCTATCCAGAAAGTAGATTACGTTTTCGTCTGTGCCCGCAAGGGGCGGGGCTAGTGCGGTCATCTTGGTGTTAGTACATTATGCCGCTCTGTTGGCATCTAGTCGTGCTAGTGAGAGGTTCGTGCTGTACTCCGCCGAGTTACTGTAACAGTTGAAATGTCTGCCTTAATTGAAAATGCCGCGAACTGTGAGGTGCGTGCAGTAATAAGGTTTCTGACTGCAAAAAATTGTAAACCGATAGTAATCTATCGGCAGATTTGTGAAGTGTATGGGGCCAACATTATCACTGAAGGTGGAGTGTGTCAGTGGGTCATAAAATTTAAAAATGGCCGAATTAATGTTCACGATGAAGAGCGAAGTGGAAGACCCAGCATAGTAACTACCGACCTTGTCAATAAAGTCGATGCCGAAGTCCGTAAAAACCGAAGATTCACATTAACGGAACTCCATGAGATTTCCTCAAATTTCATGAAGTTTGTTGCACAAAATCATCACCGAAAAGCTTGGTTACCATAAGTTTTGTGCAAGATGGATAACAAAAATCAGCGAATGGCTGCAGCGTTAACGTTTTTGGACACTTACAATAAAGATGGCAACTCGTTACTTGATTGCATCGTTACTGGTGACGAAACATGGGTTAAACATGTGAACTGTGAGACGAAATTGCAGTCAATGCAGTGGGGGCACACAAACTCCCCCCCAATAACCCAAGAAATGCATGCAAACGATGTCAGCAAAGAAGGTGATGGTGACTGTTTTTGGGACAGGAAAGGTGTGATTTTTGTGGACTTCCTGGAAAGAGGCACTACAATAAATTCTCAAAGGTATTGCCAAACTCTGCAAAACCTCAGAAGAGCAATACAAAACAAGCGCAAGGGAAATTTGAGCTCAAAGATCTTGCTGATTCACGACAACGCCCATCCCCACATGGCAAATGTCACTCGTTAAGTTCTTGAATCTTTTAAGTGGGAGTTGTTTCCTCATCCGCTGTACAGTCCCGACCTGGCACAGAGCGACTTCCACTTATTCCCAGCTGTGAAGAAGTGGCTGACTATACAGCTTTTTGATGACGACACACAGCTGCAAGAAGAGGTAACCAAGTGGTTAAAGGCGCAGGCGGCCGATTTCTAAGATGAAGGAATTTCCAAGCTCGTCCATCGCTACGTTAAGTGTCTTAATTTGAATGGTGACTATGTAGAAAAGTAGTATTTAAGTGTGGCTTTCATCTGTATATAATAATATTTTTTTCTAATACTTTGTTTATTTTTAATTCCAAAACGTAATCTACTTTTTGGATAGCCCTTGTTCTTCACATGTTACGTGATCTCAGCGGTACTCGGTGGGAAGCCAATAGGACCTATATGGTTTATTTTTACCGTGTTGTTGTTCGATCGTGGATAGATTATGGTTTAATAGTTTACTCATCCGCAAGACCATCAGCCATTAAGAAGCATCATTCGATACAAAATTCTGCACTGCATATTGTTTCTGGAACATTTCGTTCGAGCCCAATTTGTAGCCTTCATGCTGAGACTGGTGAACCATCTCTTACTCAACGAAGACAAAAACTACAAATAACATATATATGTAGTCTGCACTCCAAATCGTATCATCCAGCTTACGACATAGTATTTAAAAATCCCTTGGCGGAATGATATAAATGTCGTCAAAATTGTACTGCTCTATTTGGCATTAGAACACCTTGATAATTTGGCATTTGTACTTCCTCCAAAGAATGAGAATACTCCATGTTTTATTCCTCCATGGCTCATTTGAAGGCCAACTTTAGAAATTTCGCTGTTCTGGTTCGTCAAGCACAACACTCCAGATGTAGTATATCGTCAGGATTTCCACTATATATTTGATGAATATCCATTTAGTGAATTCGGTTGCTCATATTACTCATCCGGTCGGACGTATATGTATGGGTTACCCTCAGCTTATGGTGTATTATCTGCCGAACTCTTTGCTATTTTAAAATTCCTTAATACTATTCCATTTGGTTTCCTTCACTATCTTTTGTGTTCCGATTCCAAAAGTATCTTACGGTCTGTCTGGGATATGTATTCTTAGAATCCCTTGGTTGAGGACATCTTGTTTTCCATACACAGATTTCCTCTACGGAACAATTGGAGTATCATTTTGCTGGGCACCTGGGCATTGTGGAATTTCAGGAAATGCAAAATCTGACGAAGCGGCAAAGGAAGCTACAGGTCGGATGCCAGTCACACGTTGTGTTATGGTATCTGACTTTGTATCGAGAGTTAAAATTATTGCATAAGAAATTGGATGAAGAGTGGACAAATACAGAGACCAATAAGCTGAGGGAAGTAGTAGATACTATCTGTGCGTGGAATTATACGTACCAGTCGTCGAGAGGAAGAGGTGGTTACCCGTGTTCGTATCGGTCATTCCATGATCACTTATGGATTTCTGATGGAATGGGCGAATCTGCCACAATACCCATTTTGTCAAGGTGTGTGATCAATAATTAAGCACATCCTCATTGAATGTGTTATGTTTAGTGGTGTGCTATAAACTTTTGCCCTACCAAATTCCATTCAGGCAATGTTTGGGGATAGTACTCATATCTTTGATCGGGTATTGTCATTTCTGCATCGTCTGAAATTTTTTGATTATATTATTGCATAGTCCCTTTACAGCTGTGTAATATTTTGTGTTGTATAATTAAATATTTTTTTTTGGTTAAAATTCTATCTTTCATAACTCGTTGCAGGGCCCTTTTACAGCCCTGTAATATTTGTTTTAATTGTTGTTAATTATAATTTATCGTAGATTGTAATTGTTAACTTGTTGCAGGGCCATTTTACAGCCTTGTAATATATTTGTTGTTGATTATTTTGTTTGTTATCTAGGGTTTGTATTGTTTTTGTTTTTAATGATTTATTTCTAAGATTTTAATGTAAAGCATCTTCTTGCCAAATTTTTGAAGGTGATAATGACCAAAGTGGTTTTTCGTCTTAAAACTCAAAAAATAAATTTTAAATGTTAAATTTATGTTTTGTTTTTGAAATTAAAAAAACAATCAGACATTTGTTTTCTATTTCTATTTTTTACATTGTCTTATTCCCCAGGTTATCTTTAAGACAAAAATGTGCTACATGACATAGTTACCATTTAAAATCTTTTTTGGATGAATTTCTAAATATGTGACAAAAGCCTGGCAGTGAAGGTTTCATTATTGGGCAGTTAGAGGGTTAAGGAACGTTTAGTTATTTTTACACAGTTAGTAAATACCAATTTGTAAAATCATGTAAATTTATTTTTATTCGTGTTAATAATCATTGTGTAGACTACATGAGATCCTATTTTACTATGCACGGTAGGCTACATTCAATGTTGGGTAGTTTACTCAATCTATTAAATATCATTAGGCTGGCTGCACACTAAGGCGATACGATATTTATCGAACGATCATTGAAATGTGCAACTTTTATCTTAAGATAATTTTACTGCCACCAAAGCGATACGATCTGTTGGTAGGATATATTTTTTCAGATCATTTCGTTAGTTGTAATCATGAGCTCTTCCAGTGAAGACAACATTTTCGCGATGCACTGATATTTGAAAAACAGGAAAATGAAGAGAAAGAGGTATCGTTGTACAGTCGTGTAAAATAATTAATGTATGACACAGTCCTGTAGTAGTTGGAAACAAACTATTTGAATACGAAAAGAAATTTTGATAATTTTATAATTATGTGTTTTGAAAGTTTACATTTTTTTTTATTGCAACTACTTTCCTTGAAAAACATGATTATTACTTATATTGGGTAATTATATGATAAGTCGATTTAAAGATTATTTTATAAAATTTGTCCAATTCTTGTACTACATACCTTATTTTGAAATTGTAATATAATATTTTTAAGGCACAATTCATTTTTTTACTGAAAAATTATAAATTGAAAAGTACCAAATTCATCTAATGAATAAGTTATGTACACATCACAATGAGAATTCGTAAGTTCAAAAATGACTTCTAAAAGGTTAACTTGAATAGGTTATTTCAAAAGAAAGTAATTAATAAATGTAACCATGAAATTCCAACATAGAAATAAAAAATAATATAATTTTTAAAAGTAAGAGTATTGTAGAGCCTACAATATACAATATATATAGGCTTTGACTACATTTTAACCACCAACTGACAAATATCACATAATATCACAATTCACATATCGTATGACACATTGAGACGGTTTGGCAAGAGTCAAAAGTCTCAAGTCAATTTAAAGCAAGTTAAATTCCCGCGCTAAAACCCTGTAGAGAGGAGGCGAGGTGGGGCGATGACGTCACGCCAGCTCAGGTGCAAAACTGCTTGTTTGAACAGGAAATGTCATTTTGCCTCGTTTCTTATTCTATTAAAAAACAAAATTATTAATATAAATAAATATTCAGTAGAATCAACCGATCAATAATATCAACAAATAAATTTAGAATCATATAAAACAAAAAAGTTATTCAAGTTTTTATAGGGGCTCAAAAACCTAAAATTTGGAAAAAAGTTAAATTCAAAATTCAAAAAACGTAGAGTCATAACTAAGAGGGGAACTAACAATAATCACAAATAAAAAATATGAAATAATAATAATAAACAGGTGAGAATGGACTTAGAAAGTCATTCTTGGGGAGTTTTTTGGAATTTTTGAGTTGAAGGGGGGATTTATTAAAAAATAATAAGTACAATTGATGAGACCACAATAGGGCACAATAATATGTATTTAGATTCAAATTTCAAATTAAAATGAGGGAGATATAATAATTACAAAAAGTAAAACTTTAAAGCCCAAATGCGGTTAAATTTAAAGTTAAAGGGGGAAAATAACTATGTAATTATATATGTCTAGTATGTAAAAGTGTAAAACATCAAAGCAGAGATAATAATATATAAGGGGGGGGGTTTATGAACTAAAAACAAGACGATAAAAACTTTGGAACTTCAAGGACGTATAACTCGAGAACCAAGCGAGCTACGTAAAAAGTACAAACAGATCTTTTCGTCATAGTAGAAAAGGAACAAAATTTCGTCAAAAGAATTTTGAAAAAGGACTTATCTCAAAAGTTCAAAAGAAGAAAATCCGACTTTCGGGAAAAGGGCGATAACTCGCGAACGAAGCGTACTAGGACGACGAATCAAGTTCCACAAGACCCACAAGATGGAAAGGAAGAAGAATCCGAAAGGAACTTGATGATCGGACCGGGCGTTCGAAAGTTATAGCGAGTTGAACGAAAAAATGACTAAAATTGAAATTTTCAGGAAAATACATGTCGAGTGACGCACGCAACTCTCGGTGCGAGTTCAGCGGTTGGACCCTGCCATACCAACTTAGATCACAGATAACACTGAATAAAATAAACAGTGAATTATCAATTAAAAGGTGTTTTAATGAAGAACAAAGGAAGAAATACTTAAAAGGAAGAAAAAACTTTTCTCTTCAAAAGGGAGAAAAATTGGATCCAGGTTGTGGGAAGTTTCCCACAGAAAGGGAGACCACAATTTATCCGTCGAAAGACGGGTACTCTTGTTTTGGAATCGACGCGAGAAAGACGTATTTTTGGCAACAGACTCCGAGCTGAGAGGAAACTACAATTGTCACTCTACTAAATTGGACTTAGAAAAATTTCTACTCATTTCGAACTTCAAGGCAACTTAGCAGATCGAATTCGAGACCAGCATTCAACTATCTTGCAGTCTACAGAATCTGGATTAAAGACATCGCATCAACATTAGCTAAATTGAACAACAAATTCCAATATCAACAAGAACTTCTAATAAAGTATGAAGGTATCATATACTTAAGGAATAATTCGCAAATATTAACTTCATTTTAAATATAACGTCATTTGGGGAATAAATAAAAATTAAATTCATTTTTATAAATTTCTGCTTTGATGTTATAGATAATTAATAATTAAATACGACTTTTTCAGTACAGGAAAAACTGTCTGTGGTTCTGTCTGAAAAGTCTTGCGCTTTTTATTTTGTTTAGAATATAGGAAATATCCTATTTGTATTTTGTGAAATATTTAAATTGTTTTGTTGTTGTTTAATCAACTTTGTTGTCAGATAAATTTTGAAATTGCTTTTTTAATTGAAAGAATATATACGTAATTCATTTCTAAAATTTGTTGTGTTTTCTATATATCCATTCTGTACATGCAAATAACCTTGTCTATGATAAATATTTTATGTGTGCTCTGGAAATATAATTTGAAATTTAAAAAAAAGTTATTATCAGAACTTAAGAGCCGATTTCTCCCAAAAGGCACTTCCCCAGAGAGAGAGAGTGTTACTTTAGATAAAGAGTCAAATAATCGAGCATTGAAATAAAATTCAGGGAATTTTGCGTAGATTAAAAATTGGTAAGTTTATGAGGACAAGCTCATACTTACTAGAGCCAAGTATTGCAATATCTTTGATTGCATAAAAGGTAAAAGTGAGCATCTTGGCCTTGCCCGCGTTAGTTCCGAGCTGAAAGGTGGTTCGACCAATCGGTGGCGATCGTACAGCGAGTTTAGAGTACGCGGTAAGTAGCGATACAAAAAGGGAACGAATTTTAATACGAAATCCGACGGGAGCGTACGCGGCAACATGTACATTACATGTCTTATCAGTCGTTTTTATTAAAACATATTTTTCCATAGAATGTTGTTTGTGTGTTATTTAGGGCTACCGGGATGTTAACATTATAAACGAAATGGATTATGACCAGACACAATTTTTAATTCCAAATACTGTATTACTTTTAAAAAGATACTTTTCAATTTTTCATTGAAAAAGTTTATTTTCGCATTAAAATATATATTACAATTTCAAAATAAGGTATAGTATGTAATAAAAGATTTAGACAATTTTTTTTAATAATCTGTATATCGACTTTTTAAAAAATAAATACCCTTATGTTGTTTAATTCAACTACAATGATCTTCTAGGCCAAACCTATCACATCAGTTATATGGTAGTCTCTTGGTTTATAATTCTTAAATTCTTGCATTCTTTGTACCACTAGACATCTTTGATCACTTTGAATTATCATATAACACTAAGCGAAGAGATAGGCCTAGGATGGTATCTAATACATGTATCTTACAAAAGATATCATTATCATTCTTGTGTACACCTGTTTAGCCACTACAATATGATTTGAACTTCAACTAACGAAACTTATTTTATAATATAATTATCACATATTGTTTACGACTTTATAAGATATGTTTTGTATTTCTCTAGTGTGCAGCCAGCCTTACATTAAATAAATCTTTTAACATAATTGTTTAAAATATGATTGCAGATTATTCGCCTATCGTAGAAATGGCACGACCAGAAAAGAACAGAAGCACTGGCTTTGTAAGTCTTTATAATGTTTATTTTATTGTATTGTATAGCTTACACAAATATTACTAGAATTTAATTTGTATGAATTCTAGAACATCTTTAACCCTAGAACAGTCCGTCATCATAAATTTTCCAGTGTCATTGTCAAAAATTTTTTCAACTAACACACACTGGCTTCAGATGTTCTACCAAATGCCAAACTAGTTATAGAAGTTAAAATGTTATTTTATTGGAAAACCAGTGTTTCAATCTGTAATTTGATATCTTTCGAATCTTTATAATCGGTTATTAGACCTGATAATCTTGCAATGTTTAACTGTTTGTTTATGTTCGGTAATAGACACTGTGTTTATTATATATGTGTGTGTTTGTGTTTCAATCTGTGTTTAGATATCTTTTGAATCTTTATAATATATTATTAGACATGATAATATTGCAATGTTTTTTGATTTGTGTGTGTGTGTGTGTGTGTGTGTGTGTGTGTGTGTGTGTGTGTGTGTGTGTGTTTGACTGTGTGTGTACATGATGTTAAAAAAACCCTTTCATTACTTTGGGATATGATTCCTCATATTAAAAGGAAGAAAAAAGGTCACATGAAGGGTAGGTCCTAAAATGTTTAAGTTTTCCGTCTATCTGTCTGTATGTGTTTTTTACTTAATACGTTATATCTACCTCTGAAGACATCAACTTCAAACTTGGTATTACATCTAATAAGACCCATTTTGGTATGGCATATCAAGTTTATACTTTGTACCATTTCAAAATGGCTGCCATTTTAAATTTCTAAATCTCAATATCTCAAAATCCGTAAATTTTACAAAATATTTACAAGAGAGAAAAAAGTTATTAAATTTTATCTCCTAAATAACGGTGCATAAATTATTAAGATTCTATGATTATTAATTGAGTTTTTGCAATTTTATGGAAATGACTTCATCCAATTTTTGTGGTAATGGCAAAATTTCATGTTTCTAGTTCGAAAAATTGTTACTGTTAAGTTATTTTATAAATCATTCTTAAAGTCCATGCTATTATTCATTAAGCAAAATTTTAGTTATTATTTGTATTTTTAACAACCCCACCCAAAAATGGCAAATGTCATTGAGTAATGCAATAAAGAGTGTTGGAATAAGTTTTCCAGGCGCCATTTTGAAACGGTTAGAGATAAAGTAAAACTTTAAATACAAAAAAAGTTTATTTTCGGAAGACCTTTTCAATGATGTGCTTTATGACTAACGTTGCTATTTGGAGTTTTTGAGTTTTAATCAGTTTTTCTCTCCTTATGTATTTTTAAAATTTAAATTTTTTGAGTAATGGGCAACTTAAGCACATTTTTGTAAAGGGTAGGGCCTACCTTCTCATGAATCTAGGATAAAAAATTGGTTATGTAGGCTATGCTATGTAGTAACAATAAAACTAACTGTAAAACACTACTTTTTTGATGTTTTGGAACACCCTGTACATTACATAGGAGTACGCAATAAGATAAGTTAAAACTTTTTTCCAAAATGATTAGTGAACAGAGACCTTTAAAATGAGGTATCACTCGACCTACCTTTACATTTGAAAACTTTCCAAAAACGACCCCCACCCCCAAAAAACCACTTTTGTGGCATTTTTGAGATTTGAAAACATTTCTACTGAATTCTCTGTGGTCGAAATAGAGGGGTTTAAGTTAAAATGAAGGCTGCAGCTCATTTGGTTAGTCGCTATAAATTGCGCACGGGTGGTCTGATTCAACCTATATATATATATATATAAGTATAATTCACATAATGGACCTTAACCTAAAAAAATTGAAATTAGGGTTTTTTCCAGTGAAAAACATTTTTGCTAAAAAAAAAATGTAACTATTCTTATGAAGACAGGTATATAGTACAAAAATAACGAGGAGAAAAAAATCAAAATTGCGGCACTACAGTATACAATTACCGCTAATAAGTAATTTTGATGTCATTATTCGTTTAGTAATAAGGTATTGTAAATTGAATATTGTGATTTTCAACTAGTAATTGTAGTGTTATTGTTTTAGTTTGGGTTTGGCATACTTGCATTCATTGTATTTTTTCTTAAACATAATGAAATTGAAAAAGCCATTTGTAATTTGTGCAACAAATATTTGCTTCTAAAACTTAAATTTTATTATAAAAAATGAATTATGCTTTAAACTACTTTTTTTCTTTTTTTTTTTCTTTCTTTTTTTTTAATAAAGAAGGTTTGCATGGCCTATATGAATTTCACAAAATATTTTATTTAATCTCATGATCGGTTGGCTTTATTTTTTACCAAATGTATAACTTGAAGAGACATATTTTATCTTAGCATCCAACAGTTCCTCTGAAAACAGTAACTAGGCTATTCTCCAAATATAAGATTATATAATATTTGCCTATTCTTATCAAAAATTCTAATCCAATTTGTAATAAAACCTTTAAATTAACAACACTCAGTAATAATGCTAGGCCTATATGGATAATAACAGTTAATACTGTTGTTCAGGAAGTTTTATTTTTGTTATTTCATCATCTGGCTGTGTATTTTTAGCACAAAAGACTAAATTATTTTTTAAATCACTGTGATTGATTAGTCAGAATAATCAGTTACTTTCACAGTTTACTGTAAAATCACTATAAGCTCCATCACAACATTAAAAAAAAAATTTTTTGGTAGCCTACTGTTTACACAAATTATTAATAACTAATTTTTTTTTTATTATCAAAAATATAATTTTCACCCTTTGACGGCCAGACAAAAAAATTATATATCGATTAATGCAAAGTGATGGATTTTTCCTTGTTGTTTAAAGACGAAAAACTTCTCAGTCATCATCATCTTATTAAAAAAAAAAAAAAGAAGGAAATAGCATAAAATGATGATCTTTAGCCTTCGAATAGTGTCAGGATCAGAAGAGAACAGGGGTTGGTAAAGAGAGCCTAGTTAGGAAAGATGAAAGAGAGAGGTCTATCCCAAGATATAAAGAAAGATGTAGCTAGAGTTATTTGGGTTTGCCACATCTGTACTCTCTATAATAATTGATCAAAAAATAGTTGTAACACCTAGTGGAGGATAATAAAGGGCAGTTTTTTTGGCCTATGAGCACAAAGTCTTCAATCCGACCATGTTGCTGCCTGTCTATCTATCCTATTTGTATCATTGTGTGAAGTATTATCTCAAGAACAGGTGGTCCCAAGGAAAGATTAGATTTTGTTCAAAATAGCTCAAGGAGATCCGGTATGTTAATTTGGTATAAAAAAATTGGTTTTTGTTATTTGTTCAACAATTCAACTTGAATTTAAAGCTATATTTTTTAAATTGTATATAAAAATAATGTAATTTAAAGTATGTGATGTCATGGAGCAACAATGTTAATAATAGAAAACCATCAATTTTCAATTGGTTGTAGGGGCCAGATATGCCTAAACCTAAAATGTATGTTAAATTTAAAATCAGAGTTTTAAAAAATATAAATATTATGTTTATAATAAATCCATAAATAATTTTCAAAATTGTGTTTTATTTGAACACGGCTGTTGAAATATTATTTTCATAATGTAAATGAAGCTAGCACAGCATAAAAAAATTGTTAGTTTATTCTGTGATCACTTAAAATAAGAAATTAATTTCTAGTAAATATGACATCATCACGTGACATCAATACAGTGCATCACGTGGTGTCTTCTGACATCACTGGTCTAAAATAATAGCGCCTTCTGTTATAGACAATTTCCAAAAGTTGTTAGCTTTGGTTTTAATTTTTGGAGTATACAGAGACCAGGTAGATGTAAAATTTAAATAATAGAACAAAAGATATGTGAATTTCCTTAGTTTTTGCAACAGATAAAAACCCCAGGTGCTCATTTTATGGCTAAATTAATCCATGCAAAACCCTCTTTTTAGTTGCTCACTATATTGCTCACCCACAGGGCTCACTATATTGAGTATGGGTGTAGATAACCGGAGGTATTCTAGCTGAATCTGTACCTTTCTTCACCTAGTCTTGGGATAGATTCCTTTCTTCCATCTTTCCTATCAAGTCTCTCTTGTTCTTTTCCAACCCTTCTTCCCTGCAGGGGGGTGCAAACTAGCTGCGCCTAATAAGAGGGAGTTGTCATCGCTCGCAGTCCCCCATAGACTATCATCTATGTAAACAAACACCCAGTTCACATATATACATATTCTTACTTTTACCTTTACTTAGGGTTTTATCGCAGTTGAGTGCAGACTATCTGCACCTATTGAGAGGGGTTTAGCGTCCCTCGCGGAACCCGAGCTATAGAGTGATGGAACAATAAAACATCTTCTCCAAAAAATATACATACACATACAACACTCATACATATTTTATTCGTAGAGGTTGTTACACTTCATGATTCACTGGGGATACATAAAAACTCTACATTCATATATAGGGATTAGTTTTTTTTTTAACCATACAGAGGCGTAGTGTGTCTGGGAGTGTTTACCAGATCACCAAAGGTGTGACAACCTTTGGATCTGGTAAGCTGATGTGAGCTTGCTCTGCCGATGACATATACACGGTTTCTGTTCAGTAGCCAGCCACTTCAGTCCTTGGTCCGGAAGTGTTCATGATGAGTTAGGTGTCGGATCCTCCCTCTCCAGTTGAGGGTCTGGACTGATGCCCATCCAGTCTGGTTAAAGAGAATAATTTGGGCCCTAGAGTTCTGGAGTTTGGAAATGATCCAAGGGTATACCCATTCCCAGAGTCTCATCTGCAACTGATTAACACGATGCTCTGGTTAACTTATGTATGGGCTCTACTAAAAATAACCTAATTCCGGGTTGTGATAAGAGACAACTATCGGGACAAGCTAAAAAGAGAAATTTGGTCTTAAGGATTCAGGGACCTGCTTCCAGATTTCTTATTGTTCGAAACAGTGTCGAGGGGTCAGATCTATCAAAGATCTTCCCCTTTGTGATAAACCAGTCACTGGTGTTGCAGGTAATGTTCGTTCAATTCGAAAATTCCGAAATGGTATTTTATTGATACAGAGTGACTCTGATAAACAGAGTCACTCTCTGTTGAAAATGAAGTTAACATGTCTGTTGAACCTCATAAAGGTTTAAATTCATCTAAAGGTGTTATTTTCTGCCGGGACCTCTTTAATGAGAGCACAGAGGAAATATTGAAAAAAATTACTGAGCAACAAGTTATTAACAGAATGATGAGAGAAAACCAACCGCTTCTATTATTCTAACCTTTGGTACTCCAAATCTTCCGGAACGAGTGTATGCTGGTTTCTACAGTGTAACTAAGTTCTATGTACATTCCAAATCCAAGGCGTTGTTTTCGATGCCAAGGATTTGAACATGTTAGCAACACATGCTCTAAAAAGGAAGTGTGTGGACAGTGTAGCATTAAAGGCCACAAAAGCGAAGGGTATAATATGGAGGCAAAGTGTCCAAATTGTGACAGTGACATGTTCACTGAAATGCCCAAAATATAAAGCTGAGAAGGCAATTTATAAATAATGGCTAAAGAGAAACTTTCCTTTCCCGAAGCTAGGAAAGTATATAAACAAAGAATTGCTCTACCTCCAACCATAGGTAAATCTTACGAAAATGAGACATCTGCCCCGACCCCGAATTCATGTTCATCATGTAAGGAACTGGGTGAGATGGTTCGTATACTTGCAGATAAAACAAAACGATTAATTGCAGTTCAAAGTGGTTCATCTGTTAATGTCTGATCTAGTTCTAAATTGACCTTCCTAAATCTACTAAACCTGTTACGTCCAAAACTTAAATCTGTGCCTTCAACACAGAAAAACCTCAAATTACCACCGACAACTGGGCAGCTAATTAAACAGAAATCTACATCGGTATCTGTTTTTACAAAGTCTTCGTCTTTTGTTAAAGTACTATAGGCAAGCCCAGTAGATCACTGGGTGTAACAACCAAGTTTATAGATACTAAAAATATGGGAGATGCTGGTTCTTCTAAACCCTTCCAAAAATCACATTAGGCATCTCCGAAGTCTTCAACATCTGACGTTCCAGTTGTTGAAGTTGCTACGGAGCTTGACCCTGAGACATCAAAAACCAAAACTAAAATTAAACCACCTGATGGGTTTTCAAGTCAGGCAGGTGGTAAGAATGATACAGGTCCAAACCCTTTTTGTTAATGAATCCATTATTATTATTATTATTATTTATACAGTAGAACCTCTGTTAACCGGCCTCGGATTAACCGGCCTATATCGTAGTGTACTAATTGGATGAGAGTTTCCGAAAATAAATTGTAATTGAAACACCAAAGCGGCGGCGATATCAAACGACTTTGTCGATAGCGGTATCCCATGTCGGCGGCGTAAAAACACCGCGGCATTGGCACCAGTCGGTATAGCAGACATACACCCACAAAAACGTTTGATGGGCCGCTTTTTTTCCACGAATCATTTTAGTATACATTATGGAAAATATAACATTTCTTTTCAGTTTTCTTCTTGTCTTTGACTGGTTATGATCTACGTACAGTATATACAGTAAATAAAAATGAGTGAGTTACGAAAACGGAAGCGTGTGTTGGTTTCGTTTGAGACGCTGTTAAATGTGTCAAAAGACTTGACAGAGGGGAATCTGTAAAAAAGCTTTGTAGTGTTTAATTTTTTCATGTTTGATGTATAATATACATAACATAATATATACGATACATTTATGTACAATAAAATGAGTTGCAATAACATCTTAATTGCATAATTCTTAGCGCTGCCTGAATAAATAAGCTCTCTTTGAACGAAAACCGATTATTCACGGGAACCTCTGATTAACCGGCCAAACGGGCAACCGGCCCGGGTGTCAGTCCCGACTAGACCGGTTAAGAGGGGTTCTACTGTATCTTAATCATAAAATATGGCCAGAAATTTAAACTTAGGTAACGTGATACAATGGAACATTAACAGTGTGAGAATTCACATCGAAGATCTTTAGGTTCTTGTACATGATACATCCTCTTTAATAATTTGTCTGCAAGAGATTCATCTCCATCAACCACACTCATTTAGTTTGAGAGGGTCCTCAGTTTTTCATACTGATTTTCTCACTGCTGACAGAGCTAAAGGATGAGTTGCAATACTCGTTCACAACTCCATCTGTGGTATGTCTGTAAAGCTAAGGACTTCATTGCAAGCAGTAGCAATAACGATCACTATACCATATAAAATGACAATTTGTTGTTTGTACTTGCCACCTAATTTCAGCTTTGAAGAAGTGGAACTGGTTGACCTGATCAGACAGTTGCCTGCCCCATTTCTTTTGATATGCAATTTTAATTCTCATCACTATACATGGGGATCAGACACCTGAGGCCCCAGAGGGAGCCGTAATGACGGGATTCGAACCAATTTGGATTTGCTCCTGCTCAATGACGGTTCACCTACTCATCTGGCGGCTTCTGCAGGTGGTTAGACGACTGTCGACTTGTCATTTTGTAACTCTAGCCTTGCCACTAAATTTGAGTGGTCCGTTCTATCTGACAATTACAGTGGTGATCACGCTCCTGTGAGGCTTACATTTTCTGACTTCTCACACTGTAATGATTGTCTTCCCAGATAAATTTTGTGGAAAGCAAAATGGGAAAGTTTTACTAGTGAATTTGTGTCACCTATTTATAATAATTACGTTCCTATTAATGAAGCAGTACAGTCTTTTACGGAAGCACTCCTTATAGCAACGGACAACAACGTTCCGAAAACATCGACGAGACAACTATGTCCACCAGTTCCATGGTGGAACGAGGAATGCAGTTATGCTCTCTGTTTATGTCGTAAAACACTAAGGAAGTTTAATCGAAGATTTACTTGTGAAAACCTCGAAAAGTATAAAATTCTATGAGCTAAAGCATGTCGAGTGTTTAGGCAGAGTGGAGGGGAATCATGGGCTCAGTATCAAAAACCACACCCACGTCAACGGTGTGGAAGAAGTTACATTCTGTTTGTGGTCCTCCTCCCTCTGCTCCCATATTGGGACTTAAGCAGAAGGATAAAGCTTTGACTACAGATAACTATGAAATTGCTAATGTTTTGGGCTCATCATTCGCTGGCTTTTCTTCAAATACTATTTTCAAAGATGCTTTTGTTTTATATCAAATATCTTAAAACGCAATACCTTTCACAGTAGGTCTGTCAGAAGATTCGCCATTAAATACTCCATTTTACTTACAGGAATTAAAGTCTGCTGTGTCTTCCGGACGGGATTCCGCTCTAGATCCGGACAGCATAGTTTTTCTATGACCAAACACCTCCCAACCTTGGGAAGCTGACTCTCCTTAAAATATACAATCGTATAATCAAGGAGCAATGTTTTCCCGAGGCTTGGTTGGAGGCTCTTCTAAAACCAGATAGAGAATGAACTGAGCCAGGAAGTTACTGTCCCATTTATCTTGCTAGTATGCTCTGCGAGCTAGTAGATTGAATGATCAAACGGCGCCTTGTTTGGTACCTTGGGAGTGACCGGCTACTTTGTAATGAACAATGTGGCTTTAGGAGTGTTTGTTTATCTGCCGATCAGCTCTTTTCTTTGGAGTCTGTCATGAAAAATGCCTTTTTCTTGCGTCAGACACTGATTGCAGTGTTTTTTGACCTGGAATGGGCCTATGATATGGCTTGGCGAAGATGTATACTGAATACTTTAAAATCAAAGGGTATAAATGGTAATATTCTTGCTTTTATTATGAACTTTTTATAACAGATATTTCAGAATGTGCGTTGGAACTATTTTGTCTAATCGTTATCACTTAGAGAATGGTGTCCCTCATGGTAGTGTGCTTAGCGTAACCCTGTTTGCTGTGGCAATCAACAGCATTACCGCCAATGTGCAGTGCCCTGTCCACTGTTCTCTATTTGTTGACGATTTTGCTATGTATGTGGTTACTCGAGATATGGCAACTTCCGAAAGAGCCCTTTAACTTGTAATAATAAACTGCAATCTTGGTCAAGATTGACAGGATTTAAGTTCTCTGCTTCCAAAACGCAATGCATTGCTTTTAGTCATTGACGACTGAACCATCAGCCTTTATTATTTCTTGACGGAACACAACTTCAAACTACTGAAAGTGCTAAATTTTTAGGCCTATTATTTGATCATAGACCTTCTTGGATTCCTCATCTATCTGATCTGAAAACACGGTGCAATAAAATACTTGACATGTTATGTGATCTCAGCGGTACTCAGTGAGGAGCCGATAGGACTTGTATGCTACGTTTTTACCATGCTTTTGTTGTTATTCGATCACAGATTGATTATGGCTCCATAGTCTACTCATTCGCAAGACCATCAGCCATTAGGAAGCTTGATTCGATACATATCTCTGCACTGTGTATTGTTTCTGGAGCATTTCGTTCGAGTCCAGTTTCTAGCTGACATGCTGAGACTAGTAAACCATCTCTTACTCGATGAAGACAGCAACTACAAATTATATATATATATATATATATATATATATATATAGTCTGCGCTCCAAATAATATTATCTGGCTTATGACATTGTTTTTAATAAGCCTTTGGCTGACAGATATGAATGTCGCTAGAATAACACTTCACCATTTGGCATTAAAACACCAAATCCTTGATAATTTGGGCCTTGTACTTCTTCCAATGAGTGTGTATACTCCATGTCTGATACCTCCATGGCTCATACAAATGCCAACTCTTGATTTTTCCCTGTCCTGGTTCGTCAAGTACAACACTCCTGATGTAGTATATCATCAGGTGTTTCACTGTATACTTGATGAATACCAATCCAGTAAAATTATTTTCACAGATGGTTCTAAACTGGACTGTAAAGTTGATTGCGCATATTACTCATCCTGTCAGGTGTATATGTATGGGTTATAGTGTATTCTCTATACACTCTATACTCTGCGGAACTCTGCTATTTTGAAAGGCTTTAATACCGTTCCATCTGGTTTCCGTCACTATCTTTTGTGTTCCGATTCCAAAAGTGCTTTACAGTCTATCCAGGATGAATATTCTAAGAATCCCTTGGTTGAAGATATCTTGTGTCCCATACACAGACTTCGGCTAAGGGACGTCAGAGTATCATTTTGCTGGGTACCTGGGCATTGTGGAATTTCAGGAAACACAAAAAAATGATGAAGCGGCAAAGGAAGCTACAAGTTGGATACCAGTCACACAGCGTGTTGTGATATCTGACTTAGTATCGTCTGTGAAAATCACTTTTCATAGGCAATGGGAAGAAGAGTGGACAAAAACAGACTCCAATAAGCTGAGGGAAATAATAGACGCTGTTCGTCCGTGAATTACATCCATACGTGCCAGTCGTCGAGAGAAGGTGGTGATTACCTATGTTCTTATCGGTCATTCAATGATTACTCATGGATTTCTGATGGAACACAGGAATCCTTCACAATGCCCATTTTGTCAAGGTGTGTTGTCAATTAACCTGGGATCAATCGCGTCAGCTGGAATTATGTGAGTGGTCGCATGTATCGAACATCTGATTTTAAGTTGTATTTATAAGCACACAACCAAATAATTGTGCGCACACACACACACACACAAACACATATAAATTAAATACAATTTATTTTTACATACTTTTATTTAGCTAAAATTTGTATTGTTACACAGTGACATAGACAATAAAAGTTATATTTTTGAAATCACGTAGTAATAAAATTGTGATTATAAAATTCTTCAACTATATTTCTTCATTAATTTCAAGGCAGAAACATTCTGTACAAACAAGTTTCATTAACCCTGTGTGTTCTTTATATAGTGGTCTTTGGCATTCTCCACATCTTTCTAAAGTAAATCTGTTTTTCCGTATGGGCAATAAGCGCATCGTAACTTTTAGCCTTCACCTCCTAAAACAATATTGTTTTATATCATTTCCAGAAAATTAGCTATTTTTATCTTATATGATGATATATTGTATTAACATATTTGGTGTAATGAAAAAAGAAAAAGAATTAAGATGGTAAAATACTATTATTTGCGTTTCATAGTCGGTAATTTTGCAAGTATGAAATTGGAGTTTTGAAAGCAGAAAAAAACCTGGAAATAATGAAAATCTTACCTCCACTGTTATACCTTGTAGGTGTGACTCCAATGATGTTTCCAATGCTCTGCTTTAGCCCCAGTGGGAGAACTTCAATAGAGGCATGTTTCAACAGATGTGGTTTAGCTAGTTCTCTAGCTAACTGGTGGGAACTATACTGAGTATAATAACTCTTCGTGGGAATTTGTTCAATGTGTTGGCATATAAGATTATTTGAGCATTAATTGTTGCAAGATTCAAAACACCATTAAAAATTGTCAATGGCTATCTATTACTCATTGTTTTTTAAGTCTGTTAACAACATCGACTCCCCCTTTTGTCAAATTATAGAATGTAATGACTTCAGGTTTTGCCTTTTCTCCGGTGTCTGAGTCAATAGTATCTTCTTTGTGCATTGTAGATATCAACACATTTTTTATGTTTTTCAGAACATAAGACACCAGTTATGTACGGTTTGATTCAACTCCGAAATCTAACATGCCACTTCCTACCACCCTGTCTTTTACGTCCAAAAACCTTTCCGGGAGTTGAGGTTTATTTTTTTGTATTGTCCCAACAACAGTTGTTCTGTGTTGAGTATAAAGTTCGTTGGATATTGGTATAGATGTGTAATAGTTATCAAATGTCACGTTTCTTCCACTTTTATCGATAGGTCTTAACATTCTCTTTACTACATTGTTGACATCATTTTCCAATCTGTAAGTCCATCTGGTTGCTTTCTCGCATATATCTCCATAGTTAGGGTATAAAAGTGTCTAGCATCCACCAATGCATAAATTTTGAGCCCATATTTATCAGGCTTGATGCTGATGTACTGCTTGAATTTACATTTACCTCTAAAACCTACAAGCATCTCGTCCAGTGTGCAGTATTCACCTACTGTGTAACTTTAATTACAACAGTTCACAAATTCTTCAAACACAAACCTTATAGGGGGAATATTGTCGATTTCCTGTGGTCTGCTCAAGTTGTTTGTCATCAAATCTAATTGCATGAATAAGAGTGTGAAACATCCTCTCTCTCATAACAGTCCTGAAAAATTCAGGCGCTGTCCCCCATCTGTAGTCCACATTTCTGAAATATTTAGATGGTTTGCCTTTTTCGTAACAAACACCCAGGAACGTGGACAATTCTTCTAAGTCTGTCAGTGGGCAATCCCTAGAACTACTATAATGATTACTCATTTGCTCTTGGTTAGTATATAGCACAATTTGAGTTAAAATTTCATCTGGGAAGCATCATTCAAAGATGCTTGTACAGTTCTTTGCGTTGCCTTTTTAAAAATAATATTTTGCCGAGATTTCCTACTTGATGGCAATTGTGGTTTGTGTACATACCACTTAGTTCTCTCATCTTTACCAACATAATGAGGATTAGGATAGCACTGTAAACAAAGTGGAATATATCGAACTAATTGTTCTGTGTATAATTGCAAATCTACATCGTCGTCATCTGTGTTATGTTCATTTCGTTGGGTAGGACCATCACTCTCACTATCACAATCATTACTATCTTCAGGAAGAATGTTACTGTCAGTATCTATTTCATCAATCCGACTTATAATAATATTATCGTTTGGCTCATTAGCCATTGTATACTTACTTTATAATTACAAAATAAGAACTCAATATTTACACATTAAAAAGTTAAATTTACTTTATACAACACTACTATGTACAAAAGCTACATATATACAGACACTATATTTATTATGTATAGACACTCACACTCTACATAACTTATAATTTCCACGTCAACTTGGAAAAACGAATAACACCAATGGTCATGCCGTTAGGTGGAACCTAACACTGACTTTCACACGAACAGTTGTGAGGCTAGCTTTCAACTAACGATACTGAGGGGCGTGTACAACTTTACAACCCCCACTATAGTATTCATATCATCTTCTAAATACCAATAGTATACGCCTAAATGATCTATCGAGGAATAGGAAGAGTTTCAATAAATTCTTCTTAAAAACAAAACAAAAATTCTTTATAAAGACTAATTTTTTTAGATCAAATCTAACAACGCAACTGCTCCCTGGTTAAGTATATATCCTCATTGACTGTATTGCTTTGAGAGGTGTGCATAAAACATTTCCCCTTCCCAAATCCATTCAGGCGTTGTTGGGGGATAATGCTCAGATCCTTGATCGGGTATTGTCCTTTTTGCATCGTCTGAAAATTTTTGATAAAATCTAGTCAATTATTGCAGATTTATTCTACAACTCTGTAATATTATGTTTAGTTTTCCTTTTAAATTTAATTCTGTAATTTGTTGCAGGGCCCTTTTACAGCCTTGTAATATTTATTTTTATTGTTGTTAATTGTATTTTACATATTTTATAATTGTTAATTCGTGCCAGGCCTATTTTACAACCTTGTAACATGTTATGTTGTGGTTTAATTTTGTTTGTTAATTTGTATTTGTTATGTTATTGTTTAAAAAAATTCTATGTTATTGTTATTGTTTTGTCATTTGTGTGTATAAAGTTAGAGCATCTTCATGTTCAATTTTGTGAAGGGGTTAGTGACCGGAATGGTTTTTCGATATAAAACACCAAAAACCCAAAAAAAATCATACGGGAACCATTCCTTTGAACAGACTCCAGGATTATTGGAAGACTCACCAATTGTTTAACATACAGTGTTTCACAGAGGGATCGATTTTTTAAAACTATTTTGCATTTTACTAAAAACATTGACATTTAAGAAAATCAATTGTATATAGTCCAGCCACTGATTGATCACTTCAATAATATAATGAATGCTGTTTATTATCTTGATAAACAGCTTTCTCTGTACGAAGCAATGGTGTTGTGGCATGGCCGTTTATACTACACTAGTACATAAAAGGGAAAAAACATAAGTATGGGATAACATTTTATACTTTATCAGAGCCAAATGGTTTGAACCTAAAATTCACTATATATAGTGGGAAAAATAGTCCTCTTGATGGTAAAGATCATACACAAAAAGTAACGAAAAGTTGAACCAAGGGCATGCTGTGAATATGGATAATTATTATAATAGTGTATCACTAGCGTCAAAACTATTAAGTAAGAAAACATATTGCACTGGAACATTGAGGGCTGATAGAAAAAATAATCCTGACAAAATTAAGAAATCTAAATTGGCAAAGTGTGAAATGATTGCAGAATACACTGATGGGATCATGGTAGGGAAATGAAAAGATAAATGTGTGGTAAATTATATTTTCACACAATTTTAAAATGAAATCGCTAGATTATCCAAAAAGAAAAGTGATAAAGAAATTCAGAAACCATTGCCTAACGTTCAATATAATGCTTTTATGAAAGGTTTTGATCGATCTGACCAACTGCTATCTTATTACCTTGCGAGCGAAAAACATTACGGTGGTATAAGAATATATTTATACATGTAATACAAATGTTGCTTTTAAACAGTTTACATTTGTATAATATGAACTGCGATACAGGGAAAACTGAACCTATATGACTTCAGACTGCAAGTCGTTGAAGCACTTTTACCACCAATAGAGACTTTAGATGTCAATCATAGTACTCCCACACATAATTCTTCATGTAAGTGAAAATCTGAATCTACAGATCATTATATCATGAAGAAGACATAACGTGATGGTCGAAATCGTATCAAAAGAAAAAGATGTTGAGTATGCACTAAAAATGGAAACAGAAATCTATATACTATGTACTATTGTAATGATTGTTTAGACAAACCTGGCTTATGTGCTGGATAATGTTTTACAGAATACCACAAAAATAAAACAAGACAACAATAAGTAGGTAAATGTAAAGTGTAAATAGTTCAAAAAAATATTTAAAAACTCAAAATATATTAGAAACAGTTTAATTTTGAATTTAAAAAAAAAATTATAGTATTAAAATGAGCAAGTAAAAGTATAAACTTGAAAGTGACAAAAGTAAAATTCAATGTCGTGAAGTGAACACATTCCTACGATGTAAATAAATGACATCCCACATGTTGTATACAGAAAACTTTCTCATGAAGCTGACGATGCGCCGACACAACCACGTATTATGACATCATGATTTTAACAAAAAATCTTTTTATAACACAATTTGATATGTTGTATGGAGTTTTTAAGATTAATGGTAAGTTTTACAAAACAAGATTTTTTTTTAACCATTTTAAGGTGTTTTTAGAAATATATGGCCAGCTGTAAATGTGTTAAGCATTCCTACGATGTAAATAAATGACATCCCACATGTTGTATACAGAAAACTTTCTCATGAAGCTGACGATGCGCCGACACAACCACGTATTATGACATCATGATTTTAACAAAAAATCTTTTTATAACACAATTTGATATGTTGTATGGAGTTTTTAAGATTAATGGTAAGTTTTACAAAACAAGATTTTTTTTAACCATTTTAAGGTGTTTTTAGAAATATATGGCCAGCTGTAAATGTGTTAAGCCAGTCGGCATTACAGAGTTTGACTCATTTTCTTCATTTTTCAAAATACATCTTTTCTTTGAAGCATTTATGATATATAAACAATTAACATAATTGATGGTGTTACAAACATCGGTGGATACAGCATAATATGTAATTCTAATAAATTGTAAATCTCAATGCAAGTAGCAAGCCAACAATATACAGGCTGTGGTGTTTTTTTATATTACTTTTTGGTTTATGAATATTGTTGTGTGTCAACATCGACATTGTTCTAGACAGTAGCCATATTGGGTCTCAAGAACAATTTATTAAAACAACCATTGAATAAGGTGTACTGTTAATAGAACCATTAGTATTACTGGGTGAAAATTAATAAATAATATGTGAAAAAATTAAAAGAAGAAAAGAAGCTTTGTCCACTGTCTAAATCATGGTGTCATATAAAAAATATAGTTTAAAAGAGAGTGTATTTTAAACCTTTGCACACTGTTGATGTAGATTCTTGGCAAGTACAACATTGCTCCAAACGCCTTAAACGTGGATTTTTTGCAAAAACACATTCAAGGTATTATGTAGTATGTACTAAGAATCGTCAAATAGAATTCAGGCAATACACCTCCTAGTTGTTTGATGGTGAAACACCTCTCAGTTATCGACCCTACTATCAGGGTCGGAAGAGAACTAGAGTTTTTCAAGGGAGACTTGATACGAAAGATGAAACATAGGAATCTAACCCAAGACTATGTGGAAAAAGGTGTAGATCCAGCTAGGCACCTCGGGATTCTGAAGCTTGTACTCACTATTGGGAGCCCCTGAGGGAAGAGTCAAATACAAGTTTAGAATCTGTAGACAGCTTAAGACATATTTTGTAAGTTTTGAAGGTGATGCAGTATATCTACCACATTGCTATGGTGATGAACTTAGCTTAGCAATAGTTCCATAATGGTAACATGGTTATCACTGTCGCTCTCAGCTTTTATACTTCAAATTTTTAGTAATATAAACATTGTTTATCATGGCTAATCCTGATGTTTCAGATTTTGATCACTTTGCACATAGGATAATAGATGGTAATGATAATTTCTATTGTATATTTACTTTTTACTTTAACTGTTTTCATAATTTACTAAGAAATAAAAAAAAAAAAGGTAATTACCAAACAATAAAATTCATATTTCGCCGCACAAATTTTTTATACAAAATAAGCCTAAATATAGAGTGTTTGAGAGTGTATTTTTTATAATTACATATATTTTAATTTGTTCAGGTTTATAAGTAGCCATTTATAGGAAACAATTTGTAGTCCCACATATCAGAAACATGTTTTTGCAAAATTTATACAAACATGTGTTTGAATTTTCGTACAAAAAAAAATATTAAAAATTTTTTTAACACCTTTATCCTAATAAACAAGAAAAAAAATGTCAGTTTTTCAGCATCATGCAACCGGTTAAAGTAAATAAACTTTAAAATATAGTTTAGAATAAAATATAATTTTCATATTTTAGCAAGTAAGTTACATTTGTGTAGCTGTTGCCCATGACACAGTGAACATCTGCAAGTGTGAATGACATCATACCTGCTTATAGACCAAGGACATCTCCTCAACCTTCTTATAATGTTGTAATAAAACAAACTGTAAATGAAATTAACATCATGCATCATCATTGACTGTTAGACATTTTTGGATTTATTTCTATTACTCATTTTCTTTATAGTATTTATTTTGATTTATATACTGTAGAACAGGTTTCAATTATTTTACAGCAGTACAAAGAAACATTTTTATGATTTTAAGAATAGAGAAACCCAGTAACAAACTGAATACACATTGCAAAATATTATCACTTCCTCACACAGCTACCAAAAATAATATGTACCACTATATTCTCAAAAAAGTTCTACTAGTTATACATAATAAAGAAAATAATTGTTGCCCATGTACTTCTTTAGAGAATGAAGTTATAATATTAGGTTTTATATACACTTTTTTGCAAATATAGTTATCATAAATGTTAATAGATATTTATATATTTTAATAGAGCTTAAGTTTGTATTGCTCTTGTCAAAAACTCTTCTAAATCATATTTGATTGAAATCGAATTTTTATGATGGTGGTCAAGGTTCATTTTTTGTTTTGCCAATTATCCCTTAACCATAATTTTACTTTTTTACATAATATACATAGTATAGAGAAAGTTAAGTGATTGGTGTATAGTTTTTTGCGGATATATGTTTTGAGGTCTCCTGAGCCCAATAAAGTAGTTATTGGAATGATGTGTTTCATATTTGCAGTGTTCCTCAGCCCAATTGTGTGGACCAATTTTAATCAAATTTCGTATGTGGGTGTATTTTGACCATAGTCATCAAAGCTCTTTTTTTTTACTCAGTAAGCAAGTTCATCCACCATACGTTTTAGTTGATTTTTTGGGGGATGTGTTTTGGATATATTGTAGAGTCAAATTTTGTTTGATAGTGGCTGTGTTACACTTTAGCAATGGATAATGTGATGGTTGTTTGTTATTACCTTTGTTTATGGATGTTTTATTGTAATTTGTTCTGTATATATATATCTTTTAACTTGGGCAAGCACTTTGTTTATGCCTGAATATAGAAATGGAATGAAATTATGCTTATTGTATTTTGACTTGAAATATGTTTGGGTTTTAAGCTTTTCCTGATGTTTGTAATTCAGGTTTTGTGGTTTTTGAACCTGATAGCAGTTGTATTTCAATTGGTTATTATTGTGAGTGTATTAACTTTGACTTATTTAAGTATAACCTATGTATTGGTCTTTTAACGTTAGCAATAGTTGGTATTTCGACCTGGCCAAACAATATTTTGTACCACAGCTGTGAAATAAAAATGAAATGAAAATATTTCAAGACTTTTACCGTGACTGCCATATTTAACAGCTCAATTTTAATTAAATTCAATTTATAGTGAGGACAAATTTATGGCATAAGGGAAGCAAATTTAGGCCTTTTTAAAATAGTTTTCCAAAACAGCGTCCGTTGTTCATTTTCACTAAAAAATATTTAAATGACATTTTTGGCGACGAATAATTTTGGTTAGTTTTTATTTGGTTTGGGGATAAATAGATAGATTGCCTTTATTTTTTAGGATGAAGTTGGAAACAAAATTAATAGAGTAAAATACAAACTAATTTAAAGTTGAATGTAAATTATTATTACTTATTAAAAAATATTCATAAAACAAAATAGAAAAAAAATTTATATATTATTTAAAGTAAATAAAATAAGGGTTATTAAAAAGAAAATTAACACCATTATAATAGTAAATATAAAACATTAAATTATTACAATATTTTTGATTCAATAAATAATAATTAAAAGAACAAGAAACTTGTAATCACATACATTCTCGTTCAATCAACATACGCTCTATACAATGAAATAATTTCAACTCACGCTGAGCAACCTCAGAGTCCATACCTGTTTTATCCATATAATATATCTTACAAATTAGGCACGGCTTTTGATTAGATTTGACGGAATTTAGCAGTGAGTTCTACATGCGACATATGGATATATTAAAAGATTTATTATACAAGACTGTTCTATGCTTTGGAATAATCAACATTGGGCCTTTTTTTTGTACTTTTTGCCTAAAAAGTACAAGAAAAGATGCTGGGAATGCTGATTATTCCAAAGCATAGTAAATCATTGACTGTATCCTTGTGTCACTTAAACTCGTGTGCAAATTTTGTCAAATCTAAGCTGTGTTAAATTTGTAAAAAACATATAAAGTGTATGGATGAGTGAGAGTGTTTGTGCAATTTTTTTTTCACAGTTTATTTTTATTTCCGAGTTGGCACACTGGTTTGAATCACTAATTTTCACCAAAATTTGTAGAGCCGATTTTGAGTAATTGGGTATTTTTTTTACTAATAACTTGCGCACTGAAATTTTTGAGGAGATGTTGAGCAAATCTATTATTTGGGCATATCTTTAAATAGTGTATTTTAACAAAATACAGTAGCCTGTTTTATTAATAAACTTTCTAAAGGGTTTAAGAAACCAACAGAAGTCAACATTAAATAACACAATTTCTAAAATTCGATATTTTACTTGTTAGTGGAGTATCTTGTTTCCACATAATTTTAAATAAAGTGTTAAAATTGTTATTTGTTTGTATTATTAGGTATACATATGCTGCTAGGCTGTAATACACATTTGGATTGTCATAATTTAAATAATGTACAACTAAATAATTAGTAACTTTACACAGTATTATAAATAAATATAAACATAACACACCAATAAATAACACGGACACATTTTAACATCATATTTTTACAACTTCAAGTAGGCCTACTCTTTTAACAGAATAAAATTACCGTTGAGCCAGGTAACTTTTGCAAACCTTTCTTAAACTCAATAATATTTTTTTCCTTTTTGCAAATATTATAGCAGTTGTATAATTTCAAACCAGAGTAGTGCACACTGCGTTTGAATATTTTAATCTATGAATTGGGTACTGAAGTATTCCATTTTGGAGGAAGTGCTCATGTTTGACTCCACTATGGTTGTATTTAAAGAATACTAAAATGTAAATACTAGGCAGTGTTTAATATTTAATTTCTGTAATTAATTTTGGCATGATTGTGGAAAAAAACATACAATATTTACAAACTTTTTATGAAACATTCATTCACATATTTAGACACATATACACTACAAACATAGACATACATTATCATTACCATTGGAGGCTCATGGTGAATATGGGCATAACGATCTCAAGGTGGATCTACACCTTTGTTCAAGTAGTCGTAGGTTAGACCTCTCTCTTTCATTTTTCCATCAGGTCTCTCTTGACCTATTCTTGTTCATGATCATCATCATTATTTATTGCTCTTTCTGACAAATAAATATTTATATTTTAGAGTAAATTAAAAAAAAAAATATATATATATATATATATATATATATATACACTGATATTAAAATAAAAACTGAAGATTTTTAAGAGATTCCATTATTGTTATAAATTGATGATATGTAGATGGTTATGCATATAGTTGAATAACTACTCTCATTGTTTATGGATACAGTTAAAATGACAAATTAGAAAGGACTTTTTGATATTCATGTTATTTATCTATATCTATAAACAATGAGAGCACAGCTGTTCAAATATATGCATAACCATCTAAATAACTTTCATTTATAACAATTACAAAGGAACTCCCTTATATAATAATAGATCTTAGATTTAATTATACACACCATAGCAATAAACACATTTTTATTATATAACTAACTCTAAAAAGCTCACTTTAGTGAGTACAGGTTTGGGAATCCTGTGGGAACTTAGCTGGATCTATCCTTTTTTTTCATATAGTCTTGGGTTAAAACCCTCTCTTTTACCGACCAACTCTTGTTCTTTTTAAACCCTGATATTATCAGAATATTCTAGGGCTAGGGGTCTTTATATTATGTTATTTTATTCTTATATATATATATATATATATATATATATATATATATAAAGCGATGATGACCGAGAGGTTTTTTGCCTTTTAACGACAACATCAATATTATTTAGCTATCGTAATATAATTACTGTTATTAGAGTATTCAAGGGTCTTTATTTTTTTGTTCTTTTCTTCCTTTTTAATTCTATAAGGTGATGGTGACCGAGAGTTTAAAAAAAAAATCTTTTAACGACAACAATATTTTATAACTGCTGTTATTAGAATATTAAAGGGACTTTATTTTATGTTCTTTTCTTTCTTTTTTATATAAAAGGCGATGGTGACTGAGGGTTTCTTCACCTTCAAACATCAACAAAAATTATATAACTGTTGCTATTAGAGTATTCAAATTTCTTTATTTTATGTTCTTTTCTTCCTTTTTGTTATATAAGGTGTTGGTGACCGATAGTTTTTTTACCTTTAAACAACAACAAAAAAATATATAGCTTCTGCTATTAGAGTATTCAAGTTTCTTCATTTAATGTTCTTTTATTCTTTTTTTTTTTTTTATATAAGGCGAGGGTTTTTTCTGCCTTTTTAAAACTAAAACAAAAAAAATTAGAGTATTCAAGGGCTAGTGGTTTTTTTTTATTATTATTTTTTTTTACTTTCTTTTATGTCTTTATTTTATTAAATGATGATGACTGAAAGGTTTTTATTCTTTAAAAAACAAACTTACTTTTTTATTTTCTTTAAAAAGTAATAATCTCCACTCCTACCTACACAACACATTTTAATAATAAGACATCACTTATATGTTAAATTCAACTCAACCCTACATATCGTAAAATTATTATGTACAAATAATATTTTCTGTATTTTCACAATCAGAAAGCCAAGATTTAATTTTTTTAAATTTTGTAATATATCTTTAAATTTAAAGGTAGCCTAATATATTACAAATATTCTGAGCAATATATAAATAACTTTTTTGGAACAATGTCAAATTTTCTTTCAGTAAACTAAAGAATATTCAGCTGCTTGCCATGAAAAGTTCTCTATGTAATATCTTTATTTTAGAAAAAAAAAAAACCATTAATAATTGATTTTATACACAAATATCTTATAGGTTAAATATTCAACTTTCTAAAAAGAGGAAGTGGTGGTTCAGTTCTTGATTCAAACGGCATAGTTTTAATTCTAATTGGTAATTGTCAAACAATTTGTGTTTGTCTAAGGCTTGATAAAATAAATAAATAAAATGTAATGAAAATTGTTCAAGTTTTTAAGATTTATTCTCGTGGCAGCTACCCCACAAATTTTGAGGCATCAAAAAATGATTATATAGCCAAAATATATCTGCCCTCATACAAAAATGTATTAAAATCTCTACATATTTGAGGTGTAGAGCATACAAACGATGGACGGTAGGTAAACATTATTCCACAAACCACTTTTGTTAGCTCAGGAAATGTCAAAATGAATTATTCCACCAAAAACTCGACAACGATTATTTTCAGTTATTATTTAATTACATACAGTATTAATAGGATATGTGAGAAAGTATAAATAAACACCTTAACAAAAATCAAACACATTTTATATTTTTAAGTAGTATATCTTGTGTTTGTAATTAAAATAAAGAATGCACAACAAGCTGCATACATTTTTTCACTCACCCATCCAAAAATATTTGTCATCAAAAGTATCATTTCAGTAGTTGTCAGTTCTTTTGAATTTCCATTGATCTGGTTAGTAATCAGTTTAGGATTTTATAGTTTCCTTTTCTCTGTGCTGGGCATATTGGTTACGAGTCAGCAATTTTATTCTTTTTGAGTTTTTTTGCAGCAATGTTCTACTTTCTCTGCATTGTCTTGGGACTTAAAATTAAAACTAAATTTTCATATAATTTATAGTTACCATAATTCCTAACAGAACATGGATGCTATCTTTGGAAATACATTTATATAATATATTTAAATAGGACCTAAAATTGCTTTGTTTGTGCTATATGTATTTGTTTTTTGTTTTTTGTGAATTATTCCTGAACTGTAATAGTTTTTTTACTTTGTGATTTTCCGTTTGTGTTTGGGATTAATCTTTACATTTCACTATAATTTGAAAGAAAATCAGTAGAGAAATTAAATTTTTTATGAGTATGCCATGGCTAATTTTGTGTTGTTTTTTTTACCAATAATTTACTTTATGAGGCAGAGATGGCAAGTAATATGTTTTATTTGGATCCTTAAAGGTTACAATTGAGCAAAATTTAATCAAAATCATAATTTTGTGTTTTTAACATGATAGCTGCCTTCAAGTTTTGAGTTATTAAAAAAAAAAAAAAAAATCTGGAGTTATGTTCAAATACAAAATTTTATTGAAATCAGTTTTCGTGTTTGGTCTGTAATGCATTCATTGCACATATGACATACAGACATAATTTCAGATAACATACCAATAAACGATTCAACATCGATTTTTTTTAACCCATCTGTATAAGATCTTTTAACACATATTATTACGCATATGTGAGAAAGGAAAAACAGGATATATTTTTGGAATAAGTAAAATATCTTTGAGATCCGTATGTTCCATGTTATAGTAGAAAACATTTGAGGGAGGAGCTTTATAAACAAAGTGATCTTAAAGGGACTAATCATGCCAAGTCTTAGTTCCGCTGTATTTGATCTTCACATGCCTGCAATTAATATGTAAAGAATTAATTTATCTGTCAGAAACTAATAAACATTAAAGTGCACTCCCGACCTTGTAACAATATATGTAAGAAATTTTCATCGAAAAAGTATTGTTCATTACTAAAAATAATCCTCGTAAAAGCAATGTTAAGTCATGATAAGGTATGGTAATTAAATAAATTAACAGCATTACTCAAAAGAAACAAGTAGGCCACTCATAATACATAGAACCATAACTCTGTGATAACATTGACTAAACAATGCCATAATATGAATTTATGAACATAGGATTTTATTGAAGTTGCTATAAAATATTGTAGTTGATTTGTTAACAGATCACAATGCTGATTTTTATGAGAAGTTGAATAATTCATTGGCCATTTGTGCTTTCTCATATCTAGTATAGAGAAAATTATGTGATGGGTAAAAAAATCGATGTCTAGTTTTTTTTTGCCGATGTACACGGGTTATTTAAAAAAAAAAATTGATATATTTGAATTCCGTTTGTAGCAATCTCATTAGTGAGAGGGGCAATATAAAAAAGCAAAGGTTAAAGTTATTTTAATTGTGGGGGGCTAGAGGATTGTGAGGGTGCTCAAAATTTTCAAATGGCATGTATAGGCTTGTAATACGTCATTTTAAACATCTGTTAAGACAAGAAAAATGACAAATAAAATAAAATTTTAATCACCCAAAAGAGTTATTTTAATTTTGAAGTTAGATTAGTATTGTACATCCCCTTGTATGACATTAATGTATTCTTACCTCATATTAAATGTTCAAATTGTTCTCCCTGTATCTACATGCCTTTGTATAGTCTTTGTTCAAACATGTTTTCAAAAGTTTGGTTAGGTTATGCTATGATTAAAAAATTCCATACAAAACATGCATGTTTTCTATTTGAAGCAGTGAACCAACATTTAGAAAAATCGATTGAATTCCCTTCTGAGTCGATCTTCCATAATAGCTTCCGTCTAACTTAAACGTTTGCTTTTTTAGGTTGCCTCTCTCATCTAGAAAGATTGACACAAACATAATTCAAATTTCTGAAATATTTTGTAAAATAAATAGGGGTGGTAGTTTCTTTTCAGCCTCCCTTTATAAGTTTTGAGGTCCCGGAGTACAAAAGAATGATTTTTGGAATGTCTGTTGTATGTGCTGTGTTTTACAGCCTAAATGCTTGCACCGATTTTAATCATAATTTGTATCTGGGCATATTTTGACCATATTTCGAAACATTTGTTTCATTTTTGATAACTCAAAATTTGGAGGTGAAAAAAGACACTAAATTATGATTTTATCAAATTTTGCTCACAAACATTTAGTTTTAGTTGTCATCTCTTATGTTACCAGTTCTTGAGTTACGGTAAAAAGCTTACAAATTAGCCATGGGGGATGTTATAAAATATGTCATTTTTTCAAAATCGGCTTTAACGATTTGTTCAATTTTAGTGAAATTAAAGATTAATGACATAAATCTATAAGCAAATTCTCAAATAAAAAACTATTACGGTTCAGGAATAATTGGTAATGAACCTTGTTTAATCAAATATGGTTTATGCTGAAAACATATTTATGGAACAAACAAAACAAGTTTAGACATATACACCTTGAATGTTACCAACATGTCATCATTCGAAAAACGATCCCTTTAATCGTTGAAATGATTGTTGGAAGTATATATATATATATATATATATTTTCAAAGACAGCGTCCATATTTCTTTTCCACTTTTTGACTGACAACTACTGAACTGACATTTTTGGTTAGAAATAGTTTTGGTTGGTTTTTATTTTGTTTTAGGGATGGCTGAATGAGAAAGTTTATGCATTGTTTATTTACTTTCTCACATAAGTAGTATGGATGTTTTGATCAAATATGGTCTAACTCTCTGGGGAAATTCATCACATTTATATTAATTTTTTAAGATTCAAAAGAGAGTTGTACAGATTATTGGTCATGTAAAGACTAAAACTCTGCATAAATATCATTTTGAAAAACTTAATTTCATAACATAGCCATCCTTGTACATTTATGAGGTTCTATGTTTGATTTAGAATAATGAAAATATGTTTGTGATTGGTTCCTTGGTTCATCACATGATACGAAACATAAGGAGCAGTTCCATTATCCAGTGCATAAACTTAAACTAGTTGAACGAGCCCAGATTATATTGGGATCAAATTATTTAATAAACTGCTCCAAAAAATTAAAATCTTACCAGAAACAAATTTACTAAAACTATTCAACATTTTTTTTTGGCTAAGTATTAGTACTTTGTAGTAAGTGTGTTTTTATCTTTATTTCTTTCTTTTTTGTAAAAAGTGGATTTTAAACATTTTTAAAAATTTTATGTTTATTTTGTACTTTTTAGTTATAAAAACAAATCTTTCAATTTGTTGGGCAAATGTCAATGTTGGAACTTGGCTGTGATAGCATCGCTTCGTACAAATTTCACAGATTTTGTCACAAATTTTGTTGATCGCTTTTCAAATGCTACCAGACTAGCATTTTGCTCTTGCCGCTGTTTTCAAACACGTTCTAAGCGAACTTGAAGTTCTTCAAAGGTTTCCACAGCATGACATTGCAATTTGTGTTGACGATCAGATTGTAAACATGCTTTGCTTTCTTCTTGGCTCACATTTAAAAGATGATAACCTACTGCGTATTTGTATTACCCAACTCATATACTGCGCATGTTTACTTCTCACTACCTGCTGCATATGTATACTACATATACGTACTTACTGCACAACTCTGTCTACTGCATATGCGTTTCCCCCACCATAAACATGAACAATGAATTACTGTATTGTCATCAGAGATCAACATCTATACAAAGTTTCAAAATTTTGTATCAACAAAAAGTATCTCAATAGATCTTCCCAGATTTGATGATTGACAGACGTGAAAGCAAACTAAAGAAAAGTGTGTAAAAATAAATGAAATGTTATGCGATAAGTCAATAAATCGACGTCGAATTTCTTGCGCATATATCTGTTTTTAGGTCCCCTGATTCCAAAAAAAGTGTTTTTATTTGGGAATTGTTTCTGTTTATCTGTTTGGCATATGTCGGACAACTCAAATGTGTGGACCGATTTTAGTCAAATTTTGACCATATCTTGAGAGTTTTCCCTTCCTATTTTTTTGTTCAAAACTCAAAATCTGTGTGTAGTTGCCATAAGGAAAAATACAAAAACAATGACTATCTAAAAATTGGCCATAACAATTTTAATGAACTCATGTCTAAAATCACAAGTAAAAAACCACCAAACAAAAAAATGTATGGTTCAGAAATAATTGGTAAAAAGTAAAAATGAAATTTAACTGCCTTTACAAAATTTCAATAATAATAATAATAGTAGTAGGCTAACTGATATAAACTTCTGGGTGTTGTAGTCAATTACCAAGATTGATAATTAATTTGACCATGAAGTTTATCATACAGTCTGATACCGCAATAATTAGGTGAACCTTCGAATATAGTCCTATGAACAGGATAATTAAAAAGGTTTTTATCTTGTGTCCGATATTTGTGATTGCAATCACTATAATGAGCAACATTTGTGAAAACCTCATCACCAAATCTAAGAAAACACAATTATCCACAATTAATATTTTATTTGTACTATATAATACAAGACATTTCAGTGACAAAGTCATCATCCTTAGTTTTCCATGCACAGAAATCTTCCCGCATAGAGAAGCACACATTACAAGATGTCATATAATTGCCTCTGGAGTGCTTAATTTATTTTACTAACATTTTTTGTTAACTTGAATTTGTATTTTGTTTTATATAGCAATAATGTTTATAATTTTATAATATAATGTGTTTTTAATTCGTGATTATTACAATCTTAAACCATCATTGTTTAAATAAGTAACAAAACTCAACAAAAGCAACAGCTGTTAAGACATAGATAATTATCTACGCCCAAACTATTATCATCATACTAAATTTACTGAGACAACTTCTTTGGTTTTTATACTTAAGGAACCTCCTAAATCGTATGGCTTCCACATTGACATGTTGGTGAAGTCTCTTCTCATGCAGCAGTGCAGAGTCCTTGATGATTTCATCAACAAGTTTAAGGTCTGTATCTGAATGTAGGTCATTGTTTCGTTTCATCTTGCATTGGTAATTGAGCGAATGATTCCATTTTGGCAATGTTGAATTAACAGTAATTTGAGTCATCTTTACATCCTCAGATTTGAGCTCCGTAAGTCCAGATTGGTCTGATGGTAATCGGGTAGAGTAATCTCTTGTTATAGAGGCCTAACTGTGAGCCTCACACAATTAACCAATACATTTGATGACACTTGAGATGGATTTGTTCCACTTTCTTTTGGACATGATGCTTTCATGTAAGGCGTGAATCAAGGTGCATTTCCAGATATTTCGCACAGTCGTTTTGCCATATTTTATTTTTATTTTTTGTTGTTGTTGATGTATATACAGCAGGCTAATCCAAATCTACTTGTCATAGGACTATTGTGATGTGAATGAATTTTACCTCATTTAGTTTAATTTTCCTAACCTGTATCCATCGTGTTATTCAATTTAAAGATCCCTGAAGTTTATCTGTTGATTAAGTAGTATCAATTGGAGTTAATTAATTTTTTTGTTGAACTTTATTTTTAAGTGTTATGTCAAAGTTTTATGTTATATATTATTTTGTTTAACTATTGAAGTATACTGATCTATTTTTAGTAAAATAAATATTTACTGAAAGAAACAAATTCTCTGCATTTAAAATTTTGTAAAGAGGATATGAGTGACACCTCATTTTATAAGGTTTCAAAAAACAAAATCGGATGTTGGTATATATATATAACAAGGGTGGAGATGGGATGCACCTTCTATGTTAAAAATTGGTTCTTTCATGAACAAATGTTCTCAAAATTACATATTTTTATTCTTTTCCTTAAGAAATGAAAACTTTCAAATCATTATTTATATAATACTATCATAGCTACTATCAGAACACTTGACAGTGGAAAGTAGATAAATGAAATGTCACTTATCTTTAGGCTTATTTAAACATAGGCTTACTGAGTAACTTTCATTTGATCAACCGTTTTAAATTAAGTTCATTGATAATAAATAATAATAAAATTTATTAAATTATAGGAGGAACATATGCAGTAAAAAATACCGTTGAGCCGACAACATTTTAATAATTTCTCAAAATTTGTATGGTAGACTCTGTCTAATCTTATGTCTAATAGACCAAAACCCTGTTGGATTACAGAGAGTGTCCAGACTACAGAGGTTCAAGAAGAAAACATATTGTACACTATAGTAGTAGATCTCTAGTAAGACTTAGATAGTTTGAGACACTTATATAACACAGTAATATCGTGCTAGTAAAAACAATCAGAAGTAGTTAAATAATTCATGTGAAGTAATATGTATTATTTATAATTTTATCAGGGAAAAGAAGTTTGTATTTTACCAGGTAGTGAAGCCAACAAATAATCATTTGTTTGATTTTTAATAATTTTAATTCATTGCAAGTTATGTTTATACAATTTAAACAATGTTATTGAAATGGTGGTTTAATAACACTTGACTTGGTAAAAAAATAAAGATTAAAGTTACACAAAAATTAAATAGAATCACAAATACCATATAAGGATCATGTGTTTTCACCATTCTGTCTCTTGCATTCTCTGTGTACTTCCCCTCCTCCGCTAGCCCATCACACCACTTGTTCAGCTTCCCTCCCTTCAGGCTTCTTCACACAACATACAAGCTAGATATATATGTGAGAAAGTCAAATTAGATTATGCCGTGTAAATATACTGGACAGAAAGGAGACAAAGACAAAATAAATGTGTAGTGAACTAATTGATGCACAGTAGATTTAATGTCCGCACACAATAATAATGTATATGCATTATCTAATCTAGTGACACCAGATGAAACACCTATGTATTATTTAAAATGTATTAATTTACACATGTGTACATGTACACAGATGTAAAATGATTTATTCGAACTAGTTGTTATGTTAGTGGGGGAATTGATAAATAAACTTAACCTAACCTATCTTAACTTGTTTTTAATTGTTGGAAGTATAATTTATTAAGATTTATTGAGTTTGAATTAATTGTTGTTAATTTTAATGAAAAAGAAAGAGGAACTACCATTCACAATCAATAAACTGTAACTGGTAATGTGGTCGTTAAACTGGAATTTAAAGAGTAGAAGTTATAGTAAAGTTATATTATGCTCGATCCCCTCCATGTAAAATGAGTTCCAGTAACTGTGCACATCATGTTATGCTTATATAAAAGTGTGTGTATTATTCCTACTGAAAATCTGTTTTCCAGTCCTTGTTGAAACATCCTGTATTTCATGTTCACTTCCCGAGTGTTTTAAAAAGAAATTGACAACTTTAAAAGTATGTAGAAATATATTTAGATAACTTGCATAATTGAATGAGGTGTATTTTTTTTAAAGCAAAATACATCTAGTTTTTCATTACACTGTCATTTTGGTTCGATGTGATGCAAGTAAAAGTGGAACATACACTCAATCTCTAATTAAACCATATAAGAAAAATCAGGACGAGTCAAATCTGGTGAGCAAGGCAAAACTTTTAATTGGCAAGGCAATCATGTAATTGGCCTTGCATGAGCAATCCACTGACCTGGGAATTGGTTACTAAAGAATTCTCAGACTTTTGTACGAAAATGAGATGGAGCCTCGTCTTGCTGGTAGTGAAGGGATCCATCTTGGCTGTCTTCGTCTAACTGTGGAATGAGAATTTTTTTTTTAGCGTATCTAGATATACGATACCAGTTATGGTTTTATCCATGAAAAGAACAAACCATATACTTTTTAATTTGCTGAAGGGACAAAAAATATTGACTTTTGGATTATTGCTTTGGATAACATACTCCTAAGATGCATTTGGATTTTTTTTACCCCGAAATCTGCAGTTGTGGAAATTTACTATGTGATTGATGTGAAATGTTGACTCATCGTTAAAATTACTTTGTCGAGGTAGGTATTTTTGTTTCCTATATATAAGAACATTTCAACAACATTTCTGCACAGAATTCTTTATGAGTGGCTTTATCTACATCATAATTTAATGTGACAATTAAATTGATGGAATTCCATATTAATGGTCATAATTAATCAGTTATTGAATTCAACAAAAGAGCTTTATTGAGCAACATATGTTTTTGCCGTTGAATAGCTTGGAAATGCCTAATGGCAGAAAATATGTCGCTCAAGAAAGCTTATTTATGGAATTAAATAATTGTTTCATTATTTCCATTATCTACATCAGTAATTTGTTGCACCAGGGTAAGTTTGTATGGCTCCAAGTCGAAACGTTGACATTGTATACAGCAAACAGTCGTGCATGGTATGCCAGTCTAATGAGATGCAAACACATTTTTTTTTGTTATTGGCAAAGCTCTACCTTATTTGTTACACAGCAGCGTCAGGAAGTTTCGGGCGACATGATGATTTGTCATGTCTTTCAGAACAACCAGTTTCAACAAAATGTTGGTACCAAGATTAAATTTTCGAAAATTGTGTTGAATTTGTAGTCTTGCAGTTAGTTTTGTGAAACTAAAACACACAGTGAGCACATTCAACAACACTAAAAATAGCTATTTTTAACCCCAAAAGTGGTCACTCTTCTGGTGACTGCATTTGGTATTATAGCACTTCTTGTGTCAAACTTTACGTGTTTGACAACAATTCTGTAAATCATCTGAATAAATTTTTACATTCTTTTAAAGTTGTAAATTCCTTTTTTAAACACTCTGTACATGGAAATAAATATTTTAACAGTGTTAGTAATTACAACCTGATTATTTATAATTAATACTTAACGAAGTGATAATAACTAATGCTTTGAACATAGCAAAAAGAAAATATACTGTGCAATTAAATTTTAACGATTTCTCAATACAGTACTACAGTTAGTGATATAAATTACCAGGATATTTATTGTTTTGGATAAATACCCAAAACACATAAGTAACCGGATATTTTTTATTTTAATTACAAATACTATAAAAGTAATTGAACCCGTACCTTTTATTAGTAATTCGATATTAAATAATATTAAATTAACAAGAAATACCAGATTTAACTTTTAAATTCTTCATGTTAAGAAAAAAAAGTTATATAATATGATGCATGTCAAAAAAGTAAGTACCAATTTGGTACCTATACAAAAAATTGCTTTAGTTTTTCAAAAAAGGGCATACCTTCAACTACTTTTCTACATAATTTCCATCATTATTAAGACACTTGTCTTCGGGTTACTATACCCTCTTCATAGAATAATGGTGCTTGTGATGATAACCACTCTTGCACAGCATTTTTGACATCATCATCATCATTATAGCGCAGGACGGCTAGGGATTGCTTCAGATACAGAAACAAGTAGTCACTTGGCTCCAAGTCTGGAGTATAAGGTGGATGCACCCACTGCTCTGAGCCAACTACATGATCAGATTTTGTGTGGAATGAGTGACATGCAGTTGAGTGTTGTCATGAAACAAAACAACTCTATGACTAAGCGTCCCCCCACCTACTGTTTTGAATTGCACAATACTGTTTTCTAAGAGTATCACAATACTTTTAAGTATTTGATGTTCCACCTCTTTTTAAAAATTCAACCAGTAACACCACTTTCATATACCAGAACAGCGCACATGATTTTTTGTGTTGTAATTGTGGTCTTGAACTTGTGTGTTTTCGGGGACCTTATGTACCTTCTTTCAATCAATTGCTATTTGGAATCCGAGGTGATGTGAGATACCCAAGTCATTGGTCACTATTTAGCTTAAAACAACATCACCTTTATAATTGTATCAGGTGAGAAACTGTAAAGCACTGCCAAGTCATTTTTTTCTCATCCACTTTCCTTAATTTTTTGTTGATGACAGAAGGCTACATACTCCTAGCCTCATGCACATTCATTCGTCCCTCCATGGAACTGCTTCACCCACTTTCTCACTATTCCATCACTCATTGTATTTTCATTATACATTTCACAAATCTGTCTATGAATTTCCGTGGGTGTGACATTTCTAGTGTTTAAAAAATTGATAACAGACTGTATTTCACAATTGGCGGAATCTTGAATAGAATTAAACATTTTATATGATTCAAGACTAATTGAAAACACACCCTGATAATTCCAATGAACCAGGGAGAGTAGAGCATGTATGAACGGAACGGTGATCTGAGCGTTGTGGTGGTTGTACAGCGAAACGGTACTTACTTTATGGACATACCTTATAATAAGAACAAGAATAAGAAGGAAATTAACTTTGTTTTTGGCATTCTAAAAGTTTTGTTAGAAGTAGCAATGCAAATTTTAAAACTGTCTTAAAACATGTTCGGGACCATAATCCCATCATTAATTGATAATTAAAATGATAAACATCACTCACTTGAGGTTGTCAAGTAAACAACAAAATTAAATATTAAAACAATAACATAAGGACACAAACACATCACAATAGGTGTATAAATTATAATTACAAATCAATAAAGGCATTTTCATGTTATGAATAGGCATATCTTCTCCCAGTTAAAAAAAATGTTTTTATTGTTTTATATATGTATGTACAGTATTTCACTAAAAGGCAGTAGTCTGTTATATATTTTTCCTAATCTCTTTACATTTTGTCTGTTGGACTAATGAAGATGGAGGAGCAGCACAGAGCGTGGAAAAACCAAAGCAAGCAGCTGTGTTCGAATTAACCTGATATTTATTTTGTTTATATGTAAGAAAAATAATATAATCCACATAATAGTAATTTGAGGTTGCTGGAACAAAACATGCTTTAACTTAGAGAAGAGATATTTAATTTTGTTGTAAAAAATTACTACATATCTAAAAAATTGTACTACGAAAATAATTTCTGAAGCTGTCAATATTTTCTTTAATACAGTAGATTTTTGATGGTTTGACAGATAATAAAGGGTGTCATATTAATTATCAAGGATTATCAATTATCATGTTATCATGGATGATGGGCATTTCAAATGAAAAAATATGTATGTGTACAAACTTCCACAATTTATTCCTTAAAATAATCATCAAGGATAACCAAACATATTAGACTGTTAAATGCCAGATATCCAAACATGTCGGACTGTCGATTGGGAGATTACCAAACGTGTCTGACTGTCGAATGGAAGATTACCAAATGTGTCAAGATTTTTACTCTATTCATAAACATTTTTTAATTTGAGGATTTATAATATAGCTATTATAAATAAATTTTATTTAGAAATAAAAACGAATTTTTAATCAACAATAAATAAAGTGAACAAAGGACATAAAAACACCCTCTTGAATAACACACTAGTTACCAAACAAAGTCACAGACAATCCTACCTCTTTCTTTACGTCACCTAGGAGAAAGTCTAGGATTGAGGGTGGTAGAAGTACACTTGTATTGTGTCATTTTATGGATAAGCTTATAAACTGTGGTCGGTATTAAATTAAAAACTGGTTTTTAAATAGTTTAGTTTGGTCAAGTTTATGTATATTTATCAATTTACAACACAACTAAACTAAAATATTCAGATCTTATCTTTTTAGATTAGTGCCTACATTTTTAGGACCCAAAGCCATTAGCTCCTAGATATTGTTCCTTAATTTTGAACGCTGGTATGAAGTATTTTAGAATATGTCATTGAATTGATGTGTAACTTTTATTTCTTTTCAGCTGGACACTTGGTTTGGGAGGCCGAAGAAAGGTACTTTAAGAGGAAACCCTGGACAACTTCCTCGTCCACATTCAGAATCAGATTTCAATGATCTGGAACAAGTTGAATTTATAGAACAGCTAGATGAAGAAGCGCTTAATGATAGGTTTGAGGAAATGTTGGTAAGTTTCACAAGGTATTCATACACTTTTAGGTCTTTGACAAAATTAAATTAATTATAAACCGGATTTACTAACAAAAACCATTTTGTTTTCTTTAAAAATCTAAAAAAAAATTAGAGACATTTAAGGTAGTCCTTAGAAAAATCATTTCATTTGACCAAGACGTTTTACGCCTTTAAAAACAAGAAAATATCCTATATTATAAAAAAATAGGCCTAATATATGCTACTGAATGCAGGTTACATTACAGATGCCATGTACATTACAGTAACTAGAATTAATTCGAGCCAATTGTTATGAATAGGCCGATGTTGAACATTGTCCTCGACATTTGTATTAACAATCACATAACATCTAAAGTTAAGGATAATTCCTCTGAGGTGTCATATTCACTAAATCTGCATGGTCATCCCTGTTGAGTTGCTGAAATTTTTGACTGTGTCTTCTTTCGCTGTTAGCATATTCAACTTGTTGTCCATGGCTGTACCACAGCTTTAATGGAAGAGGTCGCCAATAGCTCTCGGAAATCTGTTCTTGTTGTTGGTTTTGACGTTGCTTCCCTCCCTATAAAACTTGTGTGTAGAAAAATTAATTTTGTATAAAAATTTGTTCTCCACTGTTAACAAGGTTATTGAATTTTATATTTAATAAAAGAAAGTCCTCACATTATTGGATTCGCTCTGGACTGTAAAAAAACAAACATATTAAAAATCTAAAATGTTAGGTTTAACAACATTATTTACTGTTACATACATTGTACCTTTTCACCCCACAGGAGGGGTGCAAGACTAGCTACACCTAATAAGAGGGGGTTGGTGTCCCTCGTAGTCCCCAGTCAAACTTCACACTTGCAACACTTACACTATTATCTATATAGTCATATACACCCAGTTCACCTACATAATACAGTAACACTTTCACCTTAAGTCAGTTTTCTCATCGCAGGAGGGTGCAAACTATCTGCACCTATTGAAAAGGGTTTAGCGCCCCTCATAAAACCAAAGCTATACAGGGGTGGAACAGTAACACATTCTCTCTGATTAAACACACACCTACAACACTCAAATACTTTTTGAGGGTGTTACTCTTCACAAATCATTAGGGATACGTGTACTGTACATTTATACATAGGGAGTTTTAGACCGGCAAGAGCCATAGCTCGCCTGGAAGTGCTTACCAGACCAAACCTTACTTGACAACCTTTGAATCTGGTAAGCTGATTTGAGCCTGCTCTGCCAAAGATATATGCTCAGTTTCTGTTCAGTAGCTAGCCACTTTGGTCCTTGGTCAGGAAGTGTTCATATGAGGCAGATGTCGAAACCTCCCTCTCCAGTTGCTGGTCTGGACTGATGCCCAACCAGTCTAGTTAAAGAAGATACTTTGGGCCCCAGAGTTCTGGTGTATGGAACTGATTGAAAGTGAACCAAGGATTTATCCATTCCCAGAGTCTCATTTGTAACCGCCTAACATGATATGCTGGTAAACTCATGCATGGCTTGTACTACTTCAAACATCAATCTAGGTTATGATAAAAGACAACTATCTGCATAGTCTGAGGAATTTGTCTGGAAGAATTTGAAGCGAAGAAAAGAAATTTAATTGACCTGCTCCCAGATTCCTTATTGTTTGTATAAGTACTGAAAAGTCAGATCTGTTTGAGATCTCACCTTTTGTGATTAGGGTTTTAATTTAACCTCACAAGGGTTTTAATTCTTCTAGAGGCATTATTTCTTGCCGTGACCTATTGAATGATCGCATGGATGAAATAAAGAAACAGCTCGCCGAACAGTATGTTATTAATGTTGAATGAATATTCCGTGCCAAAAGTGGTGAGAAAAAACCAACCGCCTGTTTCATATTAACTTTTGTTACTCCAAATCTTCTTGAGTAACTGTGTGCTGGATAATACACCCTGTATCTGAAATGTTGTAATTGCTTTACTATCATAGTGGAAATATGTGTACTTTTTGCTGAAGTTAAAAGAACATCATCCAAAGTGATTAGAGAAGTTAAATATTCTAAGGTGTTTTTTAAACAAGGAATATTACATCCTGTATATAAAATAATAGGTATAATAATATCACTTAAAGTTCCCATCACATGCATAGCCAAACCCAAATTTTGATTTTCCAAAGTTATTTAAAACAAATTTGTTAGTGTTGTAAAAGTGTTTAATACCGTAAATTGTTGCAGTCATTCATTCGAGATAACACTGATGTCGTGTTTTGAACATTGCATACTAAGGAATTCTCTTCACACAATATTTCTGATGTGCTTAATTCTCAATATTACATGAAGAAAAGTCCTTTTAGCTGTTTTGGAAATTTTTCAAAAATTGTACATATCATTATTGTTCATTTTGCTGAGAGGCATGCTGTCATATATCAACAATGTCATTTGTAGTATTTGCCAAAAATATTTTTTGTTTCTGAGGTTGTAAAGGCACGTCAGAGTGCATTGTACGAACTCTTGGCCTAATTAGTTTTTTGACTTTTTATTTCTATAATCTCTGCCAAATTGTCTGTTCTTACCACATTCCCAACATTTAGTATTTCGAAATTGAATCTTGTGCTGCCGGTCCCGACTTTCTGTATATTGAAAATTAGCCCTTGAAGTTGTATTTCTGCACAGTGCATGTCTATCATGAGTTCCATCCCTTCTTAGCGTTTAATCATTATTCATTCAAAGTCTAATACAACTGTTTTCTTCCTCATTGTAACGAGGACTTTTGTGCCAAATTCAATTATTATTTTTATGTACAGGTCTAGTAACTCGTAAATTATGTATCATACTCATAACATTGTTCAATTTTCTATTCATTCCGTCAATATAATTGTCGGACACGTTTAAGGATGAATTTACGCCTATATGTTCACGCATAAGGTAACTCGTCCTTTCAAAAGCTTGTACATTAGCATCAAACTTTGCCAAAGTGGATTGTTTAGCATCGCTGTCTGTTGTAAGAGTGCTTGATCTAGGCGCTTCAATATGTAATTACATAGTATTTGTTTTGTCATATTATCCAACCGTGCACACAAAAACTCAATGTCCGTCCTGTAACAGTACATGAGTGTTCTTAGATGCATTGGGCGTCATTTTGTAAGTGTACCGTGTGTACCTTAAACTTAAAATTTTATTAAAGATAAAAGGATTTCTATATTATTACTCCTCCTTAACTATCATAGATTGCCTGCGCCCCACGTTTTTCTCTCCAAGTATATTCATAACCACCAACAATCCTCCCCCAAAATTGTAGAAGGGTCATGAAAAATTATTTTATACTTTTTAGTCCGTTTTAAAAACGTGGTATGTTAAAAAAAAAAAAAAAAAAAAAAAAAAAAAAATTGATTTATTATTATAAAGTCTGGATATTTTAGTAATTACATAACTTACGTACAACTTTATTTCTTTCATATTTTAAATTACATAACTTTAGAGGTTCATAAAACACCTTTATTTTATTCAATTATGTCACACTCACTTCTTTTAACTTTCAAAATAAAACCTCACTTTGAGGACAGTCTTATGCGTCTGACGACATCGCTGTCTTCTCGAAGAAAGACTTAAAATTCCGTTTTTCGGCAGAGTTGCTTTTTCTGTTCGGAGTCTATGCAACTGTCGCTCTCTTTGGTTGTTTGAATTTTACATCCTGAACTAATGAAATTAGACGGTCAGGGTCATGTCCTTTTATGGCATATCATGTGGTGTTAAGTCTTTGTTCCACATAATAGCTCTCTTTCCCACTTACAATACATTTATTTAATTTCACTTTTGTATTCATCATTATAAAAACACCTTTCTTCTTTTACCATATTTCTAAATTCTAAAGTTATTATTTTAAAAATATTGTCTCTTTATTTCCTAATTTAACCTTTAACACGTTAGCTGCCAAGGCCTAATACGATACTCTTGCCGTGAGTGCTACGATTACCAAATTATTTTTCCATTATTATTTTTGCATCTACCTATGTTACATAATATAAGGCAATAGTATTTACTAATTTTTTTTACATTTATGCATATATAGTTCCGAGACCGATCGGACCGAAATGCAATTTTTCGGCTTTAATTTTAATCGTAGTATAACGTTTAGGTCCGATCGGACCGAGGTAATTTTCGTGTTAAAAAAAAAAATCTAAACGGGCTATTTTATTTCTTTATGTTGGCAAGCTCACTATTTTATTTGTCTAATATTTATTTTATAAATACATATATTCATTTTACAACTGTATTCTTTGTGAATTATTCATTACTAAATCAAAATGTTTTTGTAAAATTTTTAATCGATCCAATCGTGCCGTCAAGAAAGTGAAAATATCCACTGATTTTAATCTGATATTGAGTAACCATGGTAACGGTTATTAAAGCATACAATATACTATGTCTAACACACGTCTTTACCCAATCCAGAGAATACCAAAATTTGCCGATAGGTTGCTGCACTATCGAACTGTGAGCCACAAAACAAAACATTACGTCAGTGACTTTATCGGTCCGATCGTGCCGTAACGCTGCATGTACAGTCACCTTAGTTTCGGTCCAATCGGACCGATATGGCAGCTAACGTGTTAAATCACTTAATTATTATTACAATTACCAACTACAGATTATTATTAGTTGGAGATGTCCCATGGTTACAGTCCAATACTTTATAACCGATTCTCCCAGCAATTGCACCCTGTTATTTAATCGAATTAACAGCATTTCTTTCTCCTGCACTGGGGCAAAAACTGTGGAAAAAGTATTTTTAATTTCCGCCTAAGTCAAATTTCTGTAGTTTCTCTCAGAATTTTTGTAATAAGTCAAAGCTACATCTTCCAGGTACATAGGTAAGTAAATGATTTTTTTCATCAATCATTTGCCAATGCAGCACGCTCAAAATGATTTCTATGGCTTAAATATCTTCCCCTGAACTACTACGAAATTTACCAGGACCAAAATTCTAAACATTCATTCATCATAATTGTTTTTGGCACAATAAGTTCCTCTTGTTTTTCTACCACACTAATATTATCTTCTTCCGACGCTGTTTGATTGAAACTCTACTGTGTCGTAAACATTTGGTTGCCAGAAAGATATATGCTTTGTGTTTTACGCTACTTGTTTTTCCACTAACCAATTTTGGTAATCCATAGAAATGTCACCCACGCTCTTACCCGAATGTAACCTAAGTTTTAACAACTTCAAATTTGACTGCGAAAATTCCAAATCTAGTTGCTCTGGAATTCATAAACCCAAGTTTTGTAAAATTTGTGTTGCTTCTTCCTTGTTTAAATATTTTTTCTTTGCTAATTATATATTCATTGACATAACCGATTTAAAATTTTTGTTCTATTACATCAGACATTAGTTAAGGTACGTGTCAGCAGTGTTTAAGCAGGTATATTTGTAAACAAACAATGAAGGGCTTTTGATTTAACTTTTGCTCATATGTGTTTCAGTTACTTAATCCACCAAGTACATACAATTAAATCATTATAAGCCTATTTCCAGAATACATAAAAGTTTGAGGAAAGAAGAAATCACCAAGTTTTTACCTCTAAGATCAACAAAATTATATTTCACGAAGACTTATAAATATAATTTATTATTATAATTATTATATAATTTATTGAATTTATTCATTACTGTATTAAACAAAAAGTAAAATGTGACACTGATTAATTAAAAATATCAATAAATAATGTTATAAAATTTTAAGCATCTAATACAATACAGAACCAGTAATATTAAAAATCCATAAACATTTTTAAAAAAGAATAGAAATTATTTCCAGAATTTATCAATGTAAAACAAACTTATACAAGGTATACACTTTATTTGTATAAACTCTTATTCTTTATCTATTATAGAGTTATGTCTCCCCCAAATAGTATAGTAATAATAATTTAAAAAATAAATCAGAAAACATTTTGATAATTTTTCAAAAAATTAATAAAAAGAACTGAACTAAAGGATTTTTAGTAACAACTAAAAACACGGTTGATTTACCATTGGTATGAATTAGGCCAATGTGTTCGAGGTTCATTAAATAACAATTGATTGATCAGTTAACTATATCCTTTTAATATATATTTTTTAATCTCGGATAACACTATCTAACACGTTTTTATTACAACGGTGGTTCAATTATTTAAATTAATTCACTGGTTTTACTATCTCATATTTAATCATCAGTGGTTCAATTACATGCATTAATACTATGATCTTTCTATCTTTGACTCAGAGTGAAAGCAATATTGCAACAAGTTCAATTAATCTCACTTCATATAGGCTGATCTATACGAAGTTAATGCAAGAACACAATACACACAATGCTTGCTCACCTTTGTTGCTGGAGCTTAACTGTACTCTGACTGTAATCCTTTGTGGTCATTGGTTTGGTGGACTGTTCTCCTAAAGAACCCAATGATGTTGATGGTACTCTGCCAACGTTTGACAGACAGTCTTGCATTTTCACGAGCCTCACTGCCCACCACCACTCTGCTCATTGATTGATTAAGGTTGTAATAGGTACATTTTTGAATTTTTGAATTGAGTACAAGGAAACACATGCTTTTAGAAACTTGCATATAATTGGTCGAGAGATGATAGAACGAAGGATGCGATTCGTCCAAAAGTCTAGGGAAAGGGAACACCGCTAGTCAAATGAAGTCTAATAAATTAAAAACAAAGTAAATGCTAGAAATAACCAGAGAATAATATTTGAATGTTAGCATAATTAGAATAAATGTAGAGTTAAATAATTAAGTGTATTTTCATGTATATATGTTGTGAAATATCGGTTACCAGGTGGAAATGAAAACATGTAATAAAAACGTGTGCATAATGCCTCGGGAAGTAGTTGGAGAGGAATATTTCCACGAGGCGAGCTTTTGGCGGTTTGGACAACATAGGATTCCAAATCATCGACGCAAAGTGTTTACAACGACATTATAACGTGATTGGTTCAAGAAACTTTTATTTTGAAATAGTATATATGTATTTGATATAACCTGTGTTGCTCAATGTTAGATATAGGATCTTGTTATTTTGAAATTTTAATAGATAGGTGAAATTTAAATTTTAAAACTATAAAGGATGTCTTTATGAAGACAATCAGATGAAATAATATAAATTACTTAATACAAAAGAAGTTGACTTTCATTTTTAATTAAATTCAATTTTATTTTTTTTTTTTTGCAACTATATAATAACGTTAATAATAAAAAATGATTCTGATCTTTTTGTTGATCAATAAGAATTAAACAAATAAAGTCAATAGGATGTATTAATACAAAATATTCAATATAATTATCTAAAATTTGTGTATGTTTGATATAAATGTTCATTAATAAAGTTATGTACAATTTCAGTATAAAAAAGGACTTCTGTTTTTCTTAACATATCCACTGAAGTACACTGTCAAAAGAACTAGCGACCCTAGAGATGTATAAAGTAAATTTAAACATAACTTGATATATTAGTTTGGTCATTATTTAATTGTCATGGCGCCCAACAATCATTAGCACTTAGCTATCTTTATGCAAATAATTAAAATCAAACCTCTCATTTTTTACATAGTCACAAGGTTTATATATTTCTTTAAGTAAAGTATGACAAGTTTGATAGTTGCAAGCTCAGCAGTTTCCTAACTGTATACATCTTGTTGCAATTATTGTTTATGCTTTGGTAACTGTTGTCAGAACTTAGGATGCAAATGTAACTTAACCACATCTAACCTTTCCTAATGTTTAATTCCTAACACAACTCTCTTTCCATAAAAAGTCTCATTTTATTTTTTTAGAACAACTGTACTAGATTATTAAAATTGGGAGATATTATGCATCTTTGCAACCTGTATTGTCTGTAACACTCGTTGATACACTATTTAAACTTAAATCATATGAATACTAGTTACAATTTAGTAACATTAATTTATCATAATTTATAAATACTAAAAAATTATGATTTCTGTAAGGTATAATTATATTTTTTGAACTTAAAACCGAATTTACATGTGAATATTCCCCCTCTCAAGTTTGTAGTTTTATATGTACAGGAAATTTCCAGGATTTGCGGGAACAAATTTATGGGAATTTTTTGTTGATTCCACCCTGAGTTTCTTTAAGAGAAGTTCATGTTAATTTTGATAAACTGTGTTTTAGGATGATATGAACCTGACGGATGAAAAGAAAGAACCAATAAGGCTACAGCCTGTTATGAACAAGAAGAAAATGTTAATGATGCATTACAAAGGCTCATCTCAAGTAAGTATAGTTTCATATTGCACGGCCAGTCAATAATAAAACCTTAAGAATTGTACAATGATTCAAACATTTCAAAAAAGCATGTTACTTTAAAACATGCGCGTGTAAGTAGATACCGCCATGGTCGGGATCCCGACCACCTGAAGCGAATGTGTTAAACATTCTTATACAAAGTTATTAAAATCTTAATGACAGTTATGAAATGAATGAAGTACTTTCTTGGTAAATCACATTTCTCCTACATTTTTCCTTCAGTGGACACCGTGACAGCACTAATTCCCAAACTTCGCTCTAGATACGATGCTTTTTATTTGTATCTTGCAAACGTGTAAGATTTCTAGGAAACATATCAAGAAGTTAATCAAGACATCAATTACAGTGTTATAGGTGCCGATTTTAAGGTAATAATTGATAAGGAGTTGAACGTTACCTAGTACACCATGTATAGTTTTCCTTATGTACAATCTTAATTTATATTTAGCCAAGAAATCGCATTTGATAAAACCCAATTTTACTGATAATATAAATACTTGTTATGAAAGTAATTCCTAAAGAAATTTTTATTTGAACTTCATTTCACATTTTATTGTAAAGTAGATTACATATAAAAATCAAATTATCATTGAAATCTATTCCTCAGATTGAATGGGACATAATTTTAACAGAATCGTAGTTAATAATATTACTATAATGTATAATTGAATCACTATGTAACACTGTAATAACGAACACAAAAACTACCTCGCATGTGCGAAATGGGCTAATTCGTTAAATGTGTGCTTACCAGAGTTCCAGAGCAATCTTGCGGATCTGACGCAAACTGCTATGCACTTCTAAGCACTTTTAAGCACTATATGTTTACAATGTCACATTCGAGGACTGTAACAAAATTAAAAAAAAAAAAAATTTATCCATGAAATATATGAGTTAATTGTAAAAATAGTCAGATACAACCGAGGTCTCGAGTGCAAGACCTCGTTTGTACGAAGAGACCGCATTTGTACGCAAGTGGTTGGTGCTAGGACCCCCTTTGTGCTGCGATACAAACCCCCCCACACACATATATATACTTAATCCTAACACATGATATAAAATTAACTTGATTTTTTGATGGTGTTACTTTTGTATGCAATACACTTTTTAGATCCTCTTATTTTTAATTAGTCTTATCTAACATTTATAATTCTCTAAGAGACTAATTGAATTAATATATAATACGGATCCTGCTAGGAATTTTGTTTATTTTTATTTTGTGTGTGACATGGGCCTAAGCATGATTTGATTTCTTCTTATTTTTTCAGGGCTAGTTTTAGTGTTTTATTTCTTGTATTTTTGTATTTTGCCTTATTTATTTATTTACATTATTGGTATGATTGTGTGTATGAATTGAATGTTTAGTTATTTGTTGCTCTGTTGCACTGCTGGTCTTTTTACATCATGTGATGTCTGACAGTAGTAAAGCTGAACAGGCTGCTGTGCAATACAACATCCACTGGACTCTTGCTTAGCTACGTTTGCCTTATCTAAATTATGTAAAAATTACTCTTATCAATGTTCAGTCTCTAAGAGAGCATATTGATGAATTTCGTGAAATATTTTTGGACCCAGTCCTATATTTATTTCTTGACTTAAACCTAAAATTTCTTCTGCTAAAGTTTCCTTATACGGTTAGACTCTTTTCTGCAATGATCACTTGTACAAAATCGGCGGAGAAGTGGGATCTATGTTAAATAATCAATTTTAGCTAAGCCTATGTATAACTCTTACCAACAGAACTCAAACCTGATTATATGTTTCTGGAACTTACATTGTAAAGTACCAAATTCCTACTGAGATTGTGCTACAGGCCTCCTAAAATCATTCAGAGTTTACGTGTGCTCTTATTATATGTGCATTTTATTCCAACCTACATGTATTTCATTGTTACGGGTGACTTTAACAGACTTGCTTGGACCACACTCGACATTTTTGACAAACATGTTTTATTTATGTAACATATTACCTCTAAAAGCAACTCACTTTACCAATACCTCTAGTACGCTTTTGGACTTGATGGTTGTCTGTGACCTGTCATCTGTTATAATATATTGACAAGTTCCTGTTCCCGGTTTCTGATCATAGTCCTACCTGTTTTTTTTAAACCTCCATTGTGGGCTCAGGACCTAGAAAAGGAGTAGATGATCTCTTCTAGCTAGCTCATCCGTCCTTTCGTTAGTTGCAATTCTACAATGTCCTGGCGTACAGCAGCTTTATATCTTTTTCCTGAGCCAATCCCATCAGTGTGTCCCTCCATTTACCTAATTAACACAGATGTCACCTTAGGCAAACCCACAGCCTGTAGTACCCCCTGACTGTCTGAGAAAAACATTACCTTACTTGTACCTGAGATCTCTTCCTTCAGCCTTACACATTGTAAAGTTGCATAAGTTTTCACCTAAAATATTGATGCATACTTAACCAATGATCTTTTGATATCTGGTTCCTCCAGAAACACCTCAAAACCTGAACAGCATGCTTCACCTACCCTGGATCCATCTGTATAGGGAATCAGCATATCAAGAATCCGTTGGACGGGTTCCACTCCGTCCATTCACTTCTTGTAAGCTAAACTACTTCGTATCCCACATCAAACCTAAATCTAGGGACACAATTGTCTAACCCCAGTATAGGTACTTCATTTTTCATGATATTACCTTTACTACCATGAACATATATTCTGGCTTTATATTTCCATATCTATGTTACATAACCTTATATACCCCAGCATCGCTTCCTCTAGTATTTTGATTTTAAGAGGATGAATATTTAGGAGTAATGGGTTGGAGTAATCCTCATGCTACCTATTATATAAGACAAGCATGTAACATGCAGGGTGCTTACTTCCAATGTCTTTTGTAAAAATAAATGTGTATACTTTCAAGAATAAATATAAGTATTAAAAATGTTTTCCCACTTTACCTACTTGTAAATTTTTAAATAGACGACATTCCATATCAGCTATGTATGTTGGTAAAATCAAATAGAATATATTTTGCTCTATACATTTTTTCATTAAAAATCATTATCAAATATAAATTTAACTTTTTTTTCAGGAAAATCGATCAAAATTTGATAAGCCTGCCGATTATATTCAGTATTTAGCGGCTCCTGATTTAAGTGTAAATAAAATATACATCTGTATAGAATCATTACGAATTGCGCTCACCAATAATCCTCTTAGTTGGGTGCAGGAATTTGGATCACAAGGTCTCAAGCAAGTCCTTTCTACACTTAATGAGTGTTATCGCAAGTAAGTTTTAGTCTATAAACAATTTTGTACTATCCGACATATCATTAGTTGTATCCAATTTGACAATGGTAAACATTCTTTTTAAATTAAAAAAAAAACCAAGCAATGTTTTGTTAAATCAGCCATCCTGCTTCACCTTCTTCCATGCTATTTGACAACATACTATTACTTCTAGGATGTACTTTGCTAGGATGTAAGTGTTACAATTTAAGTTAATTGTTTTAACTTACACACTACTATTCAACCATTTATAATGAAACTGAAAATAATATGAAGCTGGTTTGTCTTAGAATGTAGTTAGTCTGTTATAATATATTCGAATTGAAACATTAAAGCTACACCAGTAGAACATTATTGTAAAAATTTATTACTGATGACCATTGAGGTTAAATTATTTAATAAGGAAAGAAATTTATGTATAAATGTATATTTTTTGTTTATTAAGTTGAATGGGAACTAACAATTTTTTTTTACTACACTTTCAGTGACAGCCGTTACGACCGTATTCAGTGTGAATGTTTGAGGTGTTTACGGGCAATTATGAACAATACTGTTGGTCTAAAGCAGATGTTTAGCCAGAAAGAAGCTTTAACTATAGTCGCTCGCTCTTTGGACCCTTCTAAACCTGCAGTTATGTTAGAAGCATTAAGGGTATTAGCTGCAGTCTGTTTGATTACACCGGATGGTCATGAAAAGGCCGTTGAAGCAATCACGATGGCTGGAGAACTCAAAGGTCGAGACAGGTTTTTACCTATTGTACAGGGCTTACTGTTGCAAAATAATGAACCACTAAGAGTGAGTATCTAATGTAACTGTGGTCGCAATTAGAGAAAGGGAAATTTAGAGATAATATTATTAGAGTTAGGTTTATATTCAGCACTTAATATTTAAATAACATTTGTTATTTCTAAATTTCCCTGGTTATATTTACTGATTTGACACATAAAACCTAATAAATTAGATTATTATTTAAAGCATTTCTTATATTTAAATTTCTTTGGTTATCTGTACTTATTTCACACATAATAGCTACTAAATTAGCATTTTTATTACTGAAAACATTTGTTACTTTTAAAACTCAGAGTTTATGTTTACCCATTTGACATAGGAAAGTTACTACATTAGCAGTTTTTCTTATTGAAAATATTTGTTATTTCTAAATTTTCTAGGATATTTGACACAAAGCTACTACAATAGTGTTTTTCTTACTGAAAATATTTGTTATTTCTAAATTTCCCAAGTTACTTTACTCATGAAAACTACTACATTAGCGATTTTCTTACTGAAAACATTTGTTATTTCAAAATTTTTTAGGTTATTTGACACATGAAAGCTACTAAATTAGCAGTTTTCTTACTGAAAACATGTGTTATTTCTAAATTTCTCAGATTATTTGACACCTGAAAGCTACTACATTAGCAGTTTTCTTACTGAAAACATTTGTTATTTTTAAAGTTCTCACATTTTGTTTATTCGTTTGACACACCATAGCTATAACAGGTTTCTTACTGAAGACATTTGTTATTTCTAAATTATCTTGCTTATTTGTCATACATTACCAGTTTTTGAAAAGATTTAAAATTTATAAAGTTCCTAGGCTATGTTTACCAATAAAAAACTACTACGAGTTTGTATTCTCGTTTAAAGCATTTGGTATTTTTAAAGTTTGTAGGTTATGTTGTTCATTTTCACACATGAAAGGTAATAAAATGATCATGTTAAGATTATTTTATGGGTACTATATTTGTAGTTTTTCACTTTAGGTTATTTTGAAAATATTCAGACTTTATGTTTACATTAAAAAAATATATATAATACGTTCTAAATTTGTAGTTTTCCCAATTTAATTATATATTCCCCAATTATATTTTATTTTTTTGAGAGCTACTATATTAGTAAGTTTCCACTTGGGATGTTTGCTGTCTGTAATATTCTCTTGTTATGTTCATGTATTCCACTTAGGACATTTGCTGTCTGTAATATTCTCTTGTTATGTTCATGTATTCCACTTTGGACATTTGCTATCTGTAATATTCTCTTGTTATGTTCATGTATTCCACTTTGGACATTTGCTGTCTGTAATATTCTCTTGTTATGTTCATGTATTCCACTTATGACATTTGGTGTCTGTAATATTCTATTATTATGTTCAAGTATTTGTTTCATATGCATGTATTTATTATACTGAATGTTGGGTTAAGTTGTAACTTTCCATGTACCTAAATATCAGTTTCTTTTACAGGCTACATGTCTCCAATTAATAAATGCAATCGTTGAGTTTCCTGAGGATTTGGAGTTTCGACTTCATTTACGAAATGAGATTATGAGAGTCGGATTAATTGATGTTCTGGAAGTAAGTATCCAAGCAGTATAAATATAGTTTTCTATACATTTAGTAACATATAAATATTATCGTATAAATATAACAAAAACTGATGAAGTAAATTTGTCATGAGGAAACTTAAATATTCATGAGATCAATTAGAACCAATTTATGCCAATTAATTGTAACATATGTAAATTTGAGTGAATTCTGATTGGAAATCATGATATCGAGATAGAAATCATAACCGAAGTTTAGTGAAAACCCTAAAATAATGGATATAGCACATATATTTTTTTATCTATTGCTGTTAAAAAAATTTGTTTTCTATAGCAAAGATACATTTAGGAAACAATTCATACATTTAAATACAATAAATAAACAATACACAAAAATACAATTGCAAATACACTCATAATTACCTAAAATAGTGTAAAATTTAATATCTCAACAAGGCAGGGTTATCACTGAATTGAGCAACTGCCCCAAATGATATCCAGACAACACATCTGAATCTCATCATGCGTGGCTGAAGAAATTCCCCCCCCCCCAGAATAAAAGGAATTGTATACCAAAAGATGTTGAAGATTCCTCTTTAATATTTTTTGGTCTTCAATAATTTTAATATTTATGGAGAGTTTGTTAACCCTCCAAGTGCTGATTATATTAGTCCTCAGTGCTAAGCTAATTCAATGCTAAATTTTTGCAAGTGTCTTTTTGGATGTAGCACAGGCCTTTGACAAGGTGTGGCACTGCAATACTAGCAACTGGGACGAAAATTGAGGAAACTGCAGGGAAGCTCCAGAGGGCCTCCAATGTGGTGAGCAGATGGACCAAGAAGTGGCGTATTGGTTTAAATGAAACAAAATCAGCCAATGTTAACTTTACCAACTTAAAGATTGATTATCACCCACAAATTTTAATCAATTCTGTACAAGTTCCCCATGTTAATTACCGCGAAGTATCTTGAATGACTTTGGGTGTGAAATTGAAAAGTTAAAATTAAAATTCAGAAATATGTATTGGCTTCTGGGAAGGAATTCCCAATTATCAATTCATAACAAAATGCTCATATACAAGCAAGTCTTAAAGCCGGTATGGACCTACGGATTACAGCTATGGGGTTGTACAAAGAAGTCTAGCATAAAAAACATACAAACCTTTCAAAATAAGGTGTTTACGATGTATTGTTGATGCACCATGGTATATAAGATTTGACAACTTGCATAGGGATTTGAAAATAGATACGGTTAGAGAAGGAAAAAAAAAGCAAGCAAGTAAGCATAGATAACGCATTGAACAACATGAGCATCCGGAGATACGCAGATTGTGGATACAACTGGTTTAATTAGAAGACTGAGACGAATAAAACCATTGGACTTAATGGACTTTAGACATTAAGGGAGTAATGACCAATGGGTTATTTTCCCTCAAAGTATATATTATTAAATGTAAGTTACTAGATGGGTATTTGTACTCAGTTGCAATAAAAAAAAAAAAAATTTTTAAATTCAACGCTCTGTGCAAGGCTTTTATTATTACAGGAAATAATACATTTTTAATGGCTGAAATATGACACATCAATATTTTCAGGAAAACCCATATAACAAAATGAAATAAAATTTAAACTTTACCACTTTAAAACTGAGGTCTGCTTCAACTCATATCCGTAAAAAAAAAATTTTAATAATATATCTTTTGTCTATTTAGTGACAACGTTTGTAATAACTAAATTATGATAATCCAATTTCCAATATATACAAAATATAGCAAATTTTGTTACAAAACTAGAAATGTAACATAGTAACACTTTATTTTCTTCATAATGTCAACATCGTTGTAAAAATTCATACTTACACAAACTTCAAATTTAGTGATTTCGCGCACTGTGTGACACTACATCCAACTTTTGCATTAGTGTGCTCTATTACTGTGTCTTTAGAAAGTATTGACATTTAACCTTTGAATATCATGTATTCACTAAAATTAGTTATTATAAAATATGTAATACAAAAAATAAAATAAAATGAAGAAACAAACCATTTGATTTAATCATTATCGGAATCTGACAACTTCCTCTTTCTTCCCTGCCTTACATTTCTCCAGAAGTGTTCCAGCTTGTGAAAACAACTTGGATGCACACCTGTATTACATCCAGGGCACCAAAAATGACTTCTGGACTTTTTTTGGGGTGATGAGCACACAACACATGCACGAAGAAGTACCCCAGGGAGGTGGGTTAGGTTGTGGCCAACATCACCACCAGGTCCACCTATGTTGTCATCAAGCTAAACTGCTCTTGGTTTCTGTGCCTTCATCAATTAGTGATTCAATTATATTCACTGTAAAAGTGTATCTGCCAAGGGCTCTATCTGTGTTCATTTTATATAAAATGTATGCATAATACTGTTCATTGTATTATAGAACTTCCTTATTTTATACCAGGGATCATAGCCTGGCTGGCCTTTTGGAACAGGGGTTTTTGAACTAAAATGAAACATTACACGGATACTTTGGAATGTATTCAATGACATATCTGGGGAAAAAAAAGAATTCTTTGTGATTTAGCAGTTGACCAGTAAGTTTTATAGTTATTTCTGTAATTGAGGCCCATGTTCATTATTAGAGCGATGTATTTTTTCATTTCCCTAACAGTTACATCAGCCCATCTTATAAGCCTACTTTTTGGTTTTAGTTGTCCTGAATCTCTCTTCTTCTTTATTTCTTTTTTTTGCATATAAATTTGTTTGCTTTACCATCAAATTCCAAATAAATTCTGTGAAAAAAAAAAAGATAATAATATGTAGAGGTGGAACTATTTCTAGGGGGCAAATTTTTTCCACCAGGGCTTCTCACAAGGAATTTATCAGGCAATTCAATTTTTTTTGCTTCAGGGGGATAAACCCTTACCCAATTGTGGTTTGTTGTTGGCCTAACAATTGAGGTACTAGGTTCATTATTTTCCCCTTCATTGACTGCCCTAGGACTAACCGAGTCAGTGCTTGGAATGGTAACATTGGGCCTAGGCCTATTTATTATTTCTATTGAACTCACCCGTATGTCCCCATTTTCATCTTCAGATGAGTCGCTGGAGCCTTTTTCTGAAGGTTCATAGAGATCTCCTCTACCCAATGAAAAGTCTTCTAAAGAAAAATCCGATGAACAATCTTCTACATCAGGTCCTACATCTGAGTTACCGCTTTCATCACTAGCGGTATCACTTTCACACAAACAGTTACGAATATCACTTGAATTGCCATGTTCACTCATTATTATATGTGCAATACTACACTAAAAACACTACTGATACACTAAATAATCATAAAATAAATTGTATATACAAAAATAGTATAGACAGAAACACTAAACAACAATTCACTGCCGGTACGACGCAGCAGTAAACATCAACAGTTGACAGCTGCTGCATAAAAACACAATTGTCTCTTACAGGCTTGCCAACATTGATTTTTTTTATAACCATCGATAAAATTGTGCAAAATGAATAGAGCGTCTTTTAATCAGAGTTACTATATAAAATACATGTAGTTTGGATAAAAGTTACCTATTGTATATCGATTTGAGCAAACCTTGTTTAATTTTAGCAATTTTTAGCGCTAAAACCTTGCGATTTTTAGCGGTTGAAGGGTTAATAAATTTAACATCTAGCTAAAAAGGGAATTTTCTAGATTTATTATCAAGTTTGTATTGCCTAAACCCTAGGTCGCTTCAATGTCTGTAAAATAGTTATATACGAGGTGTGTTAAAAAAATAAAGGGAATTTATGTTTTTTAGAAAGATTTTATTTATTCGTCTACATCAATGTAGTCTCAAAGTAGTCTCCATTAGATATTATACACTTATGCCAGAGCTTCTTCCAATCCCCGAAACACTTCTGAAATACGATCTTTGGGATAGTGTTAACTCTCTCAGCGATCCGCTTTTAATCTCATCTATGCTTGCAAAACAACGGCTCTTCAAGGTTCTCTTTATTTTTGGGAACAGAAAAAAGTCACACAGGACCATATCTGGCGAATATGGAGGACGGGGCATCATTACAGTGTTATTTTTGGCAAAATTCACAAACAAGCAATGAAGTGTGAGAAGGTGCATTATCGTGATGCAAAAGCCATAAATTGTTTCACCAGAAATCCAGGCGTTTTTTCGGATTGCTTCACGGAAACGGCATTGAACTTGTAGGTAGTACTCCTTATTGATCGTATTAGAGGCACCCAATATCAAAGTCGGACATATGACAAAATTTGGAAATTGACTTTTAAATTGATTATTGTGTATTAGGTTGTCCTCTTTTTAAATCTGAAATCGTTTATTTCAAACCCGGACATAAATAGGTTAAATTTAATGTTGAAATATGGACTTATTTTCAAAAGCGGACATAATTGCAGTGGCTTACTATCAAAAGCGGACATATGCATTTCAACCAATCAGAGGCCTTATTCAACCAATCAAAGAGCTTCATTATTGTCCATCAGCCTAGTATCTTCTGCTGTGATCTGAGTAAAGGTTGTTGTGAGCTAATTCGTGTTTTTTAAAAGTAATATAATTCCTATTAAAAGTTTTTATCATAATATATATATATATATATATATATATATATATATATATATATATATATATATATATTATTCACCATGGAATATAATATTGAAGAAAGTTCTGACACATCAAGGAAAAGGAATATTAACCCTGACCAATGGAAAAGGGCCAAACAAAAATGTTTAAAGTAAGGAGGAGTAAGGAGTAAAGTTCTGAGGAGAATTAATAGAAATAATATTTTAGTTAGGGGGGAACTCTCCTACAACCTAGAAACAGGAATTGAGAAAGCTATTACTAAAGTAGGGAAACGTTTAACTGAAATAAATCCTATACAACTCGAAACGTGTGTTCCAGTGAGCCGTGAAAAAATTACAGATGTCATCATGTTGCTTACGAAACACTTTGGGGCGGACTGGCAAAATCTTGATTCTCTATCATTTTACAAAGAAGTGATTTTTAAAAATAGCATTCAATGTGATGTTCCAGCTGAAGACCCAGAATGTGAGTGTATTCAAGAACGTACAGACGATGGTTCTGACACTGTACTCGTGGACATTAATTGAAAGTTTTTAAACAAAAAAAGAAATTAAAAAATTGCTATGTACATTAAAAAATGTAAATGTATTGCATTTAAAAAAATTTGTTTTATAGGTCACAAGTTCTTGTATTAATTTTAAATAAACCTAATTATATTACCTTTTCTGGCGTAACCTTATTAAGCCTAACCTAATTTAACCCTCCCAACCTAATTTAAGTTAGGAGAGGTTAGGACATGGTTTGGGAACAAAAGATAGGTATCACCAGTAGGCATGCCAAAATAATTTCCAGGTGATTAGATGAAATTAGTATCAAAACCGGACATCTTGATAGGTGTTACTATCAAAAACGGACACCTGTCGATCTTAGTATCAAATACGGACATCTGGATTTTTAAAGCTTTTTTTTAATGCTTTTCCTCATTTTTTTGACAAAAAGGAAATGATAGAACAGTTTTAAATTATAAACAGACTTCAAATAATATAAAATACTCATCAAAAGAAGGTGGCAGAAAGCTGGACAAATAAACAGCTCTCCTGTAAAATTTGGTTTATGTCACATGTTCGACTTTGATACCAAGGGCCTCGCTTTGACCTTGTGGCAAAAACAAGCTACAAGAACTATGGTGAACTATGCCGTTAAAATCAATGAACACAGTGAGCATAACCTTCACATTCGACCGCACTTGTCGAGCTTTTTTTTAGTCTTGGAGATCCAGAATGCCACAACTGGGACAATTGAGCCGTAGTTTCAACGTCATATCCGTAAACCCATGTTTCATCCCCTGTTATAACAAGTTTCAGTAGTTGTGCATCGATGTTGACTTCATTTATCGACTCCTGTGCAAGTTCTATTCGCCGCTGTTTCTGTTCAAAATTCAACAATTTTGGGACAAATTTTGCTGTCACAAGTTTCATACCCAAAACATCCAAAAATATTTCATGGATGTGCCGACATCATCAGCGACTTCTCTGATTGTGATTCGGTGATCGTTTATAATCATTTATTTCACTTTTTTCAAGTATTCATAAGTTTTTGATGTGCTGGGGCGTCCAGGGCACTCGTCATCTTCAACGTCTTCACGGCCTTCTTGGAAATGCTTATACCACTCGTAAACCCTTATTTTACTCATGGCACAGTCACCAAAAGCAATATTTAACATTTCTATCTAAAACATTTTTGCACTTTATTCCATTTTTATAGCAAAATTTAATGCAAATTCTCTGATCCATTTATTAAAATAAATAAATAATCACTGATCGTACCAAAACACATTTAACCTATTTGACAGCTGACAACAGACTAAACATCTCATATGATTAACAATGTACATATTATACTTTTCAGACATATTTAACCAACACAACAACAACAAAAATCGCACGAATCGGACTAATACAACCAGCGAAATTGCAAAAATCCCGTTATTTTTTAACAAACTTCGTTTATCACTATTTAATATTGGATTGCACTTAAACTTTATAACAAATTGTTTGGAATGTGTAAATACAGGATAGAGTAAGTATCCTCAATTCCCTGAAAACACCTTTAGAGGGTTCCATTTTTTTAGACCTTTTTACAAACTTCACAACATTTGTTACAATATAAATAATGATTTTGCAAATTTGAAAAAAAATACCTCAACATAAATTTTGGCAATTGAATATAGAGGGGGATTCAAAATTTAATTTTAAAACTTAGGGAACTGATTCTAGAAGCAAAAATAAAAAAAAACCTTATGAACATAATGTTCAAAATGCTTCGTTTTCAGGTCACGCCTAAGAAAATATTGTGCCCTGATTTCTGATCCAAGAGTGAAATGAAACTGTAGTTCTTGGAATTCAAATTAAGACACTATCTTAAGTGGTTTAGTTTTTTAATCTGAAAAATTGAATAAAATAGGACTCAAAACTGTATATTCAGTCATTTTGAGGAAACTGGTGTAAAATATCCAAAATTGAAATTGAAAAATGCACTTTTAAGTTTGGCATAAATAAAGCAACATTGTTAAATGGCTAATATAAAACTTTTGTACAAAACTTGTCAGGAATTTAATTCTGAGAAAATTTGTGTAAGTAAAATCAATAAAAAACAAATTAAAGTTACAGAAAAACAAAAAAATCAAAAGATTCTATCCTAATGCAAGGAATTGACAAAGTTGTAGCAAACTTTTTGGTTTTAGACAAGTAAGGGAATCTGAACTATACATTTTGCTGATGTCACGATTCACCGACTTGTCTAAACGTAAAAATCACGAGTCACCTAGTTTGTGAAGTAAAAATCCAAATTTTATGAAATTTGAAAATAAGAAATATCAAGGGTAGAGGATGGGTAATTGTAGTACAAACTACGCAATTCATATCTATTACGGGTATTTCATATAAGTTTACCATACCAGCATAGAGAAAAATAAAATTTTGAAATATTTAAAAAATAATCCAATTTTGGGAAAATGAAGTATTTTTAAAAACAATAAAGTAAAAAAAAGATTAATTTAGTTTCAATAATTTTTGAAAAAGTTAATAATAAAAAAGTGACGAAAAAGTGCATCTTTGCTAACGTAATAAAAGTGGAATAAAAAAGAAATTTAAAGTTGTTTGCTATGAATAGCTGAATGAAATAAAGGTTAACATTAATTAAAGAAATAAAATAAATTTTAATAACCAATGTGTGGGATATGGTTTTCACATCTTAGTGTGACAACTAAAAATGATAAGAAGTTCAAATCCTAGAATAAAGCTTAAAAACAAATATTAAACATGTTATGTCAATCCCAGGCAAATTAATTAACAACAAAGTGTGAAATGCGGAGGTGTCAAAAAGGGTACGTATAAAAGGATGTTCCAAATAACAGACAAAAATTCTGTTGCAGCTACTGGACTCAAATACAGTGCGCTACAAAACTAGCAAGTTTTGTAAAAAAAGGTGTTAAATTGGTGTTAGAAAATGGGATCTACGTAAGAATTAGATCGACGATTACGTACTCATAAGAAGGCCTAGAGACGTAGTTCGAAGTTGTACGTGAGGCCCTAGCAAAGACTTAGATAATAAGCTCCCTTAAGGTGAGATAGCTTGAAAATAAGGATGCTGGAAGACTTTAAAGAAAAATAATAGAAGATTTTGCAGATACAGGTTACTTTTTGCTAGGAGACAAACTCCACCGGATAGTGACGTCAAAGCAGGAGGAAACTGTGTTACCAACTTAAAGCCAGATCTAGGATAGCGACGAATAATTATAAACGGTATTTAATAAAGAGTTTTAATGAAAGAAAAGGATTAAATAACATAGCCACTAATTTATAAACCACACTATAACAAAGAAAAGATGAAATAATGGCATTCAGAAAGCTAAAAAACAGAATATTCTCAAGTTCTCTATAGGGAAAAAAATTGGTAAGAGAAATCGGAATTTTCAGGCTATAAATAAGGCTACTCATCCTCTCCTAAAGGAGCAAAAAAAAAATAAAAAATCTTAAAACGTAATAGCCGGAATCCATGCTGGTCAAAGTAACAATTTTTAAAATCGATACTCTGTAATAAATTTTTGAAAAATCAAAATTTTCCAAAAGAATGCCAGTAAAGTCAAAATATAATGAAATTAAATTAAATTAAAAATTAAAATCAGTGGAAGGAGCTAGTTGTGGTTGTTTAGTCAAAGTGAAACAGTGGCAATTTTGAATAAATGCAATTAATCCAATGATAATCTGGAAGGATACACAGCCAGTAATAGCGGAGCTCATGGATAAAATCTAAAACACAAGACCATCATAACACAAGATTTCACCAGGAATTCTCAGGAAATCATCACGACGGTCAAGGTTTGACTTTCCAAAGTTTAAATTTAAAAAAGAAGTGATATTTCTAAAAATCGAAAAAGTAAATTTCAGTGTGATATAAAAGTAATTAATTTTCCTGGGAATTTTAAATTTTGATAATTATTAAAGTATGAATTATGTCATGTATATAGTAAGATATATGTCATATATAAGATATAGTATATATATGTCATTGTATATATAATGTGTGTGGAATATTAAATTTGTATTAAATATTAAATCGTAAAATCAATATAAAGTAACTCGGTCCTGATTACTAATTAAATAAATTCTGAGAAATTAGTAAATTCAGGAATTAATAATTTGATTGTATGAAAAGAATTTTGATAATAATAAATGATGCATTTAAGTCAAAAATAAAAAGACCAACTACTCAAGTAGTAATAATATTGTTATAATAAAAGGAAGGGTTAAATTTGTAGGTTTTATATTAAAAAATAATAATAAAATTTTCATTTGTGTTGTAAAAAGAAAGTAATTTTTTTATTTCATTTGGTTGTTTGGTGAAAAATAAGATAATTTTTCATTTTTTAAAAAAATTAATGATTCATTAAAAGTTAATTAAAACAGAGCAGTGTAGAATTATTTCAGATATTAAATCCACACACACACACACACACACACACACACACACACACACACACATGTTTCCAGCATTCTACAAGGACAAGGAAGGATATATTGTATAGTCTATAGCACTTCCAAGGACACATAAACTTGAGATACAAATCACTGACTTAAAATTTTGCTTCTGTTCTCCTAGAGAAAAGACGGACTCATTTAAATATAATTCTGGAAGCGTTGTTACTATAAAGGGGGTTCCTATAGTTTGGTTCTTTCTAAACTGTCGAAGGAATTGAATACTTCCAGGCTAGATAAACTCGAAAAACCAAAACTTCCAGTGGAATTTTCAATTCATTTCTCTGCTTCCTTGTACAGATCCTGGGATAAAAATTTCAGGATTTGAGGTTATTGCTTTGTTTAAAAATAAGGGGAAACGCGTACAGCCTAACTCAAGGTAATAGGATTAAGTTTTCTCGTTGTAGTACATATACTAAAACGTCTTCACTCACTTCACTCATATCAGTTTTCGACACTAGCAGACCTAGAATTTGTAGATATATGAAGGAGTCTCCAATTGCTGTGGTTGTGTCTGTGAAGCGGCCTTCGTAATTATGCAAATATCACATTATCTTGCGAGGTCTGGATACAAAATTACATTTTGGAAAATAACTTGGCTATTTGTCATTGTAGATATGTGGAGTTGATACCATTACATGCAGAATTGAAATATGCAACATTTTATTTAATTTGTATGTTTTAAGTTGAATTTCTTTTGATATATTTGAATTTCAATGGGGTTCTATATGAACACACAACAGTCCCCTATAGCCAAACTACATGTTCCTATCTTCATTTCTGTGACCGCTATCATGCCTATACATAGATGACAACAACGAAAGACAGTCAGCATGTCAAAAATCTCTTTTTTATTTCCTGAGGTCATGAAATGTGAAGATAAAAAAAAACAGAGGTCAACATTTTCAACCATTACTTTGTATACTAGGTAGGTAAAATAGATTATTTATTTAGTAATTTATACATTATATATGTTGCCTCTAAGAACTGTTATATATATATATATATATATATATATATATATATATATATATATATTAAAATAAAATTTGTTAACATACCTTGTAATTGACTTGATAATGGAGGCATGATCTCTAAAATCGATAGTCCCTTCAATTAAGCACAAAGGACTGAAAGTATCTTAGTCTAGTTTTTTTTACCAACTAATTGGGTTATGAAAAAAAGATAATAAAATCAATTTAATTTTATTCAGTAAAAGGACTTTTTAATTTTTATATATGTTTTGTCTGGTTAAGACACTGACAAATTATATTTAACATAATAATTGTATAACTATCTTTTTAAACGAATTTACATTTTTACTGAGTATTTTCTTAAATAATTTCAGGCATTGGAGAAAGATGCAGAAAAGGATTTGGCAGTTCAGTTAAAAATTTTCATTGACCACAAAGAGGAAGATTATTATGAATTTATTCAAAGATTTGATAACGTTAGATTAGAAGTTGATGATGTCAATGACTGCTTTGAAGTTGTCAAAAATTTGGTAATGGACTCCCCCGCAGAACCCTATCTACTCTCAATTCTTCAGCATTTGCTTTTTATCAGAGATGATGTCCTAATCAGGTATATTATAACTTATATCTTGTTCCATACTTATGTTTAAGAGTATGTGAAATCAAGTTATGTTTTCATTTCCAAACAGGATTGCAAGTTAAACTGACCACATACTTCAGATTTGAATCAACTTACTTCTTAGTATGTGCATCCAATATCATTCTGTATTGATAGCATAATGTTTTGGATCAAGAATCTTAACTTTTACATCATTTTTTGGATTGTGAAAATTGAGCCAAGTTGTTTTTTGATTCAGAAAAGATCTAAATTGGGAATTTTGTTTTCCTTAGGATGTATGTATTTCCTACTCTGAATTCAGTTAGGAAGGGTGGGGGAATATTCATTCGGGAATTATTAAGAGATGACTTTTTTTTTATACAAATTGTGAGACCATTCAGAACTATTCAACTACAGTTATTTTGAATCGTTTCCCATTTCTGTCACAATTTTTAACAGTTATTGCTCTTGCTATAATGTCTTAATTATTTCTTCTTTGTAAATGTGTAAAGAAGTAATATTATTTTGGTATACTTTGGATTAATTCAGAATTTAATGTAATAATAACTATAGCCCTATACTGAAGTAAATAAAATTGATTTATTAGGCATATAAATATAGTAATATATCATAAAAAAAAGCAATAGAAAGTTACACATTCAAATGATGGGAAATGCTGGGGTGCGAATGTATTCTTCATTGTTTTCTCACTACATAGCAGTCGGGGACCATAAAACAAACTTAGATGGAGAGATAGAAGCCATACTCTTTGCCCTAAAGCAACTACTATACAGACCCAAAAAGTTTAAGAATGTTGTTCTCCTGGTGGACTCCAAATCAAATATACAATCTATAACTTCAAACCCCAATAGAACATCTAAAGCAATTCATGAAGCAATGAAGTTTCTAGAAGTAGTGGAGAATTTGGAAAAGGGGGTATGCCTACAAATGGATACCCTCACATATCAGCCTTTTTGGAAATGATGTGACAAACATCTTGGGCAAAAAAGGAACCAAACTCTATCATTCAAACAAAACCCCAAACTATCAATTGTAGACAAGATTAATTCAAATAAAGACTGAAAATGAAGTACTAAAAGCTACATGTCACAATCACAAGGCAAGAGGTGGACAGATCATCTTGGAAGAACCACTGCCAAATACCAAGGAAAGAAGCTGTTGCCCTTTTTTAGACTAAATACAGGGCACCACTGTCTAGCTGCACACTTTCACAAAATACACATTTTTGAAAAAGAAGAATGCACATTGTGTGAATAACAGGGCTCAAGAATGGATTTTGAACACCTTCTGTGCTGTACAAATCTTTCAAAGAATTTATAAGAATCCAACAATTTGAGGTTACTGGGACAACAACAATTTACTGGGAGGCAAAAGTGAAATGGGATAAATGATCTCAGTAGCAGGCCACTGGAAACAACAACATTCAAAAGATTATGTATAAAAATAACTTTATACATTTCACTTTACATATTATTATTAATTGTGACTTTTCCTTTCTCAATTTCTGCTATCTGTTAGTCCCATCTACTTATAAATAGGTTAAAAGCAAAATTACACTTTTAGGATTTTTAAAATTAAATGTTAATGTTGCTCACTTGTTCCCCAGAGTAATTGCCATGATTAAATCTATGCTATATGAGTTTTATTTTATATTGATGTATATGTAGCAAATGTTTGGCCTAATTTATAACACTTCATGATTATAAGGACAAATTATTTTTCTGCATTTCATATATATTAAACCTTTGCAAAATAATGATTTTTTTTAATTCCTACATTATTTTCATTGATTGGTCTTCTACAAGTTGACTATAAAGTGAAACATAGGAAGGAATAGAAGGAATTTTGCTTACTTTATAATCAATTTCTATTCTTTATGCATTACACCTTATAACATTTCAATCTCTTAATAAACATAAATACCAGTTAAAGACAGGGTAGAGTTTATTGCTAACTTGTATTGTCCTTGTTTACAGACCTGCTTATTATAAACTCATAGAAGAGTGTGTATCACAGATTGTATTGCACAGAGGTGGAAGTGATCCTGACTTTAGAGCTCGCAGGTTTCAAATAGATGTTCAGCCACTTATTGATACCTTAGTTGGTGAGTTATTGAAATTCAATATTGGTAACTTTTCAAGTTTAGTTTAAAAATATAAATATATATATTTTAGAATCAAACAAATAAATACACATATTTATGAATGCTGGACCCCAACAATGGATTGTGATTATAAATATTCAGTCATTTGCCATTATTTGGAGAGTATGTTCTAGTATGTTTTTCTTGTTATTAACCTCATGGGAGTTTTAGTAAGGAATAATGCCTGCTGCAGTACTTTTTGGAGATGTTTTAGTAAGGATTTGCAATTGTTCATTCAAATATTTATAAATAAGATTCAACCACTACAAACACTTTGAAGCGCATAAAACTATGCTAATCAACCCGGGTAGAAGTATTCTGACTGTCCAGGCAACCAGTCGTATTATGAAGTGCAGTCTTGTTTTAATTTCTGGTTTTAATATTTAATTTTCAAATTAACCATGGCTTGTTAAATAATTAGGGTCATTTTACTCATTGAAACAAATGAAGGATGGGAGGTGACCACTAGTAGGGGAACTCATGCATGATTTTTTTCTGCCCACAGAGAGCTTCAGTCACTAGCTTTTTCCTGTAATTTAATGGTGAAAAACCTCTCGGTCACCATCGTTTTAAAAGAAGAAAAGCGTAGTCTGTAGCAGTCAGCCTGTAAGTGAAGGGAGTGTACTATCGCCCATTGGATTTCATTTTCTGCCAAATAAAGGATCATCTTGAACATCAGTAGTCCTACAATTTTGGCGATACCCAAGTGTAAATAAACCGTTTAAAAGATTCAGTAGGTTTTTGGTAATACCAAGAGTATTATACAAATTTAGAAGTGGTAAAACACTTATGGGAGTTTCAAAGATGGCTACATGTCGGTGGAAAGTAACTGATATTCTGGTAGGCTTTCAACAAGCCGAAATGCTGATGTCATTGACCAAGTGCGGACTTTGTTCATGTACGACCCTTGTGTCACCATCCAATAACTTGTGAACTAGGTGGAAATAACTACTGGCTTGATATAATCCATTTTTAACGAAGATTTGTTCATGTGGAGAATATCTGCAAAATTTATGCTGAAGTTGCTAGCGATGGATCAGAAAAAAATATGTCTGGAAATGTTGCAAGACATTGTTAACTCTGCAAATGACGGCTCCTTCTTCCTGAACACCATAATTGGTAATGAGTAGTGGGATTACATATACAACCCAGAAACTGAGGTACAGTCATCACTGTGGAGACATTCAACATCCCAGAAGTCTAAAACAGCATAGTACATAGCAATGTTAAAGTGATGTTGATAGTTTATTCATAATGGATCATGAGTAAAGGCCAACACATTATGAAAAAATACTATCTAGCAGTCATCTATCTCTTTGTGCAGCATTAGATTATGTTATTATGCATTTTTCGGACATTTGCCATCATTTGTGTGTTAGAAATCAAAACACGACGTTTCGGGAATAAGAATCAATTCCCGTTATCAAGTGACTAAAAACTAAAGAAACATGAAACTAGAAACTAAGCCTATGTTGTAAGAAGTAAAATTAAATATGAATACCACCAACCTTAATATCTAAGCATGCATCTCAGAGCTAAAACTGAGAAGTCAAAAAACACAATCACGGTAACACACAACTAACATTAAATACGTGTTGTTGTATCAACGATACAGCAACAAGTGACGTGGTCCAGAAGGCGTGACAAACTATTAGGGGAGTGGCCTATTGTTAGTTGTATTAAGCTTCCTAGCACAAGAGCAGGTTACAACCCCTTGTGGCGATTTAACAGGTAAAATTTCAGCTTGTTTTTTTGTTGTAGGGATATTATAATCAAATTTTAGTTCTTTGTTTAATAATGGGAGCCATAATGGTCTTACATCTATACTTGAATGGCTGATAGATATTTGACGTTAGTTAGGTAACTAACGTATTTGACGTTAATTGTGTGTTACCGTGATTGTGTTTTTTGACTTCTCAGTTTTAGCTCTGAGATGCATGCTTAGATATTAAGGTTGGTGGTATTCTTATTAAATTTTACTTCTTACACCCCTAATAGTTTGTCACGCCTTCTGATACAACAACACGTATTTGATGTTAGTTGTGTGTTACCGTGATTGTGTGTTTTGACTTCTCAGTTTTAGCTCTGAGATGCATGCTTAGATATTAAGGTTGGTGGTATTCTTATTTAATTTTACTTCTTACATAGGCTTAGTTTCTAGTTTCATGTTTCTTTAGTTTTTAGTCACTTGATAACGGGAATTGATTCTTATTCCCGAAACGTCGTGTTTTGATTTCTAACACACAAATGATGGCAAATGTCCGAAAAATGCATAATAATAAAATTAAACTTCCATCATTAACAAATAACTTCAAACAGAGAATTAGATTATGACCTGTTGGTAATGAAAACTTGGTAGCTGCATCAAGACAACACACCATTTCATTTCTCCTCCAGTGGTTCCTACTAATTAAAAAAAAAAAAAAAAAACTTTTTGCTGTTCTCCAAGCTAAGGAACCAGATGGTACAGAAAATAACAATCCAATGGGAACCGAATACATTTCCTCACTCTAAGACTGATTACCAGCGCCTGATATTCTCTGTGTCCAACAATAAATGCATGCATGTGCATAAAGGTGTTCTTCACCTCCCCACCATCTGTGCTTCATTTGTTTCCATGGGAAAACCTCAGGAATGCAATTTTTTTAAGAAACCTTGTATAAATAAAGGACCTAGGATCTGAGTAGTCAAAAAGCTTGAAAATTAACATTTATTGTCCTCCATTTGTAGCATATTTGATGTCAATTTCATGGTATAACATTGTCTATTTAATTTTATTTATAAATGTTTAAAATATAAACTAGGGTAAAAATTACCCGCTTCTTTGTCCATTTCAATCCAATTAATCACTACATGGTTACTACGGTTTCTGATGTTTATATCCCATTCACAAGCTTCGGAACTCAGATTAAATAATTACATAACATTACTACAATGATTATGTTATCAGATTTGTTTTATACAAAAAAATATAACACTTAAAAAATGCACAATGTTGACCAGGAAATAAGTAAATAATGAACTGTCATTTGAAGACCGTACGATTTTTATTCAGAATATTTTTCGAGCTGGAGATAAATACACAGCTAGTGTGAAACCAAGATTCAGTGAAATGTTTCCAAATTGAGACACTGTGTTGTTTGAACCCAATCCAAAAAAGTTAACGGAAAAATTATCTGTTTTGCAACAGTTTGGATTTTTTCACAACTTACAATTCAGAGAGCATTGTAATAAAGCTATAACATATGCATTACTGTAAAAATCCCTACAAATTAAATTTTTTTTCGTAAAATTTTAATTTCCATAGATTATAAATCTGAAGTTCATTATTTTAAAGAAATAATTATTTATTTTAAAAAGTACAAAATATTTTGTAAACATAAGTAATTCCCAATTATCTTTGATTTTAGAAAAATCAAAAGTAGAAGATGAAAGGCGGCTGGAGGAGATGAAGTTAAAGTTAGAAGAAGCAATTGCCTTGAAACAAGAAGCCGAAGCTAAATTGGTGCTTGCAGAGAAAACTGTAGTTGATCTTCAAATGGGAGGTGCAGTAAAAGTAAGAATCTACAAATATTGAAAGGAAAACAACAAATATAATTATGTTATACTTTTAAGACTAATGAGGATGAGAGATATACAGGATTTTCATTTGAAAACTAAGAATATCTCAAAAATTGAACACCGATGAAAAAATGTTTTAAAATAAAAGTTGCTTAGTTTCAAGAAGGAACTAAATTGTCATTTTTATTTTTTTATTTAGTGATAAACTTTGTTTTTTTAAATGGAAACTTTTTTTATATATAGAATCTTATATTACCTAACAAAATTAATAACTTTCATAAGAAACATTTCTTTCTCTGATTTTTTTAAGATATTTAACAAAATAAATTGAGATTTTTAAGAGTTTCCCAGTGTGAAAAATAAATCATTATTAAATCAAATTCATCTAACACTTTGTGATTTGTATTTTGAAACAAGTTCTAGAATGTACCTATGAGAAACATATTTACTAGACTGTCTCGCGTAAATACTACTACAGACATGAAAATGTGTATGTAGTACATGAAAATGAGTTTGATTCTTCTATAAACCAATAACCAATATTCAATAGTTTTCTGACAATATCCGATTTCAGATATTTGTCAGGTGTAAACTTCACAAGGCAACTAAATCAAAAACAACAAAAATAGAAAATTGTTTAACATATTCAGTTTGCACCATCATGAGTTTTCATAAAATTAATGCACTTTTTTGAGTCAAGCCTTTTGAGTGATATTCAGTATGTACAATACAATACTTTTATGACAAATTTTTTTGTGAATGCTACCGGTGGTGCATAACACAGCCCTTGTTTATAAACATTATACTTATAGGCCATTGTGCTTCACTAGTGGTACATGTAAAAATATGTCGATTGATTTTAATATAATTGGTCGAATAAAGTTCATACTGATTTGGGGGTTGAATTAGATACACCCACTCCCACTTTATTTTATATAGAGGTCCTGCAGAACGAGAAGAATCCTCCGTAGGGAGGGTAATGTTCAACGGTGGGGAGTTTAAGCGGCGGAGGGGAGGGGCTGTTCTCAGCTTTGCCTCGCTACTACTCTAATAGGAATACATTGAGTAAACACTAAACATTTACCAATGTTAACTGTAGTTTCACAGGACCTCAATGCCGCTCATGTTCCCGTCACTTTCATTGCAGCTGTTGGGTCATCAGCATCACTTGAGTCACTACTGTCTTTTAAATTTACAATAAACCTTTCCGTAATTTCGTCAATTCTAGCTTCTTCCGTCATATATTTCTCTTCCATGTCGCGGGCGTGTCTACATCTTTTTTCCCACTCATCTTTGGTAATTTCTTTTCTTCAACTAATTTATTACAGTCATTCAGTTTAAATGTCGTATTTTTAAGAGCAACATGATTTTTGATAACAGACCAGATCATCTCGATCGGATTTAAATCCGGGTGGTATGGTGGGAGACGTAGAACAGAATGGTTGTGTTCGGCAAAAATTGTGTAAATTTCGTACATTTTGTATGGGCTCTTGAATTTTTTTACCAAATTATAAAGCTCAGGTTTAAGCATTTTATCGTCACAAGGAATGCCGTATTTTATTAACCATTCAACCATGTCTGCCTTTTTCAAGTTGGATGTTGGAGCGGGGTTGATTAACTTTTTGTGATAGGACGCGTTGTCTATTACTACGACTGACTTAGGATAGGAGGCAAATTTGGAATCAATTTATCACTTAGCAATTTTTTATAATTTTTATTTTTCATAGCGTCATGGTAGTCTCCAGATTTCTGTCCAGATTTAAAAATCAACAGTGCATTTTCTATAAAACTATTTTCATTACCGGCATATTGCGCCTTCGAGATTGGTGTAAATATTCCGGAATTACTATTGTCTGACCAGGAGTGCGGCTTTGTATGCAAAGCGTGTACGTATGTCTCATCAGTGTAAATTATTGGTCGTTTTTCCTCCCTGTACTTTTGAATGGCCCTTATGAAAGCAATTCGTTTTCCCCTTATTTCATCTTTCTCAATGATAACTTTTCTATTGTCCGACGATTTTCTCCATTTGAACTTTAATTCTTTTAATTCTTGTCTTAGTGCCCAAGTTTCACCTTTAAAATATATTTTCTCTTTTATCACTGGAAGCAATGTTTTCAACGTCGGACGCTCTGTTTTAGTTTTATGAAATTCATAGGCAGTTCGTCTTATTACGGTCTTATCAAAATCGTCAACTTCAGTGTTTTAAATTTTCTTTTTCCACTTTTTTCTTGGAGTTGAAAAAGATGAGTTTGGCTCAACATTTTTACTTTCTTTTAAAATGCGCTGAACACTGCGTCTTGACACGCTTGTTGCCTCTGCTACCCGTCTCTGAACTTGTTTTAATAAAATTGGTCCATTTTCGGCTTCCCTCTTCATAATTACAGATAATCTCCCTTGACTAACTATGAAGAATTTTCCCTTTTTCACCCAACTTCTTGTTACTATTGTCTCCCATCTTTGATAACAATATATACACTAAGATAATAATATATACACTAAGATAATTAACCAATCACTTAAAAACCATCACTAAAATTAACACAAACTTATCACGGAATATTTTTACAGACTGACACATAGTTAAATATTAAGTACGGTATATACAATTTTCGAAACACAACATATAGAATACTTAGAAGTGTACGAAGTGAACTGACAATATTTTTGGAAAGCCCCGACGTGAACTGAGATACGGATACGTGACTACTGAGACTCGTCTACCACCACCCCTTAAAAACCGGTTTCAACCACTTTCTAAAATTGAGGCCAGGCTTCTTCTCGTTCCACACAGCCTCTAGTTTAACTACGCTATTTTGTTTTACAGTAAATTGATCTGGGTAGTGTTGTGATCTTGTGAAATTTTTATAATCGTCCATAAACATGTATCTTTCAATTTGTTAATTGTGTTAGGCACTATGGGTTGAACATGTTTTAAAAAGCCAATTGGTTGCCTAAACTTCAAATCATTTGTATCTCAACAGATATTTATCAAACTATAAAATTTGGAAAAAAATATTTATTTGTTTGTTTTCATCCAATCATTATTGTGCTTTGGGATAAATTTCTTTTATTTCAAATCATAACTGTGCAATATTTATGCTTAGTGACAATTTTTATTCTTTCAAAGAATAATTCTGATGTATATGTGTTTTTAGGTATATTTGTTTTCATTAATTCGTTTGATGTATTTGTGCTTTAGTTTAAGGTATAACATTTTGATCCTTAGAAAACTGTTTTAAATTAAAATAATTTGACTCGACATTTTTTAATTCATTAAAAAAATTACTTAAACAAAATATATTTAAGGATAGATCATAATATCTAATTAATAAATTGGAGCTTCATTTATGGTTTTTTTACTTAAAAATATTTCACGATCATACGCCACCGATAGTCCATGAGAGATAGGTCATATTAGTAATCTGTGCAGTATTATGTTTTAAAATTAAAATGTTGATGACTAAAAGTATTGAGAAGTTAAACAAAATTTTCGGTGTATCATTGGTGGTGCATGTCCAGATATCTAAATGAACTGTGTGTACCACTGGTGGCGCATGCCCAGATTTCTAATAAAAAATGGCATGTATGACCGGTGGTACACATTGGGCTGAATGTGTTAGAGGTTTATTTGTTTTGTTATAATATAAAGCTTTGTTCTGATTATCCCAATGTCGTTAAATTTTAAAATGAAAAACAAGCTCGATTTTTCCACAATAATAATTGTTTACAAACATTTGTTCTTTTTTATCTACTAAATAAATAGTATTTATTTACGATTTTTTATGTATATAGTGTCCAATTTAAAATATAGTTATTTAACCTTTAAAGCGCTAAGCTAAAATATGGGCTACTACTCATTTAGAATTAAATATATATATTCTCAATGTTCTTTTTAAATTTAGATTCTTAGGATTAAGTGGTACACACAAAAAATACTCAAGTAATTTGAAACTTAAAAAAAAAAAAAAAAAAAAAAAAAAAAAAAAAAATTATGAATTAAAAAAAATTCAAACTAATATGGCGAGTTGGTTTCAATTTTTTTCTTTTATTTGTATATAAATTGGTTTTGTTACATATATGAGGCACTAGGGTATCATTGAAAAACAAAAGGAAATAATTTATTGGTTTAGTTTCACAATGAAAAGAATGGGTAAACAAGGTCCATGATTCACATTGCAGATTTGTATTGCATGGCTTAGTCCTGTGTCATTGTTTGTAGCATCATACCATTCATTGATCATCTCTAAGCCTAGGACAAATATGCTGTTAATCATCACTTGCAAATTCATATTCACTATCACTAACATAAGAGTGGAAGCAGGCAACTTTCTGATAGGTCTGATGCGAGGAGGGTACGGTTAAGAAGTGCAGGAAATTTTGCAGTGCCGACACCTTTTAATAATTACTTTATGAAGACTTTTTGTTTACTGGGGCCAAAATTATTTAATGTTCTGCCTGCCCACATCAAATGTGGAAAATCAATTTAATTTTTTTTTGCGTAAATTGAGAAGTTGGCTCTTTGAACAGGAGGAGGTTGAACACTTGCTTAAGGTATATAGTTAATAGTTATTGAATAGTATAGTGACCCTTATGTCTTATTTCTCTTACATATGTTTTAGAATATGTGTCAATTTTATTATGATTTGGATTTTTACTTTTTTTTCTCTTGATAAGTAAGAACATGTGAATATATATTGTTAATATTTGTGTAGAATGCTCACCGATATTTTTTGGAAAAAGGTAAAGAAAACTCTATGTAAATTATAATTTTTGTTTTAGGAGCTATATATTGTTAGGTTAATTTTGTCTTACTGCTGTCATATTTTATTTCGCAAAATGTACGAGTGGCTATCCCCAAAACGGGCTATGCCTTTAGGGGAGCCGTGTGTTTTTCTTTGTTTTTTTCTCTTCCAGAGTAATGGAGGGGGGTTCTCTGAACCCCTTATATATATATATATATATATATATATATATATATATATATATATTTTCTATTCAAATAAATGTTTTTTTTAAATAATTTTAGTTTAGATAAGCAAATGTTATAGTTATAAGCTATGTATATTAGTTTTATGTATAGGTGTGTAAGTAAGATTGGGCGTAAGTGTATATATTTAAGAATATGGTACAGGTCAATGTACACTTTATGTCTATTGTAGATATGTTAATTTTTTTTGTTTGATTTTTTTCTTTTTCTTTCTTTTTTCTCTCTCACTGATTACTATTGTATAAAATAGCTGTAATAGATGTGTTAATATTTTGTATCTGTATTGATTCTGGAGGGAAATAAAATAAAATAATTTTTTTTTTTAAAGTTTCGTGAACTATGGAATTATCTAATATGTGTTTGTGTTTTTGCGTTTAACGGCGCTAGCCCCATATTAAGGTTTAAAACATTTTAAAGAATTTTGTTTAAAAATTATAAAATTCTTAGTAATTGTAAAAATCTCTATTTTTTAAATATCTTTAAAAAAATTAAAATGAGATAAAAATACTTCTAACAAAAATTATCTATTATTTTAGGTAGAATAAGATTCTGTAAAGAAAATATATGTTTCCTATTTTTTTTTAAAACAAAGTTAACCTCCAAATGACCTTGTGAATGTCTACCAAATCAAAATAAATACTAGTAATTTAATCCCCCCTCGAAACCAAGCCATTTTTATTAAACATCCTTTTTCGTCTGATTTTAGTTTTTAAGATGTTCTTGGTAGAAGTTTTGAAATGAACACCCGGTTTATAATAGATTATTCAATCAAAGCCTAGTTACAGGCAATGGACATAGCCAATAAATATCTTTAAAACATTTTCTTAAAAGATAAACTAAAACAATTCTAAAAAGTTTGCATGCTAAAAAGTTTGCTGAGGTTGATGCTATTGAATTTGGTTAACTATTAAATTACTCATCTGCATAATCTAAATTTTATTTCAGTATTACACATGTAGGTTCCACCAATTAAGGTAGTTTAATTATTTACTCAAATTACATTTTAGATAAGTACATTTGATATTTAAATAAGTTGTCTTAAATAGTTCCAATTAAAAAAAAGAAAAAAAGTTTGACTATTCTCAACTGAAGGCATTTATTTGAAATATATGTTTTAACACATACGGTTTTATTTTTAGGGATCTGGAGGAGGTCTTCCCCCACCACCTCCTGGGTTGCCAGGGATGTTGAGTCCTGGAGGAGCTCCACCTCCACCCCCACCACCACCACCACCACCACCTGGAAGTGGAAGTAGAGGGCCACCTCCACCACCCATGCCTGGTATGGGCCCTCCTCCTCCTCCTCCTCCTCCACCTCCTCCAGGAATGGGAATTCCAGGAGTACCGCCACCACCACCACCACCCGGAGGTTTCTTTCAACCGATGGCTCCAAAACCGGATGTTCTTCCATATGGATTAAAACCAAAAAAGAAGTGGGATGTGGAAGGACTCAAAAGAGCAAATTGGAATACAGTTAGTATATTAATTAGCAGATTAAAATATATTTTACTAGACAGTTTTTTGTTGTGTCTAATATTATAGGGAAGATTTGAATTTGAATTTATATAAGTTATAGTTTTTCTTGTGAAAAACGTGTTTTTAAAAAATGCTTTATTTATTAAAAACAATAACAGATTTTACAATAATAACAAATTACAATAATAATTATTATTGGAGAGAACTCGTAACATGATGTTCACTCACTGGTTACCAGACAGACTCTGTTCTTACATTGTTTCTTAACATTAAAAGTAAACTATGGTCTAAGCCTATTCCTAAGAACTGCAACTGCAGTTTTGTTGATTAGTAATCGTAATTCCTACAGCTACATATATGACAAAGGTTTTGTCATATATTACTTATGTAATATTTAGTTAATTTAATTATATAACTCCTCCATCCCTAAATAAAACATCCGGAGGTGGATGTTGATTGTCTACTACTGGATTTCTATTATTTTGACATTTTTAATAAGTAAAATATATTATAATTATTATTATTATTATTACATAGATTAACATTGTCCATAAATTCAAGTTATAATTAATAAATGTTTTCTGTGGCATAGGTACAACATTATACAAGCTAGCTTTATCTAATTCTATTTTCTTTAAATCAATAGAAAATTCTGGTTTCTGATCTGTTGATAATTGCAGTTCAGAAATGTCTACCAACTCTGGATGTCCGCCTTCGGTTTGCGACGAATGTTGCAGCTGTTTGTCATGATAGAAAACTGCATCATCATTTACCTTTAGTAAATAAGTCCCTTGTAAAACTCTTGTTGTAGTTTCATCTTTGCTTACAATTTTTAAAACTTCATTTTTTTCAAATATTAATAAATATTGACCTAATTCAGGTACCCATTTAACAATACTATCATTAATTTCCAGTGCTGTGTATTGACAATCATTAGTTTTAACAGAATGCAAAATAGATTTTTCACAATCTAAATTATTGTGATTCACTAGTTCGCGTGAACACAAAAATTTCATTCTAATTTTATTTTTACATACATTGTCTAAACCTATTAGTTTAGTGTCTGACATTAAAATGTTTTTAACTTTAGGAATTATAGTAACATAATTAGATTCATATTTAGTTGGAATAGGATATAGTTTATACAACTTAAACTCTTCTTCTTCTACAATTGGTAGCCTTAAAAAATAAATTATTTCGTCATTATTTATTCTACAGCTTATTTCTATTATATTTTCAAAATCCCACACATTTTCTATGCTTGCCGTTAATGGCAACTGATCACCATAAAATTTATGAATTTTTACAATTTCATCAAACAATTCTCTTGTGGATATAATACTGGGGTGCAATACTCCTAGCTTACAAAAGGTTAATGAATTTTCTAAATCTACGATTATGCTCAGTACAATATTATATAGTATATTTAATTGATTAAGTATATCTCTAAAATTTCCTAATTCTATAGATTTTTCTAAATTTGTATTCATAAACAATAGCTTACTCTTCAATTCATTAAAATTACTTTCTACAACATTTATTGTTTTATTAAACTCATCCATAATATGGTTATTAATTGTATACTGATAGGACATTTGGTTTATTATGTTAAATTGGTTCTTTCTAACTTCTTCCATAAAACTGTTATATTTCTGTTCATCGTATGCATCTAGGTTACCTGTTACAAATTTAATTATTGAGCCTAAACCATTAACAATTCCTCTTTTTACCTTTCTATTGCTATCTTTTTGTACAGTTATTATTTCTAGTTTTTCTTTAATATTCGGCCAATAGTATTTCCTCCTTATCTGCTCATACGTTTCCTGCATCCCACGATGGTTGGTCTTGCTTGTGTGATAATTATTTATTATTTCCTGAATTTCGTCTTCTCTAGTTATTAATTTGGTGTTACATTTAACTAAACAAAGTTTAGAATTCTTAAAGTTTCTGGATACACATATTGCAAATTTCTCATAGACATCGTTTTCAAAATAAACATTATACTTAACTTTTGGCACTAGGTATTCTTTTATAAATTTAATAATATCGTTTTCAAAATTATTTTCAGACAATTCAACAATTAATCTTAATTTCGATGTTCCAAACAATTTCACTATTTTTACTCCTTTGGGTTGGTATTTTACAGTTGATACAAAAATTTGATTTCTACCAAAATTTACCGGCTCGTCCGAAATTGGAATTTCTATAGATGTGTTACCTTCAAAGTTCGAATGGATCGTTTGGTCATTTGTTTCATCGATTTCCTCTTGATTAACAGCGTTGTCTTCTTCTAAGTCAAAGTTCACGATCATTGATTGGTCGTCATCTAATCCATCTAATTCTGGAAAATAGAGTAAGGTTGATTCCGCTGCTGTCCTCTCTAACTCTTTTCTTGTGTTATCACGAGGTTTTGTTGAGCTTTTTTCAGTAATATTTAGCTGAATCCTGGATAGTGCGTCAGCATTTTTATTAGTTTTCCCTTTCTTATATCGTATCTCATAATCATATTCTTCTAGCTTGAGTCGCCATCTTAAGAGCTTAGAGCTAGGTTCTTTGACAGAAAATAGCCACTGTAACGGTTTGTGATCGGTGAAAATTTTGAATTTTCTCCCAAATAAATATGGTCTAAAATGTTTGGTCGCCCATACAATCGCAAGTAGTTCTTTTTCAATTGCTGAATAATTGACCTCACTATCATTTAAAGTGCGGCTGGCTTAAGCTATGGGAAGATCTTGTCCATTATTCTCCTGACTCAAAATTGCTCCCACGGCAAAATTGCTCGCGTCCGTAGTTAGTATAAATTCTTTTTCAAATTTGGGGTATTGAACAGAGGTTCATTAGTTAGAATATTTTTACACGTTTCGAAACATTCTACATAATCAGGTTTTTCAATATCAATTTTGGCATTCTTTTTTAAACAAGTGGTAAGTGGTTTTGTAATTTTTGCGAAATTTTTTATAAATTTTCGATAATAGCCTAATAGTCCTAGAAATCCTTTTATTTGCTTTGGTGTTTTCGGGATTGGGTAATTTTTTATTGCTTTTATTTTTTCTGGATTAGGTTTGACTCCATCTGGCGTCACTACATGGCCCAAATATGCAACCTCTTTCCTTAAAAATTCCGTTTTATCTAACTGTATTTTAAAATTGGCTTCTCTTAACCTAGTAAACACTTCTTTTAACCTACTTATGTGTTCTTGTAAACTAGTGGAGTATATTATAATGTCGTCAAGATATACTAAACAAGTTTCGTTCTGAATTCCGCGTAGGATGTTATTCATTATTCTTTAGAACGTTGGTGGGCTGTTCTTTAAACCAAAGGGCATTCTGAGAAATTCATAATGACCTGTCTCTGTGGAAAATGCGGTCTTGTCTACGCTATCTGGATGCATTTCAACTTGATGAAAACCCGAGGCGAGATCCAAGGTCGTGAAATATTGTAATCTGCCTAATTTGTCTAATATGTCAGTAATATTGGGGAGTGGAAATTTGTCATCTATTGTTTTTGCATTAAGACCTCTAAAGTCAATTACTAGTCTAAATTTTTGTTTATTTGAAGCGTCCGTTTTCTTAGGAACAATCCACACAGGTGAGTTCCACGGCGAGTGTGATGGTTGAATTATCTTTTGATCGAGCATTTCCTGGATTTGCCTGTTTACCTCCTTTCGATAAATTTCAGGATATCGGTAGCTTTTCGTATAAACCGGTATCTCATCTGTTGTTCTTATCACATGCTTGATCTGGTTAGTAAAGGTTAAGTTATTGTTTTCTTGATGAAATATATCAGAGTATTCGAAAATTAATTTTAATATCTCCCGTTTCTCTTCAGAATTCATGTGTTCCGTTCTAATTTGTTGTTCATCAAATTTCGACTTTTCATGTTGTAACATATTAAAATTTACCGTTTTTGTTTGGTTAGTATTTAATTCACAAATTTCGTAATTATCTAATGGTTCTATGTACATGGGTTCGACAATTAATCGCCTGTCTGCTGTTGTGTTGTTAATTACAGGACAATAACTTTCTCCATTTTCGACTTTTAAAATGCATTGTGGTATTTCAAGTCCGTCTTGTTGTCTATAAGATATTATTCCCTCTCCATTGTACATATTACGAATTTTAATTTTTACTGTCTGTCTAGAGCGTGCCCTGATTACGTAACACGCGCTCTTATTTTCTTTAGGATTCGTATCCTTATTATCAGAATTTAGTTCCTCTGTATTAAAAAATTGCATTGATATTTTCTTTTCATAAAATATTAATTTATTATTCACAAAATCCAGAGTGATTTTTAGTTCCCTTATATTGTCAAGTCCAAGTAGTATGTCAAAATCTTTATGGAAATCAAATAAATAGAATTTAGACATTTTCTTTCCTAATATTGGTAGTTTACAGCTAAATTTCTCTTTTGATGTTCCGTGTGCGGTACTTACTTCAAACGGTTCTGTTTTTATTGTATTTTTTAACATAGTGAAAGCAATAGACTTTTTTATAAATGATCTGGTACTACCTGTATCTATTAATATTTTTAAATTAGTTTTCGGATCAATTATATATGGTAAGTGATTTGTCTCATTTTCAATGTGCATTATGGAAAATTTTCTTTTAATGTGGTTAGGCCTAAAAAATGATTCTGAACGTTTTCGTTTTCTTGTGAAAATCCATAGGCATTGTCTTCCCTAGTAAAGTCATCTACGTCATATTCATTTTGCATTTCCGGGATATGGAGATAGTCTTCCGTGAAGTTGCAAGCGTCATCAGTCTGTTCTGTCAATGAAATACTCTGCACCTGGTCCGTTATCTTATCAACTGAATTACTACAAACTTCCTCCTCAACCGGTTTTCCTGTTATTTGATACAACCTATTTTGTTTAATTGGGTTTCCTGTTTGGCGAGTTGATATGCTCATCGGCGTGGGTTGATACATTTGATTTGTTTTTTGTGTGTGATTTACAAAAGGTTTTAGTTGTTGGCTATGATTTACATAATTTTGTCTATTAAACTGGCCTGAATTGTTTTGTGGAAATTGTTTATGTTGATTTTGAGAGGATGGATAATAATTATTCATAGGTTTACGAATTGGCAGGTTTTGAGGTTTTGGTGGTAGCATTTGCCTATTAGATTGAAATAGCTTATTATTTTTAAATTGAAAGTTGTTGGTCAACATATTTAATGCTTCATTTAAAGAGCTGGGATTTTTTTGTTCGCATCAAGGATCCTAATGGTTCTTGAAATCCCCTTAATAACACTCTTAATGCTAATCTTTGTACATAAGCAATTAAAATGTCTTTAGCAACGGTCTTTTCTTTGTTTAGGAAAAAAGCTACTTGTAAATTTAGTAATTTTTGAACTCGTTCATAAAAATGTAATGGTGATTCACTGTTTTCCTGTTTTAACTCCGCCATTTCTAGGTTTAAGGTAAAGCAATCTCTTTTATCGGAATAACTCGTTAAAAGAATGTTTTTGACCTCATCCCAAGCATAAGTATTTGAATTAACTACAATTTCTAGAGCTTGACCCTTCAATTTGGCAAGAATGGATGAAAACAAATATTCGTTCTGGAAATCTTCAGGGTTATCAACTACGTAAAATTTCTGTACTATCTTTTCACAAATTGAAATAAACCTATTGAGCATGGAGGGTTCACCACTGTACTCGGGGATCATGTCCAAGTACTCTTTTTTTAAAATTGGGATAGCCATTATTAATAATCACTTAACTTACTACTTATTCTATACAAGATAATTAAATGAAAATTAATTTTTAAAGTATGATATGATATAAAAAGTTACAGTTTTCAAACAACTGTTGTATAAAATTCTTAAAAAGACGTTACTTTCAAAAATTAAATATTTTATACAATTCAATTACTTGAAATTAATTAATAAGATATTAAAAATATTACTTGCAAATTATTTACAAAATTATTTTGAAAATTATTTTATTCTTTTTGTTCTTAATAACAGAACAATATAATAAGACAATAAAATCCTTGTTTTACTCACAGTAGTGTCGTGAATAATTTGGTCATTGCAAATACTTAGGCGTGATCCTTTTCTTTTTTCTTTCTTCGTTTTTCTTTCTTCGTTCTTCTTTCTTCGTTCTTCGTTCTTCGTTCTTCGTTCTTCTTTGCAGATATTCGCTCTGCGGTTGTAGACTCCCAATTAACGATCGAAACCGACGGATGTTATATTCACTAACTTCCTTGAAAGTCTGTTGTCCCGAGAAAAATTAATATGCACTTAATTCTTCTGAAACGTTCTTGTTGTTGTTCGTCCACTTCGTTAATTAGTTGATACTAAAAAGAAACTAATATTCATTTAATCTCTTCGAAGTGTCTTACCGACTGCGCCAGTTATAGTTTTTCTTGTGAAAAACGTGTTTTTAAAAAATGCTTTATTTATTAAAAACAATAACAGATTTTACAATAATAACAAATTACAATAATAATTATTATTGGAGAGAACTCGTAACATGATGTTCACTCACTGGTTACCAGACAGACTCTGTTCTTACATTGTTTCTTAACATTAAAAGTTAACTATGGTCTAAGCCTATTCCTAAGAACTGCAACTGCAGTTTTGTTGATTAGTAATCGTAATTCCTACAGCTACATATATGACAAAGGTTTTGTCATATATTACTTATGTAATATTTAGTTAATTTAATTATATAACTTATATACTTCCTCTAAGGTTCTCGAGATTGTGTTAATCAAATCTGTTTAGGAATTACTTTAACATCTTTTGACAGTAATCACCACTGTACACAGTCCGGTTAATCTGAAAGTTTTGTATCAACTGTTAGGAATAAGTTAAATGTAAAGTAATAATTAGTTAAAGCAGGGATTTAGCAAGAGTGGGGTTTATAGTTTAAGAACTTAATTAGGCCAGGAGATCTAGTTATGTGAATAAGCAGCACAAAGTGAAAAATTGTGTAATAACCCTGCTGGTCTACTCAATAGGTGATGTAGAAATGACACAGTTGGGGACTGTGATATAGAAAAGTTTTAAATAACCAGGGAGCACAAAAAAGGTCAATTGGCTGATTACCCAGAAAAAGGTCCTTGTTATGTGCTCCCTGGTGTGGTTGGCTGAGTGTAGGTCTCTCTTATGGAGAGATCATGAGTGGATTTTGGTGCAGCAATGAAAAGGTGGATGCTAAGATTTCCGAGATGCTGATTGAAATCCCAAAGGTAGAAGAAGGTAAGGAGACAATTGTTTTTCATCTAATAATTATTATAACTACTATTTTGAGGATGAAGGGATACAGTGTTAAATTTTTCTAAATTGGTTTCAACCATGATAAGTTGCTTTAAAGATATTTGGACTATCTCAGTTATGTCATTTGGTATCTTGTTCTGTATAAAATTAGAGATAACAGATTTAAACGATTTCAACAATGTGATAACAGCTGGTCGTATTACACTTAATCAGGTGTTAACAATCTCTTAATCAATAATTTGACATTGCTGTTTTGAAACTACTATTTCAGACCTGAACAACCCAATAAATCTGTTTTAAGATAGGCCATATAAGAAATTTTTTAATAAAATACACATCCTCACATTCACCCTTACCTATCCTGTCAGTCTTATATTCTGTGGAGAAATGATATTTTTATAACAAATTGAAGATTAAAGAATAATTAAAAGCAACCACTAAAAATCAAATTAATAATAAATTTCCAATCTTTCATAGGCTGTGGATTCTAAAAGGTTGGGGTTAACAAAAAATACCGAAGAATAAAAAAGTCTTAAATTTATATATTCTATCTAACAACACCATAAAAACGTAGTGTTGCCTTTTAAATAATTTTAGTTGGTGATTTTTCAAGTTAGAGATAACATATTTTCAAATATTGTAAAATGAGAGGGAAGATTCTCCATTTAAAGTTGTTTGTATGTCTTGTAATTTTAGAAAGTGGCCTTGTAATCTTCCTCTTCTCTCGTTCGCTAAACTTATTGATTTTAAAAGATTATTTACTCTACTTAACAATTGTACATCCGTACTGTTAGGAATAATTGTTAGGTAAAATTATAAAAACTATCAAATATAATTATTTTTTCTAAATCCTACTGTGAAATATATCAAAAAGTGTCGCATTAGTTAACTCTAGACAAAATACTTAGTTCATTCAACTGGCAAATTTCATTTGAACCCAAAATTAAATAAAAATAATTTTAACCATGAATATCTAGAGACTACTCGGGTTTGCTTTGGTCACAAGACGAGGTACGTACTCTATAGTATATGAAGCTGTGGACGGAGGTAGATGGATTGTGTTTTTTTTTCTAATTTTGCAATAATTTTCATTAATGTTGTTGTAGATAATAAAACTTTAAAACATCATAGATTAATTTTTAACTATTATTGTTTCTTTAAAATTTCAGATTGTTCCACAAAAATTATCAGAAAAGTGTTTTTGGGTTAAAGTGCAGGAAGAAAAGTTCGCCTCACCAGATATTCTGAATGGTTTAGCAGCAAAGTTTTCATCGAAGATGGGTATAAGAAAAGTTGATGATGTTATAGACAAGTAAGTACAACATGTTGTAGTATATGTATATATTAATGCTTTTGGATGTTATTACCATTTTTACCAAAATCGCTCAACCTTTATATTCTGTATTCGAGTAACATTTTATTCCTAAGTTTTAAATGAAATAGGATTTAGTTGACGCGGTACCCCTTGGCATAGTTGATTTCATTTAATATTCTTTATATTTTACTTTTTAATACCTTGTACACTAAATATTATGTGTAGTCAAACATAATAAAACAATCAGTAAAGAGAGGATGAGTACAAGTAGAGGTTACTACGGAGGTGACTGGCGGGGGTACGGGGGTAAACAGGTGGGGAAGCAGAGTGGTTACTACTATAAATTGAGACCTCAGTTCAACAGAAGCAAGTGTACAGCTTATCTTCTCCATGAATTTATCTTTTCTCCTTACTCTTGCTTTCCTGGTCAATCTCTTCTCTTCATTAATTAAACATCCTCTGTCCTTCATTTCCTAACACAGTTTGTTGTCTGAGGGCTGATTCCCTCGGGACAAGCATTTCATCTGTACTGCATGGTCTGGTTTCTGATCTCAACAGCACAGATACCTTACTCCTCTGGCAAAAACTTTCGTTTACTCCGCTCATTGTCTTCCTAAACATCCATTATCCATACCATCTACCTCAGCAGAAGAATTGGACATGCTTTGTTGAGCACCTCCTGATCAAGACACATCTTCAAAATATATGACCCGACACAGGATAATTTTATGACACTTTGGCAGTTTAATATAAATATAAACCTTTACCTGACCTAAGTTATCTTGTTCTATATCCTCTTTCAAATGTGTTTCTCAACAATAGATGTTAACAAACTCATGCTTTGTTGTAATTTTTAATAATTTTTGTACAGTACTTAAAAGTACTACCCATTACATTTTTGTGTGAATATGATCTGTAGACATCATAAATTCTAAAATAGTTACACGAAGAAATACGATAATGTAGTATGCTTGTGATTCAGCAATGTTAGTGTTTGGTAATGTCAACCAATTCAATTTCCAACCAATGCGTCAATTCAAATTAAGCGCTCTCGGAGGTACAACTCTTGTTACCTGCTTTAAAAATGGAATATTCAGTTACAACGGGACTTTTCCATATTATGGTCAAAGTTTCTGTGGAACACTGTACTAGCCTTCGAATTGCTATCAGCCCCCTCATCACTAATTATTCCACCAACAAACGACTGGCAACTTCGATGGACACTACATTTGATTGGCAAGCATCATATTACCGCAAATCAACTCCCACCCCTGGCTAAGGGATGCTTTCATTTTTACCTAGGCGAATCAGTCTTAGCTTGGCAACTAAAACAGCGACTCCGTGTGCATACTTCATCGCTTTGTTAGTTTTTTCATTGGAAGAGAACACTTCTCGATTATTTCATTTTTATGATTAATCACGCTTCACGACTTATGCTTGTCGTTCGCAGTGCACCCATGCACTATTCCTTTGTCTTTGTCGCTCGCTGTGCAACAACACACAATACTTAACTTTCATTCACTTTCCCGCTTCATGTCACTCTTTGTCTCGTTATGAACAAACGTACACTCAAAGCAAAATACATATATTTGTGAATGATCAAACCTAAAAGTGTTTTTAGTTTTATTCTTTCTTGTGCTCAATTATGTACTATTTTATGAATGTCACATTGTGGTGAAATATATATGTGTTGTGTAACGGACTTTCGCTCTCCAAGGACGCATGAGGCAGCTAGACCTTCAGACTCTGCACCAAAGGTATGGCACATTTATGTTAACCATCATATATATGTCACATATTTATATATGTTAATTTTCTTTGTTCTTAATCTTACAAATGAATTCAAAGTTTGATTAATTTACTTTAAAATTAATTGGTCTTCTGGATTTAATAAATATCTGTCTATCAAACCAATCTCATTGAGTACATAACAGTTAGATAACCAAATATTCGGGATTATCAGATATAATTTTAGTATACAATCTTGTCTCAAGTTATTTCTTTTGCAAAACGTAGCACTGATTAAAAACCGTGATTGACAGAAAAAAAGAGGCAGTGCCTTATAATAACTGTATTTCAAAGTTACAACAGACTGGAATCGGACTTGCTGAACTGGACTTGACAAAATGCTGGATTATCAAACTTTTACTTTACTTTAGAAACTCTCAGGAATACCAGTCTTTGTCAGAAAGTATAAGAAGATGCTTATGAGTGTTTACTATTAAGAACAATTTCTTGGTGTGAATTTACTAATTTGTATACTTTCTTTCAGAGGCGGGACATTAAAAAAAGTAAAAGCTCTTAAAGTGTTAGAGGGCAAAGCAGCACAAAATTTATCCATCCTTCTTGGAGGAAGTTTAAAACATCTTAGTTACCAGGTAGGTACAACATAACATTTGACTGTTTTAGTTAGTTTACTAAAATTCAACTTTTAACATCAGTCAAATAAACTTGGACCAAAATGTAAATTTCTTTTGAAGTTCAGTGTAGATCAAATATCATTATATATTATAATATAAGTTCTGAAATATTTTGTAAACACTGTTCCCTTTCTCAATCAATAGAGAGTATAAAAAAAAGACTAAATTGTAATTTGGTTCCAGAGGATGGCTCTGTGTTGAGTGTTAAACCACAGATGAATGTTTTAGTATTATTTTTGTTATTGTTATTATTCCATTTTAAAAATTGCATTAATTTTAAGTAAGCCTGTTTGGAAAGGAAAAAAGGTCAAAGGATGATTTATCTATGATTAAAGTTAGGTTCTTAGTTCTGAGGGGTTATATTATAACTTATTTTGTTTAAATAACGTACCTTTTTTAGTTTTGTCTAGAGTAGTTCTGTATTCTATTTGGTAACTACAGCTGTTTCACCTTCACACAGACATCATGAGGTGTAGTACAAGATACAAAACATGTTAACTTAACACATATATTAACATGTACGCATTTAAAATAGGCTACTAATTCAGTATTTGTTGATTTATAATAAATAGTTGCTCCAGGTTGTGACCACTGGTCTGGACTCCTTGAAGGCCAGCATATAGGTCCTTGCTGGCCTATTCATCGATGTCTAAACTTTTCATTCAAAGTGTCTGTGACAAATGCACCAAAGTTGCGGGGGTGCGCCATCTTGTTGGAAATGATGTTGTTGAATGTTTTCGAGTTCATCCAGTTGAAGAAAACAATAATTGATTAACATATCGTAGATACAATAATTAGAAACAAATGAAAAACTGCATTTTTGTCTTTATTGTTTTACTAAAATGTTATTATATCACTTAAAAATTGGTTGTACCGTTAGCATACATAAAATTAAAATAACTAAATAAATTTATTGGAACATAATCACTATATTAGTAATTTTCTGTCAGAAATCATAGTTTGAGGTGTGACAATTTTTTTTTTAGGCTAATGAAAATAATGGTATACTTAATATACAGGGATTGTATACACAGTCTTTGATAGTTCACTAATCTAAACTGCAGTGAGCTATACTGTGTTTCATCAACTGAGCCACGCTGCTTCCCATTTTGTTTATTTTTATTTAGGTCAATGAGTTGTTGTGGAACAATTGGGCAGTCAATGCATATTACATAGTGTGATATTTTTATTAATTTAATCTTCTATAAAATGTATAATTCTGAAGTATAAGGTTATTTTTTCAACAAAAATTAAATTTGATGGGTTTGTTTTTCCTTTTGTTATAGGATGTTAAAAAATGTATTCTGAAGTGTGATACTACCATTTTAACCGATAATGTTTTGGAACAACTTATTACTTATTTGCCTCCTCCTGACCAGTTGAAACGTCTGTCAGAACTCAACGCTGATCCTGAAGAATTGACTGAAGCTGAGCAGTTTGCTGTTACAGTAAGTTTTTAATTTCTTCTCCTGATTAAATTGGTCTTATTGAAAGATTCACCGATTTGATCCATCTCCATAACCTCTAGCTATTTTTAACCAGTAGCAATTACACAGGGTCATCATAAAAAAATGGAGGGGTTTTGAACATGATTTAAATGACAACAGAATTACTTACAGCTGATGTTGTTTATTTATATAAATCGTTGTCTGAAACAGTTTTTTTACGTAACTAATAAATTTCAATATGTGAGCCAATAGTCGCTCGGCAAATGTCCAATTGATAATCAAGTTCTGGCCAAACGTTAGTTAACATGTCTTTGTTAACCGTTGTCATTGTTTCATTAATCCTGTTCCTTAATCAATTTAGGTCACGAATTTTTCTCGAAAACAATGTTTTTGATGTACTCCCACAAGAAGAGATCGCAAGGTGTCAGGTCTGGACTCCTTGAAGGCCAGCGTATAGGTCCTTGCTGGCCTATCCATCCATGTTCAAACTTTTTATTCAAAATGTCTGTGACAAATACACTAAAGTTGCTGTGGTGCGCCATCTTGTTGGAAATGAAGTTGTTGAATGTTTTCGAGTTCATCCAGCTAAAGAAAACAATAATTGATTAACATATCGAGATACACAATTCCATTAATTGTCTTTTCAGCACAGAAGAAAGGCCCTATCATCAGGACCCTAAAGCAATCCAGTTTCTATGAATTGTTTAATCCAATGTTATTTTCATGTGGTGGATCTTTTCTGTATTCACGTCAAAATCCACGTTGCACTGAAATTACAAACTTGAATTTACCCAGCAACAAACCACATTTTGCTTTTTCTTTATTAGAGAGCATAATAACACACTCCACACAGAACACTCCAGAAAATACAAAACACACTACCACAACAATGCAAGAACTAATTTAAGGTTACAACAGCTGTTAAACAAACTTTTGCGTTATAGGCTATCAGCGATACGAATACAACACCACAAAATTTCTCTACTGTCTTCGTATGAATTAATGAAACCCCACCATTCTTTTATCATAACCCTATACTCATTGAAATAAAGCAACAATGAAATCTTATGTTCTTACCTGATGAGATCATAACTTGCCTTGAAAAGGAACTAAACATTTAGAATTGGACACATCTGAAATGATTATCAATACCGCCAATGTAAGCAGGAGTTAACCTTAATCTTACTAATAGTAATATTTAGCAAATATTGTCCAATAATAATTTTGTATTTCTAATTCTAGTTTCTCTTATTTTAAAAATGATTCTTAATCTTTGAAAAACTATTCAATATAACAAGTCCCAACTTTACATTATAGATACAGCTTTTTAACCTTTAAAACGCTAAGCTAAAACATGAGTTGCTGCTCATTTAGTAAGAAAACCAAAAAAATATTTTTTGACAATGTTCTATTAGTTTTGTATTGTTAGACCAATGGAGAAACAAACAAAATATACAATTCATATTTTAAAAGAAATTATGTATTTTTTTAACAATGATCAAAAAATTGAAGCAAAGTTAGATGCCCAGTTGAAGTTGTTGCTTGTGGTGTAATTTCATCACCACTCTCATTTTCAATCTTGGTAGTACTTATATTATCCAAGATAATGTCTTCAGCTTCCTCTTCTAAATTAACAAAATCAACGGCACTTAAAAATTAAACGTTCATTATTTCACTGACAAATTGATCAAACTAGGAATTTGCCTACAGACAAAAAATAATTCACTATAATATAATATACGAATACACAACTATATAACATTAAATAAAAAAACAAAACTACTAGCTAAAATATATAATGAATAAATAGAGCACTTTCACTTCACGAAACAGAGTAATATAAAATGAACAGACGAAACAAACAATGATCAGATCACTGAAACACTCGATGCATCTATAACCATAAGCCGCAGGCAGTGGTCCCATTATACCGGTTTGAAGTGACATTGCTATACACAATGGTAGATTAAGCGCCACTGACACGTTCCAAAGCTTTGTCTCCATTAAACACGCTATAAGAACCTCCCCACGCACTCTTGCTGATGTTTTGTGATCTACGACTGTTATTTTACTACGCATAACTTTACTATAATGCATTTTAAAACGTAAGCCGTGGTTGAAAACTCAGATGTGCCGCACCGAGAGGCACTAGCCGCATTTTAAGGGTTTAAGTATAATTGTATTTGTAATAGAAATGTTAAATGTTATTAACATCGTTTGCATTTATAAAAATAAGAAACATTTTAAAATAAATTAATTAAAGTTGGTACTCCCATTATGTAGTTAAAAGTTTATATAAAAAAAATTGTTTTGGTAGAATAATAACAGGTACCCTTAAATGACCTTAAATTTATTGTCGAACATGTGGTATTCGACAGGACAATTTGACAAAAAAATGTGAGACATGTTTTAATTTAAAAAAAGTCAAATATTATTTGAATTGCAATGATTCTGTTAGCATTTAAAAGCTAGCCTTTACTTCTAAACTTTAATTTCTGTTTGAAAACATGCATTGTGTTATCACTGATAATACTCCAGCAATCGCCAGTAATGCAGCCGGCAACAAAATATGTAATTTTAAATATTTTTTCAAGTCAATATCGATTTATCATATCTGAGTTGGCACCACTGAAAAGATTAGTTTTTGTTCTTTCAGTATGTGGCTTTTATATCTTCATCATATATACAGTTACATGGCTGTGAACAGTCTACCCCTATGAAATTTACAATGCAGTTGACTGTGAATAGTATGTGATATAGAAACCTTTATGGAGTTTACAATACAGTTGGGTGTGAACAGTCAGGTATATAGTCACTTAAGAGTTTACAATGCTGTTGGTTGTGTACAGTCAGTTATACAGTTCCTTGTGGAGTTTACACACAGATGGCTGTGAACTGTCCATTAAATAGATCCTTACGTAGTTTACAGTGCAGTTGGCTGTGTACAGTCAGTTATACAGTTCCTTATGGAGTGTTCAAGTATTTTTGTGACTGTTTGGTTTTGGTGTATAGAATATTTTGATTTATCTTAACGTATTAAGTTCAAAATATTTCACTATAAAAATCATCACGTCTCACAGATACATGTACCATTAAAAAATGGTGTAATTTTAGGTCTACTGTTTTGATAATTTGTACTAAATTTATGAAAATTGGGTTTTCTAATACAAAAATACAAAAAATATTTATACTTTATTATACATTTCACTTCATAACTAAATTTTGTATAACTTGGAAAAAAACATTTATTTTATTGTGTGTATATATTATATATATATTTATAACTTTTAGTACTTTGAAAATTTTGGTTTTTGACATTCTGACTTCAAAATATTTGACTCTAGCAATTTTTAAATTTCACGGATAATTCTATGCATCTGTGTCTAAAAAAGAGAAATAAAAAGTTAAATATACAAATTTTGGTTTTAGATAAAGTATCTATTTATGGTGGATCTTTAAACATATTCTTACAAAAAAATTGTATAGTTAATGTTTTAATAGTTTGGCTATAACAATAAATAAAACCAACAATTCAAGGTAATTTTCAGCAAAATCTATAAGTTTCCAGATATAAGAGTAAATGTTTTAGAGAGAGGGGAAAACTGTGACTAAAGAATAGTTTAGATAATCAATTATAACATTATTTCTTTTTTTTTTCCTTTAGAGTCACAAGGCTATAAGTAGCTTTGCTTCACATTGTCCCAAAATAAAACTATTGTAAAATATGTATAACCAGGCAAGAATTCCTACCAGAATCCATCTTAGACTCTTTACCAAAACCTTGGATTGTCACCCCTAAAGATTTTAGATCATGTAAAATCCTATTCAAGTACACTAAATACTTGTTGTAGAACACACACTTCACACTCGCACAGGAAATGTTCTGTAGGCATTTTGAATTAATTTGCTTTTCATATATTAGTTCAGCAGGGATAGGCAGAAAATCTAACTTAAGCTGGACATTGCTTTTTGAGTCCATATGCTTCTTATAAGTAGTTCAACAAGGATAGGCAGTGAACCTAACTTAAGGTAGATTTGCTTTTTGAGTTCATATGATTTTCATAAAGTAGTTCAACAGGGAACTGAACTTATGGTAGATGTTGCTTTTTGAGTTAATATGATTCTTATATAGTAGTTCAACAGAGATATTTAGACATCCTAACATAACCTAGAAAATGCATTTTGAATTCATGTGCTTCTCATACAGTAGTTCAATTGAGATAGACAGAGAAGCTAACATAATCTGGAATCTAGATGATACTTTTTGAGTTCATATGATTCTCATATATTAGTTCAACAGAGATAGACATCCTAACATATTGTAGGTGATGTTTTTTGAGCTCATATGCTTCTCATATAGTATTGCAACAGGGATATCCAGATATCTATCTCTATATCTTCAATATTTACACCTAATATTGTACCTAATAATCCCTTGTCATTTCTGTTAATATGATAATCACCAGCCAATTAGTTTGATGTTTTTTTTTAATTAAATTGCATGTCTTCCTTTAAAGAATATTTAAACCTTTTTTGGAAGTGACAATTTAACTAACACACATTTATTATAATTGTTTCTTCTAAATAACCAATTTATTTATTGAAACAGGGAAAATTTGTATCTTCTTGTTTGAACTTGGACATCAACTGCTCCGTCACTTTCAAGCATGGTTGAGGCTAATTAGTTCGTTATAAGGTTTGTAATTTATACATTACATTGCAACCTTGCATGTATATATGTAGTGTCTCTTCTGGTCTTCTCTGTGAATTGCTTGAATGCTAGATGCCTGCGGAAATATATTAGTAGACCTATTGTTGAACAAGTATATCAACTTCATTTTTCCTTTTATAGTTTTTTTACTTGTGGACATTATGTTACGGTTGTTGTTTATTAGTTTTGTATGGTTTTCTTTTATTGTTCCTTCAAGTCTAGTCACTAACTCATTGTTGTTGTTATTGTTGTTGTTTTAATATTGCTTTATTTATATTTGACAATCTGCTTTATAGATATCTTTGATTAGGAAGATTTAAAAGACTTTCTGAAAATAAGTAGGATATATAGAATATACAGGATATTGAATAAATATGTGTAATTACTTTTAAAATGCTTTGTCTTCTCATGCATAATCTATGTATTTAACCCTTGGTAACATTTTCATTTCATTTATCAGCTTAGTTGTAGTATTCATTTTCGTTGAAAAATAAATTTCAGTAATATTAAAAAAGAAAACATTAATCTATGCCAAATTTGAACCCAGCACCTTAAAAATTATAAATATGAGTTTCATAAAAATTTGTGAATAAATTAACACTTTTTTAATTTTGAAGCATATGGGGAGTTATGGTTCTTTTTTAGTAATAGGAGCTAAACCAGTTAGGTCGGTTGTATGGCATTTTTGCAATGGTCTGTGTGAATCATTCAACACTGCAGACTTAATGAAATCCTGAATATCAAATCTAGAAACCAGCTTTGATCATTAGCTTCTATTATTAATAATAATTAGGGAACTTATAATAAAACTATCTAATACCACTAGACACAGTTAACCCTAGACACGGTTGACAATGTTTAGGCCCTACTGCTGTATAACCAAAAACACACAATTTAACTCATACCAGCTGTTCAATTAATATTATAGCCTGTAGGGAAAACCCTAACACCACTTTTCACTGAATTTACCCAACCATTGTAAAATTTGGAATACTACTTAAAACACAAATAAAGGCTAGAATGCAAAAAGCAGTGATATCACTCATCAGGCTTGACTGGAATGCTGATAGAGGAATTTCCAGGAACGATTCTCACTTCATTGCATCCCTTTGTTGTAGATTGGGTCAACATTAGAGTGGCTTGCTCACAATATAATGTGAGTTTATTTTGCAGTTTGATTATCCGGGTCCAATTTTGTACACATCTACTCTTATCTGAACTCAGCTGTTCAAAACACTTATGAGTGTCATAAACATTACAGATTTTAAGTTTCAGGTTGATATGTCTAACTACAGAAGATCGTACTATAAAATGAGCTTTAATAAAAAACTAAAAAATGCATTTTGAAAAGAAGCAATTGAAATAGACATGTTTAGTCTAAATAAATAATTAAATACATATCCATTTTTGACAGAGTCAGTTAAAAATAACAGAAGCAATATATGAATTATATAAAAAAATGTTTAAAAAACAATTGTCTATGTCATTGGCTAAAGGAAAGCAATTATACCAAAACAAAATTAAAATATATCAAACCATAGCAATTCTGAATAATACTATCAGATAAGAATCCTTGATAATGCAATTTAATAATTTATATCAACACTAATTAATATATAAAACACACTACATGCACATATTTAAAACATCACTTACCAGAGGTTGCTGCTTTTGGATTATTTAGACTGTACATAGAATTCTCAATAAATGAATTATGCAGTTTAACTTTAAAGGTCTCAAGATGCATTTCTTTTCATTTTAATGGGAAGTAGTTAAAAATTTGTGTTCCTAATATAGTAGTTGTTCAGTGATGTGGTTAATCTTCAATAGGGAACCATCGATAAGTTTAATATTTTTATTTTTATAACTGTGCTGCTGAGACCTATAACTTATGTTTGTTAAATTTGTCTTGAATACAATCAGCAAATCAAATTGATTTTCTTCATAATTTTTAATTTATATGAAAATAGAGTGACAAATAACCCAGTAGTCAGCCTTAACCTCATAATTCTTAGTTAAAACCTCTGGATGATTTATTTTAATATATATAATTATATATACACACAGTAATTTACCTTAGTCTATAACAATCCTTTATTAATGCAGCTACGGCTGTTTCATCTTAAATGAGACATCATCAAGCTTTTGTACATTAACACAAATATTTTACACACAAATATACGAACATAAACATATCATATAATTTAAAACATTTTATGAATTGATTCTCTATAATACTGTTTAAATATAATACACTAAATTCCACACACATGTTGTTGTCAACTCACTATCAGTAACTGAAATGGTTTCTATTTTCTGGTCAGTGAATTGATTGTGTCATATATAGGGTTTGAAGCAAAGTTCAACTTGTCATTCAGCAGCATGTCCAGAAAGCCTTAACCTTTTTTTAGGTCTTTAGTAGATTACCTGTTCTGATTCTGCTGCCTCAAAAATATAGGTCATATCTTACTATACTCTGAAAGAATGCAAATTAGACCTTTACATAGTACAGGGCAAGTTTCTTACATGATAGTTCCATGAAGACCAAAATCAATATGGATACCCAAGAGATCACAGAATTTTCTGTCTTTAAAATATAAAGTTAATGATCTGGGTTTTGTTCTTTTAGAAACAAATTATTTCCTCTAAACTAAATACTTATATATCAGTCACGACTCATAGATTTTAAAACACCTAGGGTGATGGCTACTGTTAGAAGAAAAATGATAGTCTCGAATAAAATACATGAATAGTATATAATATACATCTAAATATTTGTTATTACTTACTAGTCATATAAACATAATAATAATTACAACAAATAACTTTCCCATTATCTGTTATGCTTTATGAACAGGATTTGTTTTTGTTTTGTTTAAGTAGTGTTTTATATTGTTACAGTTTTGATTTATTTTTAAATAAGACTATTTGCATTATTATACATACATACATACATACATATGGAAACACTTTTTAGGCCAGTACTTACTTCCTAAAGCCCTGCTGAAGAGCTTTCCTCCAATAGATAAAAATATTTCTTGTTGTTATGTGTAATTAGTATTTTATGATATAGTATTATAGTTATGCATATATAGGATGAGCAACTTAAAACTGGCTCCAGATTGAAGATCACGATTGTATAGTGCCTTGCGACTATAATGCTACTACCGGTTTTATCTGTTACTATTTCTTTCTATTGCTATCAGTTGAACATTATTAATACTTTGGTAGCCTGCAATGAATTTAGTATCATAAGTTGTGTTGTCCCAAAATGCCTTATTCTCTGCAAGAAAGGATTGCCATATTCAATGCTTATGTTCATACAGGATCCTTGGTTTTTTTCATATTGTTTAAATGCGAAATCTATCAGTCATTAAAAAAATGGCATAAAATAAAGACTAGCCTTCGAACACTCTAATAGCATCAGGGTTATTCAAGAAAAACCTGATAAAACGTTGAAAGAGAGAGCTTTAACCCAAGACCAGATGAAAAAAAAGGTATGGATCCAACTAAGACACCTCCATGATTCCCAAGCCCATACTCACTGCAATGAGCCACTGAGGCCCTTTCAAGGAAACCTGGGATATATTTACTGATAAGTTTCTGAATGCAATCAATCCAACCAAGAGTAGCTTTCAAGATATGGTTAAAAAATGTTTTATTAAAGGATCTGTGAAATGCCAAATTTAATAAGCAACTTTCTGTAAGGGCTTCATGAGGCCATAGCTAATATTCAACAAAAGATTTTTGCAACCCTAAAAAAATGTATGGAAAAACTATCACAATAGAGTGGTGAAAACTACATATCATGCCGCAACATACTTAATTTTTTTAATTTGAGACCCATATCGTGTAACATCTCCACAACAGCTGAATGAAGCGGATATAGAGAAATGCTGTATTTATTGTAACTGGCTTCTCAATAAAATTCCTAATGCTGTATTTTCTGACTGACGAAGAATGGTTCCATCTTTCTGGGCATGTCAATTTGCAATATACCTAAACAAATTGCAATAGTTTCAATGAACTAGAGGAAAAAAATGTTTAAAGTGTTATCAGTACTATTTTCTCTACCGTTTTCTATCGGGGTGTCTCTCTCATATGATTATTTGAGGAAAGATATGCATTGCTGCATAGGGTGCTAATCAAGAAAAATAAATGTGTAACCTTAAAGAATAAGTGTAAAGTTTTTGTTTTCCATTTTTATTTCTTTAAGTGATAAAAGCCAATGTATGGCCTTGTGCATTTTTTAGTTGCTCACCCTGAATATATTCAATTGTTAATACACCCTGTAGGCTAATATGTAATATCGACCTGGACGGCTTTCCTTCAACATTTAAAGGAATTCTTTTTTATATAGTTAAGTGATGTTTTATGTTGTTACAGTTTTGCTTTTTCATTTCAGATTGCTGAGATTAAACGACTCCTGCCTAGATTGAAATCTATGAGTTTTCGTTTACATCATTCTGAAGTGGTACAAGATATTAAACCAGTAAGTACTTTAACTCACCCACTCCTCTCCTTAAGTTATGACCATTCCAAAAGTGTTGCAGACTATAAATTAGCAAACATATTATTGTTGACTGAGGAGTGCAATGCTGGGGTGCCTGGTGGGTTCTGGATCTTCCTCCTGACAGAATGTACATTCTAACATTCCTTTCTGTATATATTTAGAACAGTTTTTGATATTGTATTATTTTTGTAAAGGATATCTATGTAAACTATCATCATAATATAAAATAATTGATTTCAGGATATTGTTGCAGCCACTGCAGCTTGTGAGGAAGTCAAACAAAGTCGCAAGTTTGCTCAAATTCTGGAACTGATTTTACTTATGGGCAATTATATGAATAGTGGATCAAGGAATGGCCAGGCTTTTGCTTTTGAAATAAGTTTTTTGCCCAAGGTAAATATTATTAATTACACAATTTTGTGTTTCTTCTAAATAATTCTCAATATTTTGTACATCCTTTGTGGATCATTAACAGATATATATTCAAAATAATGTGTAAAGAACATTGGTGAAATTAAATGTTTTGTGCTCATTCATTTGATTGGTTTAAGCCCAAGCCAACTTTTTTTCTTCTTTTTTTTACGTTTTATAGTTTTTCAGAACACTGTATATGGAAGTAAATTTTTTAACCTGTACATAGTGTTTTAGTAGAGACATTTAAAATATTTATGTCATATCGAAGCTGAAGTAAAAGCCATATATATATGAACACTATATTTATAGTGTTCAAAAAATATCTGAACAGTTTAATATCTCTTATTCTAATGTAGAAACAATTGGAATTTTTTAGAAATCTACCTCCATTATCTACAAAGTAAGCCAAAAATTAGAAACCAGTTACAGGATTCCTCAAAAATTATAAAATGTTATTTTTTCCTAACTTTTCTTATGGAACTATGAAAAATATGTTTGTGCTTTCTTTAAAGTAGAGCAAGAAACACATTAAATGTTTTTATTTTTTAAATTAATTTTTTCCAGATTTGTAGTGGTTTAAAGATGTAATGAAAAAATTTCATTATCTTTGAGTTCGGGCCATTAAGATCACCTGACCTGTCTCCTTTAGATTACTTTTTTGAGGCTATTTAAAAAAGAATTTTTATAAAATTAGGCCAAAACACATTGACTTAACCCAGCAAATATATGAAGCGGCAGAAATCCCTCATGAGATGGTACAAAATGTGATAAATAGCTGCTACAATCACCTAGCTCACTGCCAAACTGCAGAGGGAAACTGTATTTATTATGAAAAGAAGAAGGTTTTCATAAAATTTTTAAATCAGAGGGGAGGGGGGGAATAAAAAATAACATTTTTAATTGGACTTTAAGAAAATAAAAATATTTCTGTTTCTGTAAGACAAAGCTGGAAAAATCACATTTAATGCATTTTGGGGTCATCCTGTATATGGTAGTAATTTTTGGCTCACCTTGTAGATAAAGGAGGTCCATTCAATTTGTTTCATATTGTAAATCTATTAAAAAGCTGGTATTAGAATTTAATATTAATCTGATTTTTATTAAAAAGAATAGAATAATTTGCTCGACAATGGGCGCCAGGTAGCTTAACTTACCAATTTTGAAAAAGAGAAGTTAATTGTTAATTTGTTAAAAATACCCCAGAGTCGCAGATCCTTTTATAAGTGTACTTACAGTTGGCTTTTTTGGTGAAATAAAGAAATCTTATTTTTTTATGCTGAAACTAAACATGATTTATTTAAATAAAATTACACATATATTCTCATAATACATTTCTTATCACTATTCAAGATCTCTGTATCTTTTAACTTTAAAATTCTGCCTTGAAGAGGCTTAAATCCCTTTTTTATGATTCTAAAATAGCAGTTGCAACTTAAAACAAAATTTTTTTATGGTGAGTTTCTAAATTCTCACGTAGCAAAGATTATTATTATTTTAAAATGAAATTAAGTTCTCTAAATTTACTAAATATTATACAAAGATTATTCATTTGAATAAATTTAGAAAGTTCATACAAAAAGTTCCTTTTATACTAAATTATTATACAATTGTCTATGATTCTTTGTTACCGCATAACCGTTCCAGTAGGTCCTAGGCTCCTCGTGGTGAGCTCCTTTCATGTTGCAATGTAATCACCTTGTAGACGATATTTACATACCTGACAATCAATTGTCCTTTCAAGTTCACGGTATTGCACAAAGATTTTCATCACTTTACTAAGAGTTATTGTTCAATACACTCTTCAAACGCAAACTACGTCTTACCATGATAAAACAGTCTCTGTACTCTCTGAATCGTCACCATCACTGTTCTACAACTTCTTTTAGACAAAAAGGTCTCTCACAGACTCAAATATCACAATAGGACTCTACTTTTAACAACTTCCTCTACATTTTGAGAAAGTTTCTCTACACTGAAAACACGTCTGATCGCCTTGAACGTTCTACTGAGACTCTGGACCGCATGGGCATTTCTCACTTCCTTTACCGTTATATATCTAGTCTTGCAACGTCCACGAGAATTATTCTCACATAGCAACACAGACACTGTTCAAATTATTCGCCTGACAACAAGCTTTGTCTATTTTCACAACACAAACACTACCTAAATTTTTATTACAACTTATAATTAATATTTTATACATGACATTATTATATTGGAAACCTATATTTACTTTTTATATTCCCTTGTCTTATTCAATTTTGAGTCATTCTTTTGACTTCTAAAATCCCCTCCCTTATTCAATTTTAACGTTTCCCGGGTTACTTTTAATATTCAAATCTCAATATAACCATTTTTTGGTTTTCTAAGTTAAAATTACCATTTTTGGTATTACAATATCTATATTTAAATAGAACTAAGAAAACATATTTATGCCGTTCTGATAATTTTTGAACACTCTGTATATTTACAGAGAGAGAGAACCCTTTTTGAGAGAGAAAAATGTAACGATGCTAGACATAATTAATATTTTGATTTTCACAGATTTATTCATTTTTTAAATAAAAAGAGTTTTTTTCTTGAAAATTTCTATGTGGAAGAAACTATTAAGACTGTCTGTTTGGTTGTGTTTTGATCTTAATAAACCACCTTAGAGATGTGGTTTAAAATAGAAAATTTGCTTTAATTCTTTCTCTAAGCTTAGAATTTAGATTTATATGTGTAATAAAAAAACAACTAAATATTGGCGTTCCATAGCAAATCGCGGAAAATTTTATATTTTGGTCTAGAGAAGTCCTTAAGTTTTGAAATTTTATGTATGTACTCAACTATAGTTTCTTTACAACTTTTATTTTGTTCAGCTTTCGTCAACCAAAGATGTAGAGAACAAAACAACACTATTGCATTACTTAGCAGACACCATTGAGCATAAGTTTCCAGAACTTTTAACTTTTGGAGATGAAGTCTCACATATTGATAGAGCAGCTCGAGTAGCAACGGACATGATTCAGAAAACACTTAGGCAGATGGAAGTGAATGTTTGTAATTTGGAGAGAGATTTGGCAAACAACAAACAACCACAAAGTGAAGATGACTTATTTACCCAGGTCATGGGTGTATCCTTATATGAGTACTTTAGACCATATTAATATTAAGATAATATTTATTGTATTTCCCTCATTATGCTATATATATATTTACATAAGAAAAAAATTAAAGTATTACATAATAAACTAAAATTGGCAAATTATGTTATAAAATAATGGAATACATTATATGAAAAGACAAGAAATACAAAAGATAAATAGTTTAAAAACCCAATAATGTTCATATTTTACAAAACACATACATATATATGAGGTGTGATAAAAAAACGGGAATTTTTTTCTTAAAAAATCTTTATTTATTAATCAACATCAATTTTGTCCCCTTTCAAAGTAATCACCATCAGATATAATACATAAGTACCAGTGTTTTTTCCAATATTGGAACCACTTCTGAAACTCACTTTTTGGTATGGCGTTCAGCTCCTTCAGCGATTATGTTTTGATCTCATCAATGGTTGAAAAACATCGTCCTTTTATTGTTCTCTTTAGCCTCGGAAATAGAAATAAGTCACAGGGGGCCATGTCCGGTGATTACGATGGTTGAGGTAAAATCATGAACAAGGAATGAGGTGTGGAACGTGATAATACAATCATAATATTTAGGTTTGTAATAGACAGGGTGTTTCCAAAAATCGTTCCAAAACTTACGACCTTATTCATTACATCAAATTCATTGAAAAAGTTTATATAAATATATTTCCTAAAATACTTAGTTTTCTATCTAACCGCCAGTTTGTGTTTTTAATAAAAACAAAAATCATCTTTTTTAAAATGAATGATATAGAGTTAAAATTTTGGATGCTTCTTAGTGTTATAAAAACCAAGTTTAACCCTTTGAGTGCCACAAGAAAATTTTCATAACTCACCCAAAAATGCCACAGGTATAAATGGTTTTTTGGAGAACTTTGTTATAATTGACACAGATTAAATTGTATACAAGATATCTTAACAAATTTAGTGTCAAAATGTTCAGTGTTACCTAGGCTACAATTATATTTGTAAATAAGTTGGATTCTATATGTAAAAAAAAATTATTTATTAAAAACCAAACTTTAGATAATTTAGGGAAAAAAATTTTACATTTTTTTTTTTTTTTTACCTCACAAACCAAAAATATTTTATATATGGGAAGTGTGCTATTTTCTATCTATATACTGTTTTCTATAAGTGACCAAATTTTTAAATTATTTGGTTGAAAACCAAACTCAAACAAAAAACTTTTATCTCAGAACTAACCTATCCCAACCTATCCTAGGCCTATTTTGTTTACCTGATGTACTAGGTTAATCTAAGTTTAAATCAATATCACTATCACTAAACTGATTGTCACTATCACTTTCTGGTTGATATAACGGGTCTAGATCACTGTCATCCCCAAATAAATGTAACAAATCATCTTCAGAGGCTAAAGAGTCATCGTCTGAATAACCTAAAAGTAATCTGTCTACTTCGCTACCTCTTAGATTTTCTTCCGCCATTTCAAAGCAATATATTATCCAAAATACTACTTTAAACTAGTAATAACTAAAATAATAACCTTCAACAAACAAATAATAAAATATCACGAACAACAAACTTCAAAAAAACTGATGACTGTAGCGAGAAAATAATATCAACACACAATAATATCAGTACACTTCTAACCTGCAAGTGAAAATGACAACAGCTGATTTTGTGCATCAGTAATTGTTGTCATCTGTTTAGTTAGCTAAAACAAAATTTTTTCCACCACTGAATATCACTGGATATACCACAAAGTATTTTAAAACACCGAAATACTATATAGCAGATTACAAATAAATTAATTAAACTACGAAATACGCAGTGGCGATGGATCGTCACCGTGGCATTTCTCGCACGAAAAAATGGTGACGATAGATCGTCACCGTGGCACCCAAAGGGTTAAGAAAAATAATCAACCGATATCCTTTACTCATTTCAAAATGGCAGCTATTTAAACTTGTTATTGTCAAATATTTGAAAACCTGTTAATTTTACAAGAGATAAAATATGTTTCTTTTTTAATACAAACTAAATGTTTTTTTTATTCTTTCTGTAGCTCAAAAAGCACAAAATGTTAAAAACACAAAATAGCGGGAAGATAGAAATCTAAACATTTTAGGAAAAATATTTATATAAACTTTTTCATAGGTTTTGATGTGAGGAATAAGGTCCTGAAGTTTTGGAAACACTCTGTATATACCTCCCCAATCGTAAGTTCCATACTCCAACCTAACTTTGAACCATGGAAAAATAAATTTTATATAAACCACTTCTAGTGACAATGTCTTTTAAGAATAAGAATTAATAAAAAAACTCTTTCAACTTAAATTTTAAAGAATTGATGTATATTGTCCACATTAAACCATCATCCAAAACCACTATAAAGTACTTACACAGATCTTTTTGTTCTATCACAATACATAAATAGTATTTTCTACCACACACTTCATATATTTATATAACATTGGTGAGACTCCCCTTTCAAATTAAAGTTAATAAACAAGTTTTGTCCATATTCAAAATCATATGGACAGATTATTGTAACAACAGGTTTTTTCCTTGTCATTTAAAGGCAAAAACCTTTTCGGTAATCATCGCCAGATAAAAATAAGGGGGGGGGAATATAAAATAACCCTTCCCCCCTCTAATACTCTAATAGCGTCAGTGTCAGAAAAGAACAAGATTGGTCAAGTGGACCTGATTGAAAAGATGAAAGAGTGGGATCCTAACCTAATCTATCTTAAGACTACGTGTAAATCCAGCTGGATTCCTCAGAATTCCCAAGCCATTACTCACTTAAGTGAGCCCCCGAGGGGACACAATAAATGTTAAAACAATATAAACTAAAATATCTAAGTTTATCTTTCCTGGCTTGTTTGTCATTTTTTTAGGGCTTTTCAAAGTATTCAAAATTTGCTGTTTATCTTTAACATGATATTATCTTTTAGTAATGTCTATATTCTTAGTGTTAAAAATCCAATCTATTTTATTAGCATTATTTCAAATAAATTTTTTGTCCTTGTAGAGCGTTTTTTGGTAAATAGCTTGTGGATGGATACATCAAAGACTAAAAAGTTATTCTATTTAAAACATATAAGCCTATATTGATTTATTATTAATATGGTTTAATTGGATATTTGTCATAATTTGTGTATATACAAACTAATAAATGTGTTTCAACAGTATAAATCAATTTCCGTTATCAAGTGATAAATCTATAACGCGGAAAAAATGAAAAACAGCAACATAGCCTAGAGCCATGTTGGAAACTAAAACTAATAACCTAAGAACGGAACTCGGGCCTAAAGTTAGTCCTGGGCAGTTTACTAGGACTAAGAAGAAGACACAACACTACACTATACAAAGAATGGCAAACAACTGAATTATGTTAGATGCTAATAGTATAGAATAATACCCTAACAGTTCATCGGTGTGAATAACCTTTTGTCTCCTCTTCCAAAAAGTTTAATGTGTGATCTCATCATAACTCCCACTGGAGCTTTAAGCGAATAAATTTCAGCTTTATTTATTGTCCATAATAATATAAACACTCCATCATTATCTTACAAAATTTTATTAGCTTAGGAATTCAATTTGCATTTTTACTTTAATTATTGTTTTTACTATTATTATTATTATTACTTTTGATTGACTTTACCAATTCGGTTACATTTTTTTTCACACAATATACAAATATTACGTCTTGTCTCTTGATTCAAACAAATTATACAAACAACAATATAAATATTAGTCTCCTCCTAAACGTAGTAATAAATTAGAAAATACAAAATTAAATATATTAAATGTTTAGCTTGACTTATGAGAAAAATTATACAGTATAACAAACACACAGAACACAATTCTCACAAAAAATACGCCTAAGTATCAGACGCGTTTCAATGACAAGGTCGTCCTCTTCAGTGATACACGAGCTATACCAATCAAACTATAACTGAGTTTGTATAAATATATAGACTTGTTATATTAATAAGTACCAGGACATAATTGTAAATAATGAACTAGGACCTATACTAAATTCTATATTAATGTCAAATGTAATGTATAATGTTAAATGTAGGGTTAGTTTGATTATCTTGTATTAGCTATATGTTAAATCTTAAGTAGTTAAATTGACATGTGGCGCGTACTATCGCCTTGGCAGTGTAAAATAATAAGCCACGCCCCCTTCAGTTTGTATAAATATGGGGTTCGGCGCAACGTTAGATTCAGTTATAGTTTGATTGGTGTAGCTTGTGTATCACTGAAGAGGACGACCTTGTCATTGAAACGCGTCTGATACTTAGGCGTATTTTTTGTGAGAATTGTGTTCTGTGTGTTTGTTATACTGTAAAATTAAATATACAAATAACAATTTATATTAAAATGCTTTCATATCTTCAACAAAGTCATTAATTTCAAAAATACAAATAAGAACACAAAATAAAATAGTAAACACAGCAATGACATGAGTTCACCACACATTCGAGATACCACTAACAGAGTAAAACATTCCTGATCAGAATAAAAACTAGACTGTTAATTTTGAATTTATTGCCCGAAGTAAGTGTCAATTCCTTAGAGAGTTTCTCCCCTGAGCTGAGAAATGAATTTACACCTTATATACTGGCTCGAGTTAATTCGACTTTAAGTGAGATGTCTGCCATGTCACAAATGGTAGTCACATCAAACCAAAATGACTGTTTAATGAAAAACCTGATGTGTTTTGTTTTAAAATGAAACTTCAATCGATTATGTGAGTTATCTGAATAAATTTCTACATGCTTTTAAAATTGTGAAATTATTTTTTAAACACTGTATAGTTTCATGCCTGAATATAATCGATACATACTTTAGCTAGTCTGGGATAATCATAATCTTCAAAATTCTAAAAACTAATGTTATAATTATTGCAAATATACCTAAACACTCATATTGTAAAAAACTTTTTCCAATGTTAGCAATTTTAACTTTGCTCTCTATATTTTATGAATGGAGTAACCACCTCTGAAAAATTTTGATTGCCTTGTTGGATCGTCACCACAGTTACTATTCAAGAGACAAAAACACTAAAACCTAAAATAGATTTATGAGTCATAGCTAAAGTATATGGCTATAATGTATAATGAGTTACCAGTTGACCTAAGATCTATTGACAATTTAAACAAATTTTGAAATCAATTAAAATTATGGTGTTGAATAAAGTGTATTATTTATTGGAAAAATATGTGGCATCGTAGAGAATGATGTTTGAACTTATATGTTAGATAATTGTTAAGAATTTATATATAGTTACAGGATTGACCTTTGCACATATAACGAAACATCAGTAATTTTTACCTGTGGTAAATTTTACATTATAGTAGTGACGTCACTGTTTGACCTTGAAGGCTGCCGTTTACAATACCTTCCTTTCTCCACATCCTCTTCTTTATGGGCACTTATTCCTTAGTTTGGTTAAAGAGCAAACATTTGGTCAACGTTATGACCTTGGTCCTCCGATTTAATCATATTCATATTTGGTTATTTAGGGCCCAGATTCCTAATTACAGCAATTCAGATACTATTTTAATAATGACAGCAGTAGCTGGTGAAGTACACCAACTTTTTTATCCCTTTGTATTTAGAGTTGATTAATTCATTTAGATTTTTTTTTTTTTTGTGTGTGTTAAAATTACAGGTTTGAAATTATTATTATTATTATTGACAAATTTCATACCTCACATTGTGAGGTCAATGTGATAAATATGTTAAAAATTTAAAATATGACTGTCTACTATTGGTGTAGTGTTAATTTATGTTAATTTTGTAATTTTAATGTTTGAAATAAAAGAGTTCCTTAACCCTACATCAGTCTTTTGCAGTGGAAGCAAGAAAACAATGTGCTTTATTACAAAATATGTTTCAAAATATGGAAACTCTTTATTCAGATCTTGCAGAGTTTTATGTTTTTGATAAACAAAAGTACACCTTAGTTGAATTCTTCACAGACTTGAAGAGGTTCAAAGATGATTTTTATGTGAGTTGACTATAATTGATTTAAACTTATTTTATACACTTGAAATAATCAACAAACCCACAATACTGATAATTTAGGCTGTCGTTTAACTTGAATCTGTGGATATAGTAACTGAAATACCCATGTCCTGTCAATACTTAAGGTGATAGTTCACCTCTTCATATTTTCTCTTTATCCAATCTCTCAGATCCGGGATTAATTTTCTTGTCTAGCTTCCTATATTGGTAGATTCTGCTCATCTGGCCTGCCACATGTCCCATTTTTCATATTATGAATATTTGTAACCTCTATAGAGATCAATAGGTGTGTCTACAGTAGATAGTGTTTGTGTGTTCTGGTGCATTTCCGCATTCCAGACACATGAGTTATACTTCCGCATTCCAGACACATGAGTTATACTTCCGCATTCCAGACATACCAGACTCATGAGTCATACTTCCAAATAAAATTACTTTTACCATTATTTCCGCATTCCAGACATACCAGACAAGGTAATTTCCACATATTTACTGTTATTTCCCATTCCGATCATACAGGACAAGGACATTTCTGGATTCCGTACTAGGTCATCGGTCTTGAGGGGACATTGGTCTTAACCTTGACTTTGCTTTTAACGTTATTTCTGCATTCCGGACAAGGTTGTCGGCCTTGATCTTGACGGAGGGCTTGATACATAGTGGGACAAGGACATGTTGTGACAGGGTAGACATGTTGGGCACTCTGTCTTAGAGTTTTAGGCCTGGCAGGCTGTGCGGGGTTTCCCCTTAGTTCAGTCATTATCATCATGTTTATAAGTACGCGATTAATTAATGAAGGTTGTGCTTTTAAGGTCATGGATACGTGGGCATTTTGAGTGCTAGGCGGTCTACGTGTTTTTCTCTTACAATTGTAACAAATGGTACAATAGTAGTTTGGTCATGTTTATTCATGAGTGCTACTTGTTTCTTGATGATCATTACATTTTTCCATATCTATTTCAAGACACCAATTTTCATCTAAATGCATGTTACCATCTAACGGATTAGGACATAATAATCCTATGATGAAATTTTCTTTCTCGTAATAATCATTTCCTCTTTTATTTGAAATTAAAATATCTGGGTTAATTTTATCATGCTCGAAAGTGATATGTACATATTTATACCAAACATTAAAAGCGAAATTAGCTAAATTTCCATAATTATTTCCAACAGCCGCATAATGCAATTTTAATTTCCTCTGTTACCACGAATTTAAAGTACAAATATTATTAAAATCGTCCGTTACACCGCGTCAGTTTTGTTGCATAAAATTCAATGTTTCATTATCTATTTCACTGTTTAAAGTTAAATTATAATATTTCTGATACAATCATATTGAGTTCGATAAATTTTGAGATTCTACATTTGATAAAGAACCATTTAATGAAGAGGATAAATATCCGTAATCAATTAAAAAATTCACATCTAACATAGTTAGAACAATTAGTATTGAGATCTTCATTCTTATCATTACTAGTTTTAACTGTTAAAAATAATGATAACATACACAATATATAAATAGTTAAATACATTCTATATATGTACTAATACACTTTCCTCTATGCTATATTAAAATATAATGAGGAAGAAAATAATTATCTATCCTAAAAAAGAAGAAGAAGAAGTGAGGGAAAATCAGAAGTCGATAAATACTATAAAGAATCAACGTAATTCATAACTCCTCTTAGGAAAAACACGCAGACCTTCATTAATTGCACTCATAAATATGACTATTTTCTATTACATCACTATGGGAAAAAAATCCTACAATACTGTTTCACAATCATAAACATATGATGACTGTACTACGGAAAAACCCGAACAGCACTCTCTTTCGCAATCATAATAATGATGATATCATTGTTACAACATTCCAGAGAGGGGTCGTCAACCTTAAAATCAAAGAAACATAAAAACGGAGGTCGAAAACCACGAATCAAAACATGAACAACGTTCCAGAGAGGGCGTAGACCTACAAATCAAAACAAACATAAAGAGTCTGGTATGTCTGGAATGCGGAGATAAAGGTAAAAGTACCATTATTTGGAAGTATGACTCATATGTCTGGAATGCGGAAGTGGACCAGGACACAAATAATATCCACTGTCTACAAATACCATTACAGCATTGTTTGTTACTGTTCTATATGCACGCATATTGTAAAAATTATTTTTCTTTAAGTTTCTCTAACATAATTTTATACATTTTATTACCTAAAACTTTATTCCAAGTTGGTGTTCCATATAAATTTATTGAGTACACTGCTATCATTTATACACGTCTCCTACTTGCCCTTGTACAACCTATGTTAGGCACAATAGCTTCAAGATTTTTTCAAGAGGCTCATAAACATTTCAATGAAAGCATTTCGTTAAATATATACCACTTTATATAAACTAATTTTCTGTGTATTTCATACTTTTCATTTTTAATATTCATGACCAGCTCAGTTATTAAATTTATTCAGTATTTGAAAGGATTCTATATACAGGAGAGAGAGATAGAGAGAAAGAGAGAGGGAGTGTAAATTCAACAGCGTATATTATTTTGTAATTTTTGGTTATGACACAGTTATCTCCACTTTTTGTTTTTGTTAATTAATTATTATTGTTTTATCTATATAGTTAAGTTGTTTGTATCAAGCCTTGTAAGACCTAAGTCACTACATTTTGCTTGTACAATTTTAATACTCGTTTGTTTATTCCAATGGTCCCCTTTTTAGTTATGTTTTAATAATTATAAGTTATTATTTTAAGTTGGGATATAATGTTTAAGTTTATTAATTTATATTCTTTTTTCTTTTCATTATTTATATTTAATTATAATATTTTTGTACAAAGAAAATAAATTTATAAACAATTCTTTTTATGGCAATTTTTTTTAAATTAATGGTCATTGGAAAAAATTAATTGCTTTAGTGTACAATCATTTCAATGCTTTATGTACAATAATGTGTTATATCTGCGGACAGTTTCAATAAACAAATATTATGTTTTATTACATTCTAGCAAGCCCATAAAGAAAATATTTTAGCCCGTGAAGCAGAAGAAAAGTCAAGGCGCCAACGAGAAGCTCGAGAGAAAGCTGAAGTTGAAAGAGCTGAGCGAGTTGCAAGGAAGAAAGCATTAGTTGACATGTCAGGCGAGCAGACACAAGAAGGCGTTATGGACAGTTTGTTGGAAGCATTACAAACAGGATCAGCATTTAGTAGAGATCAGAGAAGAAAACGACAAAGACCGAGAGTAGATGGGGGTAAATAAACATTAATATGATACTGAAGAAAGTTCAAAAATTTCTGTCTTTCAGTGTGTTTGTCTATGCTTCTATTGACCAAACAATTTAACCGATGTTGAAAATTTTGATGTATGGTCATAGTTTAGCTTTATCTCTTGATCTTTACTCATCTTTTGAGTCTTATGCTCAAATGTACATGAGCAGGAGGAACTCCATCTTTTGGTCTGTGTTCATGTATATGTAAACACTAATGTGTTTTGATTTTTGCTCCAATTTTTAGATTAACATTAGTTTTGCAACTATCTGGCCTAACGTGGTCAGCTAAATCAGATAAGCCAGATGTTGGGGGTGAATACTTTCTTGTGCAATCAATACTGACAATTTATAATAACTAAATATCAGTAGCATTAAATAGCATATTTAAACTTTTGTTTCTAGATTTTAAACAAAGAGTTAATGTTAATTTGACCTAATTACAGGAAGAAAGTAAGTCAGATTATGAAAATATTTACAAAACCTTAATAATTATGTATAAAATGTAACAAAGTTTATATTTAAGGCAACATTTTAAAATAAAGATAAAATTGCATATTACTGTATAGTTCAAATCCACTATTTAAAAATGTAAAAGCCAATTTAAAAAATAAAAAAAAAAAAAATAAAAAGAATTAGATTGACACTGTTTATAATAAAAACAAATTTACAACACGAAAATGAAACCAATGTAGTACTTAGGATATACAAACTACTCATAATACATGTACTATGAATATCTTTCATAAGTCGCTTATAAATTGACCATTTTATAGATTCAATTTGCAGATCTATATTAATATTATTTATACTAGAATCCAAGCTGGATAATACGGAAGGCCAGATAGCCACGAGTCTACTGTACTATCATATAGAATGCTATGACTTATTTAGTATTCTTCGGGAATAGTTTTTTTTAAGTTAGGTTGTAAATTTGTATTCATTTTCATTTTTTTGTTATGTATTTGCCAGCTGTTGTTTGTAAACATGACATTGCGTCACAACAGTGAATCAGTGTTGAAAACATAAATTAATATTTTATTTGTATTGCAAAGAAAAAGGCGAAAAAGGCTTACGGGGGGTACCGTTTGGTTTACCGGTTTGGGTGGTACTTTGTAATGCATTGCCGGGTAGTCCGATCGTGTGGTAAAATTAATATAATTACACTGGGCGAATCTCAATCTAGGCTAGCCATTTTTGACGATTATTTGCTACAAACTAATTTACTAAAACTAACCAACTTACACTAAAATCAATATTAATATTAACTACTCTGTATTGGCACAACATGTCGGCTAATACAAAAGGCCTATCATGGCCGTATATTAGTTCGACTATTAATATTACGATAACCAAAAATGCGATTCGCCCCGATATAAACCCTAGGGCCATACCGGCCCTATTCCTTTAGGTTTAGCAAGGCATAGTTATAGGTTCTGCACCATAATAAACCAAAGATTAACGCTGTGCAGGCGTCTTCCCTCACTGCTGGTTGAAGCACTACTCTTCTCTCTTATCTAGTGCCGCCTCGAGCACATACGGGATAGCGAAGGAGAGGGGGGAGTGGTGGCTAATCACCACAGTCACCCCCTCTAGCCAAAAAACAAAAAAAAAGAGGTACACCATTCGCGGGACGGGAATGAGGAATAAGGACGGGACGAGGTATAAAGTTAGGTAGTGGCAGATGATATTGCCCTTGTGGTCAACTCGCCAAAAAAAAATTAATTAAAACGTGAACACTTAGGTAGAACTCAAATGCTCGCCCTAACGACTGTAAACTAAAACAAACTGGAAGCCAAACTCATTTTTAACATTAAGGATAAGGGAGATAGTTTAGAAAATAGTGGTGTGTATATAAAATTTCTTGTAATGATTGCAATTGTGAATACATAGGTCAATCCGAAAGGTCAGTTAAGAATAGAGTTATAAAGAACATGTACACAGTTGGAAGTATGGCAAATCTAATTCAAATTTTGCAAATCATTTATTAGACACTGGACATAATTTTGATCCTAAGTTAAACTTTAAACTTCTGCATTTGGAACAAAAAAGTTGGAAACTCAATAACCTAGAATGTTTAGAAATCAATAGATCAATTTTAAAAAACCATACTTCCAACTTAAATGAACAAATACATCTTAACTCATCACCACTATTGAGACCTATTGTGTAACCTTTGTTTTCTAAAACACCCCCACTTTCATCCCACAGGTTAGATCATTGACCTTTCTTTTGTCATTTCTCAACCCCTTTACTCTAACCTTTCTTTTTGTCTCACATTTTTAGTTTAGACTTGTTTTGTTTTCAATTTAGTTGCTTGAAAATGCCTAACGGCGAAACATATGTCGCAATTAAAGCTGTTATGTGGAATTAAAAAATCGTCTCATTATTTCCATTATCATGGAATTCCATCATGTACCGACTGTTGTAACATTAAATTATATTTAATAAAAAACTACTATGAGAAGAATACGAATGCTTGACCACTGACAAACATAAAAAAATTCACTCATAGAACCAAAAATGTTAGTAGGTCAACAAGGGACTTAAGGAGTTGAAGGGGGGAAAGAGGGGTAGAGCTACTGTAGGTAAAGTCGCGGCAATGAAGTTCTTTGGCTTTGTCGGTATCGTGCTGAGGGGCGTTACAGCCGACAAAAAGACCAAAGGTCATACATATGCCGCTAATACATTGATTGAAGTTAAATAACGAGTATTTAAAAAAGGATTGTGCACATACAGTATGGGGGGGGGGGGGAATATTACAAAATTGAATTACAAAATTATTGGTTAATGCCAACACCATTAATATAACCCACAGAAATAAGTATACAATTTAATTACTTAAACTATAAAGACCGAGATTGGTGATAGGAAAAAAGAGGAAACTGTGGTGTGTTTCAAGGTGAAAAATGTTTAGATGAAAGGGAGGGTTAATAAGGAATGTGATGGTAATTAAGGGGGGATATGAATTTATTAGGGTATTAGGATGAAAGTGATAGTGTATGTTTGGATGTGGGGGTGGGTATAAATGAGTGATGAATGAGGTTTGAGAGAGGAAGCTCGGATTACCTGCAGATAATCGTCATGCAATGGTAGGCGGATCGGTCGGGCGACCAAGGCGAGGGGAAGGCACCACAAAATAAAATATATAATGGGGAATAGGAAAACAAAAATGCTTAAGGTAATCTAATTCCCCAAACAAAAAAAAAAGTGTAATACCATTCCATCCACAAGGGAAAGCCGACGAACCCAAGACTGCATTGAGTTTGCCCTCTCGAAGGGGTGGATAAAAAAAAGAGCAGAAAACCCCTAAATGGTCTCATCCGTCAAGGCGCCGTTTCGTAGAGGTGCACCCTTAGCAAGGATGCACCTTAGCCATACTAGTCTCGCATGGTAGACGAAAGCCGAGTGGGGGGGGGTTTATGGGGGGAGTGTTAATGGACGGTGAAGGTATAGTGTTAAGTGTGATATGTAAAGTGTAAGGAAAAGAAGGAAGAATTGGAAAAATACTAAACTAATATCACCTAAGCCTATTGAGATTGGCCCAGGTATCGAGAAAAAAAGTATAAGGGGGTTGTGCTTGGTTTTGTCATAACGGCTGATGAATACTTAGGCCCGAAAATTCTGTCCACCCGCAAAACCCGAGTTAGGCAAACCTAAATATCGGTCAGCCCGTTAAATGAAGTCCGCAAAGCGGATCGAGGGTCTCGGACATATAAAATAGATTTTAAAATGTCAAATATACAGGAATTACCTAAGGGTGAAAAATGGATGCCATCATTCAAAAAACACGAGTCTGGTAAATTCCGGTCGGCGGTCTCATTATATACTGTCACATCACTGGCTGTTAAGGTTGCTAGGAAAATATTAAAGGTCTGAATACTTGAAATTTGGTGAGTTTGGGTACAAATTGTAGGAAAAAACGAGTTTAAAAATGGAAATTGAACCAGCAGGGTTCACCCGACGAATAAGGCGCAGGAGTGACACAAAATTGGACTGTAAATGTTCATCTCTGTGTCTCAAATTGTCGTTCGTACCAATAATAAGCACGACATGTGCAACCGGAAACCAGGAGTGACGGTTATCTTTAATAAGGGTTTTGAGCCCAGGGACTCTGAGGCCGGAAAATCCCTGGAAACAGATTGAGCTCGGACCCGGAAGGTCTCATATACTCTGAATTTTGGCTAATCTACAGACATGACTATCCCCCATGACGGTATTTGAATGAGAGTCCCCGTCCGGGGTACTATGGGACCATGCGATCATTGAAATACTGAATTTATTATTATCATTGTAGAACAATAAATTTTTTGAATATTTATGAATATATTGAAAAACCGAAGGGGCTTGCGGAAATCTGTATGATGAAAAAATATGACACATAAAGGGTTGAGTAGCCTGGGCAATAAAAAAGCGCATAAATAAATAAACATGTCGTTATAGGGAGGGTACAGTACATCTCGTTAAAATCGGAAAAGAGTAAAGGCAATAGTTAGTGGGGGGGAGGGGTTGAGTAGGCTTCATTTTGTTAATCAGTTTTGAAGTAAGATAGTCAAGAAAAAAAAATATTATAAACTTAAATAATTAATTTAGAAAATAAGAATTTAATATATAAATAAATGGAGTGGGAGGTTTATGTGACCGTCTGCGCAGAAAAAAAAATTTTGTATAAATTTCATCAACATCCTATCATTGATGTATGAGCCACTATGTTTGGTTAAAGTTGCAGCAACTAATAGGGATTATTTCATAATATTAACAAGTGTATAGGCTGAGTTTGCTACCAGAGTGATATAAACTGTACGTACCGTCGATATATTGTACCTTTAAATAATATACAGTTTGTTTTAAATTAAATTAGACTTATATCTAACATTAACCTAGTTTTGTAGTACTAGATATTGAATAAAGATTTCTGCCTACGATGCGTCTGTTGTATGAGATAAGCCGACCGAAGTCAATAGCTGAAGACTGGTTTGACCTGTATAGATCGGTACAACAACGAAATTAATACTTAAAACTACGCTATGCCGACCTAGGCCGGAAAAATATTTCAAGCCATAACATAATTTATACATATATCTTAACCCATAAAAATATAAAATTGGTTACAAAAATACAAAATTATAAATGGATTTCTGCATAAAAGAATGAAAACAGGCTATCTAATGAATTTACGTTTAACATATGCTAGTTGAACAGCGAAAGAAAAAAAATCTTTGATTAAATTTTTAGAACAATGCAATGCATTAATTCATTCAGTAAAAAAATATATTAATTTTCTTCTCATTTGATTGGCTTGTTTTTTTAATTTTGCAATCCACTGTATCAACTAAAATACTTTAATAATAATTTTATACTGAAATTTTATTAATTTTATAAGGAAATAATTTTAAACTGGTAAATTACAATAAAATGCATTAAATTTAGAATTTTTTTTTCTTTCTAACTATAGATAATTAATGTAATTAAATAGTTAACTCACCATTTTGGAAGACAGGATGTTAATAAAACTAGACCGAATTTATACTGGTTACTTACCATTTTAGATATAAGTTCGCGGGGATAAAAAAGGTTAATTTAAAAGTTATATTTAGAGAGACGGAATTTAGATTTCACGAAAAAAGGTTGTGCAATACAAGTGTAGGGCTAAAGGTTAGTTTAAATTATTTAAAAAAAGAATTTAATTTAATTTAAAGTATGTAAGGTAATTTGAATGTGTTTTTGTGTTATATAACTATATTCCTCATTATATAATTCACAAAACAAAAGTAGACCAAAAATAGTAGTATGTGTCCGGCAATTGAAAAAACATAAATATAACCAAATTTTGTTTATAAACAATATATTCTTCCCATTTCAAGACAATCTTTACAACTCTTTGTAAAATTTGATTTATCAAAGCTTCTGGTTAAATGTTTCGTAACCTAGCAAAATACTTGCGTTAATTAACACTTAGCGTAATCAATGTAAGGATTTTTGTTTTATTGTAAAATGAGGTCTTTCAAGAGAAAAAATACAATAAGATTGAAGTAATTAAATGTGAAGCTTTTAAAGCTGACTTTTTAAAATCCTAATGATGTGGTTATTTAACTCAAAATCAAAACCTAGTTAATTCGCTTTCTTGCACCCAAAACAGTAGATTTACCACCATTGCAACAAAATTCTCTAACCCATTTTCATGATAAAATTTTTCTATATGCAATTCCTTCTTAATAGTGTTTAAACAAATTTTGTTTGTATTTATTTATTTTACAAGGCAACATGCCATACGCTAAGACGGTATAATTCATTACAAAAATCAAATTTAAGTAATTGACTCTTTCAATAAGTAATAAATCAACAAATGAAAGAAAATGATGTGACTGAAACACTGACCCCACAAATATAGAAGTCCTCCAAAATTGAATACTTCATAGATAATACCTATTTTGGAGGTACTTTAGTAAACAATAGGAAACAAATAAAAAGGAAAAAAAGACATGAATGAAACACTGACCCTGAAATATAGAAGTCCTGCAAAATTGAGCACTACAGAAGTAATACTGATTTTGGAGTATTAACGCAAAATTATACGGTTAAAAAAAAGAAAATTATTTTTTGAAAAATAAAGAGAAAAGAAAGTCTAAAAAATATAAAAATTGAAATATATTCTTCAATTTTCCTTATTTCACACAACTTCATTCACGCACCCATTTAAAGCCTACATCCAAATATGCGATTTTATATAGAATTGCTTTTCTGCATCGATTGATTTTATATAGTCAGGCAACTGATTAAATTTAAAAAAGGAGCAACAAATTTGTAATGTCTCAGCATCTCTTTTAAACTTTAAACACTTATAATTATATATATTATACAATTATGTGAAATCATGGCTTTTACATAAACAAAATACTATGACTCCAATGTTAGTAGACATAGAAGTAAGTTTTTTTCTAAATCCTCTCCACAGTTCTACCAGATGACCTTTGGTATAACATTATGTTTATACACTGAGAAAATTTCTAACCAAAGTCTTGAAATAACATAATTTTGAATTCTAATGGTATTTATAACTGCTTTTTAAATAATCTCCAGATCTTTTAAATGATTTTTTTTTTAACTTTACAAAATATATAAGTATTTCAGAGGTAAGACATTCAATGATCGTAAGGAATCGGTCCCGTACAGACTGTGTAGTTATTATACATATAATTATTTTTTGAGAGACTCCCAACAAAAACTGCTAATGATGGCTAATAATTCCAATAATATATATGTTTATATATTGTAAGAAGTGGAATAAACATTATTATTATATGAAATACAACTGATTTTCCAACCCCAAGGGTCAAATAGAGCTCTCTGTTTGATCATGTAATTAGCCTGTTTAATTATCTTGAATCAAGAAGATAAAATCATGTGTAGCCTATGTAAAACATGAATTTTCTCTGTGTTTTCAGCTGAAAGGAGAGCACAATTAAATAGAAGTAGATCAAGAACTGGACTTGTAAGTAGGGAATTAAGTAGGTAAGTTGTATTGTTCATGTGTTATGAGCTTAGTTCAGATCACTAAATCATTTAGGAATAATACACATCGGATCTTTTCCTTGCATTTGTATACAATTTTAAAGGCATGGTAATAAACCTAAGCAAAGCGATAACAAAGACCCAAGTACAAGTATTCATCAATTAGTTTTCTTTATTCTATTTTACAGGCAATATGCATAATCAAAAAATATAATTAAGAAACATTTTGTAGCAATATGATTAGGTTGCTCTCATACTGGAGCCGACTACGTGCTACTGCCGACTATGTACGACTATCAGATGACTCGGTCATATGACTTAAGCTCTCACATTAGAGCATACTTTCGGCGCGTTGTCGAGGGCAGTTACATGATTTGAATATTATAATATTTAATATTTTTGTATTAGCTTTTTTTTTCGTAATACAAACGTTTTATAAGATGCATGGGTTGTTTTACCTGGTTGAAATAGTAGTTTGTTGATGTGGTGAAGGAGACGACATTCAAGAACGGAATGGGTTAACTAAATATTCCTGAAAAAAGAAGAGTGTGTGTTTCATCATTTAATAGAAGACTTGAAAAAAGATTCCAAGAAATTCTTTAACTACTTCCGTTTGAATTTGAACATGTTCACGTACATTCTGGAAACTCAAACCTGAGCTGACGAAACACAGCAATTTTCTCTGTGTGATAACGCCTGAAGAGCTTTTAACTGTTACACTGAGATGAGTAATTAAAAACATTTATTAAAATGAAAATTCAAACTTTTAATTTATTTCCTAAAAACAAAAAATTATTATAGCTTTAATTTATAAAAAATCTAACTTTCTTACATATAAACTAACAAATATGGTCAAGCTTTTAATTGTTCAAGGAGTTTTCCAAATCTGAAATACCAAAATCTGTGAACACCTCTTACTGTTTAGGTAGTGTAGGTCTTTGAGAAGTGCTTTGCAGGACCGTGGTGTTCCACCAGACTGTGCAGTTGAACATTCACTTAGCCATTCATCACTTGATGACTGGTATGATGCGCTCGGTTAATATTGAGTAGTGGCCTCACTCATCAAAGATTACATCACATTCGCTCAAACTGCCAACTAACGAGATGGGGGGTATTTGTTTCAGGAAAGGGTGTAGGCTCATCAAAAAGTGCATTTCACTATCCTGTATATTCTCTTTGAACAGGTTTAGCTTTTATTCCTCGATTTTGAGGAGTTTACCCAATACATACGATACTGAGGCATTGGAACTATACCAGTATACAAGAGAATCCCTATAAACTGTTGAATTTCAGTCTTCAAAGCGTTTAGTTCAAGTCCGTTTTGATTGGCATAGACATTTGTTTGTTCTACTAACATATCTATTACTTCATCAGGGAAAAATGCTATAAAGTAATCATTTGGCGTCATTTCTTCACAGTTTTTAGAAGGGTCAGGAATGTTTCCCTTCCATTGTATATTAGGTGCAACAAATGGTATTTTCTGCCAATCTGACTCTGGTTCAGGAGGAAGTCGGCCTTGCCTACACCCTCTCCCTCCCCCTGTCCTGCGACCTCTTGTTTGGATGTCGAGTCCTCCCTCGTCCTCCTCTTGTTCTAACCCCCCTTCTCACTCCTTTTCCTCGAACTCTCCTAGTCCCATCTAGTAATCTAACCTGGTTACCTGGTGGGATGTAATCAGGATCGTTACGAACTGATGGATCACCAATTATCTCTTCTAAGTTTGGAACATTAGGTACATAAAAAATACCAGGTATCATTGTTTAAGGAGGCACTTCTGCAGAAAGATGGCCTATATTTGCAGTTTCTGATGTTCATGGTTTCTCTGCTGTAGTATTACTATCCACTAATCTAATCTGTTTACCTGAAGGAGTGTAATCAGGGTCGTTACTATTTGACGGATATACTTCAAGCACCTCCACTCCAGAATGGCCAACCTCTTCTGTATCCCAAATGTCTCCTACATTATTTTCCTCTTCATCCGACTCATCACCAATATCTAAGCCTAGTTCTTCCTCATTATGAAGCTCGGAAATCTGAAAAACACAAACAAAATATTATTATACATATAAAACTGTAATATATATTATATATAAAACTGTAATATTTATATTATATATTACAGTTACATATATAGTTATAGAATACAAAATAAATCATAAGCAAACAGTCTCCGACTCGATTGCTAAGGAGCATAATGGTAAACTCACTGCCCCGCTACCCTGTGCGCGCTATGCTCTATGATCGAGGTGCTCTATACATAGGTAAGCCATGCGATGCGTATTACCTAAAAATTAAACTAAAAAATTTCTGTCGCTAAATTCAGTTGATAAAAAACCATTGATCCTCATCTCATTTAAATCAATTGGGTCATCTTGTGATAGTAATTTTTCAATCTGATCGTTGAAAACACGATCAAAGATCAACTCATCCTCCTGGTCTTCTTCCGGTAAATTATCGTCTTCAGAGACATTACTAGATGGCATCATTAGCCACTCATCAATTTCTTTGTCATCATCCATCTGTAAAACGCATTCTGATTATATTTCATAATTCGTAATATAGGACTAAAACAAGTATTTGAACAGGCATAGGCCTATATTATCACTATGCAAACTTACAAAAACAAACTTACACTAAAAAAAAAAAAAAAAAAAAAAAAAAAAAAAAAAAAAAAAATTGTATCCATATGGATATTGTGGGAACACAGACGATATACCGTAGTTAATTATTAAAAATAACCTGTATCCAAAAAGATACTATAGGAACACAGAGGACTCTTTTTATATTGTCAGCATACTCTGTGTTCCCATAGTATCCTTATGGATACACTTATTTTCTACCAAATATATAAAGATTAGATCAAATGAAACTATATTTCTATATATATATTTCAGTAGCCAAAGATATAAAGAAGTGAAAAATAATTTTTGCCAGCTTTGTTACAACTTAAAAACATAAAAAAACTCACCTCGAAAATCGTCGATTTCGTTTATTGTCAATCACATGGTCTTCACAATTTTGAAATAAGTTTTTTTTTTTTGGTTTTAACAGGCCTGCCAACCCTAGAAAAATTTAATACCCTTCCCAATAAGACTAGAAATAAAGTTCATAGAGGTATAAACTCTGATCTCTACCAACAAAGATGTAAAACATTAGAAAAAACCTTTATCCAAAAGGATACTGTGGGGAGTAAAGGGTTAGCTATGTTTATCAGAAAATTATTATTAAATTATTCATTCAATTATTATTAAAATTAATTATTCCTTATTTATTATTAAATTTAATTATTCAATTATTACATAATTTTATTAATTATTTAAATTGAAGTAAGTACCTTTGCTCTTTGATTCTTCGGCTACTTTCTTCCAGTTACGCCATTGAACATCTCTAGAATAGTAATGTTTGTTTCTTTGGTTCCACAAACATTGTCTTTCTTGAATTAAAATAATTAATTTTTCGATATCAATGATTTCACTCACTACCTATTCAAAACGCTATACAAAATTGAATGAAAATCCACACTTGAGCTAAATGTGTGTAGTTACACGATTAAGTCGGGTTCAATGCGAGAGCACTGATCACATTTGTAAGGTCGGGAAAGTTCATGCATAGACGGTTCCAGTGTGAGAGCAGCCTTAAACTAAATTGTAAAAAGAAGGGGTTAAAAATATATATGCTGTTTAGTTTAAATACCAGTTGTGAACATCGAGTATCATTTCATCTGTTGCACATTATTCTTAGTTGTATGAATAAACTAACCCAGTTTCTTACATATAAATGTTTAATTTTATGTAGAGGCGACATTTACTGTTGCTTATGTCTGGTGTTGTTTTATGTAACTGTTTAATGTTGTTAATGTCTTAAGGAACAAACGACAAACTTTTTAGCATATTTCAAGAATTTATTTTAGTAATTTTATAATATTTAAAATGATGTCTTAGATAGGGATGAAAAGCTCATAATTTCCTCCTTTTAGCACTATATGTTTTGTTAAGAAAATATTTGACTTTTCACTTAGAAAATTAAAAAAAGCAAACCTGTTATTATTATTTTTTTTAAATTTATTCATTTTACATTTTAGAGAATTAGATTATAGACAAAAATTAAAACTCGTAAACAACATTACTGTAAGTAAACTTTAATCACATTTGTTTTCTGTTTTGCCCCAAAGAATCCCTTTTTAATTTAGATAATTGTATTTATATAGTGGGCTTTTGTTGCTTGGAACAAGCTTTAAGAACCAACTCTCTGCATAGTCCAAAATCATTTTTTCTTCCTCATATTTAAGTAATACATAGATACTTTTTGTTAGAATTTGGTGTTTGAGAAAGTTAGTTGCTTTTTTTTTTTTTTTTTCAACATTAATATGTCATAATTAAGTTCCACAGATCACTGTTAATAATGGTAATGAATGTTTGTTTTTAGTCATCCTTATGATCCACTAGCATAGTTCATTCGCTATTGTGGTTTCAGATGCATTCAAACATCCATCCATCTTCAGGTGGCGATTACAAAAAATCATTCACTGATACAAGTTTGTCAGAAAAAAAAAAAAAACAACAACATTAAATTACAATAAATACACAGACCCAATACACTAAAAACATTGATTGTCAAACCTAACATGATAACATTAGTATTTAGATGATGTTGCAATAATTTTACCCCTCCTCCCTTGCTATGTCAATGACGAATCTTGAAGTTACTCCCACCACTTACCGCTATCTACATTGTTAAATCAAAAATTTAACACATTTTGCAGATCCAACTGTACCACTTTATAAATCTCCTCAACAACACTCATGTATCAACCTTTCTGACATGATGATCATAATACTTGTAACTTGATCTGAAAGTCCATGTAACTCTGGTTGTAATCAACTAAATGATTAGCAAAATTGTACTTCAAGGAATTTAAAACTCTTAAAACCAAATAACAACAAAAAAAGGGATTGAGTCAGAAAACAGGAGTTTACAAGTTGGTGTGCTATAAATGTCCCAAATATTACATAGGACAGACGGATTTTTCATTTAAAAAGATCTTACCTAAAAATGAACACATTCCGAAAAACAACAAAAATGTCTTAAGTCCAATTTTGCTGCTCGTTTGATTATGACCACAGTTACATAGACTATCGGACCAATATACAAGTATCATGTCAGAAAGGCAAGGTCGATACATGAGTGTTGCTGAGGAGTTTGTTTTTAGAAACTGGTAAAGTTGGACCTGCAAAATGTGTTAAACAATAAACTGTTGTTTGATTTAAATATCATTTTCGATTCAAAAGTGCTGATAAAGTGTGGTAGGAGTAACTCCAAGATTCATTACTCATATGGCAGAGAAAATGTTTTTTTGTGTATTTATTATAATTTAATGGTTTTTTCTGGCAACCTCATATGAGTGAATGATTCTTTGTACTCACAACCTGAAATGATATTACATATGTTATTTCAGGTGTTATTTGTTTGATTTGTTTTATAGTGAATTAATTGGCTTGGCATAGCACACGTATAAGAGGAAACTTTGTGCCAAACCTCTAAAAAAAACAAAGACAGTTTTTATATTATTCCTCTGGAAAAAATGTGGTGTTAATTTCACAGTGGAAATGAAGAAAAAAAGACTGAGTGAATCCATTGTGGGATTAATAGATGTATATATCATAAAATTTAAAATATAAAATCCTTCTTAAATTTTTAATCGAACTAGTTTGATTGTGTTATTAAATTATGAACATATTTATTTTTGTTAAGGCTTATGTACATTTTTTTTCATTATTTATTTAGATATGGTTTAAGTGCCAGTGTATAAGAAAGTATGTTTCAGCTTTGGTGGGATGTGGTGCACATTTTTAATTTGAAAACAAAACTGGATATTTCTAGTAGGAGGTGTTATAATGTAAAATCGACCTCCCACTGAATATTCGTGCCAATTTATTTTTTTAATTTTTTTTTTTTTTTTTTATCTTGAAGTTATTTTAGAAGCTAGTTTGGAAAAATTGTTAATGCTCATTTTTTGATTTATTTTCTTCCATTATGATGGCCAATATGTGTAATTTAACACTTTGGCTGTTGCCAGTGGCCTATTGTACCCGGAGTGTAGTGTAGTACCCAAATTTTCCTTACATGTAGTGTAATATATGTATGTATTACCCAATTTTTTCTTGTTTGGGAGATTAAGATGTATACAGTTTCATTTCATAGTGCAGGAAATATCCAGAACATATTGTTTATAACAATTAAAGATGCAAAATAAGTATTTTTTTTATATCTCGGGGGGAGGGGGATTTAAGAAACAGACTTTTAATAAACTGGTGCCAAAATGTTCATTATGAGCTCTAAAAAATATATTACTGATTCGTGTGTCAATCCCATTGTTTATTTAAAAAATATATAAACCCTCAAAATCAACATATAATTTATAACAATTGTTGCTAATCTTGAATTATGTTCTTTGTATCAAGTGCAAAATGAAATTTTAGATCAGATTAAACCTAACCTCTAAAAATCACAATTAACGCTCAAAAGTTTGAAACTTTATAAAAGTATGCCATTTTGTTACAAAATAAGTACTATGTAGCCTGCTTTATGAATTTGAACTTAAAAAATGGTTATTTTATAGGCCAATTATTTTTTTGTTGTAAGTTGCAGCCTCCTTATGAGCCCAGAGTGATGAAACTATTTTCATATGATTTTTCTCTTTATGTAGTAAGCTTGTTTTGTTTAAATTTTTACATCGTTATATTGAAAAAATTATTTTAATTTAGCATTTATTATTGTTGTTTTTAATTTGCAATATATTATTTTACATGGCTAACTAAATGTAAGAACTATATAAATTTAATAAATTGAGGATAAAGAATGTAAAAAATAAGACAAATTTAATTGGCACATCTTAAAAAATGCAACATGGCTACTGTAAATTTCAACTTTATAATTTATTTATTGTGTACTGATTTTTATTAAACTCAGTTTACCTTTTTTTTTCTATACTGAATACAGATTTATCATTAATATTTATGTAACATAGGCAAACATTTTGATATAAAAATGGTGATAAATTAATTTCTGCTTTTATTATTATTTTTTAAACAAGTCCACCAAACTTTTTGAATTAAAACTTTTTAAAACTATTTCCTATTACAATACAGAACAGACTTCATTAAACACATATTCTGGAGGCCAAAACTGATTGATATTGACCCATATTTGGTCAAATAGATTGCTGTCTATTCATCTGCTTCCATGCAAGCTCGCATAAATAAAAATCTAATAATTTACGTTTTGTGTCATACTCTTTGCAATTTCTACACTTTGCAGAAGCACAAAGCGCCTCAATTGAGTATGTGTTTCTGTTGTTGGGGTCTACAAAATTGTGTGAATGATTTACTGTTAGATGCTGTAAATTCATTCCTGGAACTCTAGATATGGTGCCCACAAATTGGACATGATAGTTGTACTGCAACGCATACATTCCGTAATTTTTGCAACAATATGGCAACACCACGGCCCCATACATGAATACCCTACATGAAGTCCCAAGGCAAATACCACCAAAACCCACTGTTGATGGTACACATTTCTTACATTGTGTTTTCAGCTCATATAGCAGGTCTCGTCTAATTTGACTGTCATTCCCATGCCTCCAATAATGGTTATATTTTGTAATAATAAGTTAGTGTAAACCTCCCTCACAAGTAATGGTGACAGTAGACATTCCTAGTTTTTTCTGACAATACTTAATAGTAGTGAATTCGTGACACCATGAATAAACAAATAAAATTATCATCTTTAACAGCTGTTAAAAATTTTCAACCCAAATACCCTTCCTCAATCTCACTTCCAACCTACAACTTCAAACAGCATATCTCCATTTGTCTTTGGTGTTGGTGAACATATCCTGCCCCGCATCGCATACACGATTTTCGTGTAATATTTTCTGTTTTTGCAGAAAACCAACAGCACTATTTTTGTCATTAATTCCACACACTAAAATAAATAGAGTCATGATACTAACAACTATTGAACACTCTGAACAAAATGAATGCAATAACTAACAATAATTGAAGTGATCATCTGAGCCTACTGAGATAAGCACAGATAAACAGAGTAGACTATAAAGGTCATACTCCATTCTACTCATGAAATTACAACTTATTCTCTTAGTTAAAAATGGTGGGCCTGTTTAAAAAAAAAAAAGACCCCTTTTGATGAATCTTGGTTTCCCTTGTTTTATAAGATGCTGAACATGCACACTATTTTTTAATAATAACTTTGTCTTATTCCTTTGTAATTTTCAATCCACAAACCATGCATAAAACCGTAATTGAAATTTTAAATACATTGTTTTAAAGTTTTCATGGATGTGCCTGTTAATATTGTATTACCATTATCTACCTCTTATTTATTCTTGAATCGGAAACAAAAATGATCATAGCATCTAAGACAAGCTCAATTATTGTCTTTCAATTCCCGTGTAGAATAAAAACATATTTGCTGTTGTAAAAATAAATATTTGTAAATACTTTTTGTTAATATAAAATTTGCATAAGATGTATAGAAAAGGACATTGTAGCTTATAAATAAAAAATTTAAAATATTTGTATAAAATCAATTTTTAAGAGAGTGGTATGTTTATTAAGAAATAATTTATTTCTTCATTTTAAATATTTCCTTTGTTTATTACTATTAATTTATTAATTAGCACTGTATGGTAAGAAAGAAACAGATTTCTATAATTATTTTTATTTGTAAATTTGTAATATTGCACGTGCTTATTGCTATTATAAATTAACAATATGTACGGAAGGAAAAAAAATTACTTAAATTGTTGTATTTCTTAATTTTATATATATAAATTGTTTTATTATTATTACTGTTATTATTATTATTATAATTATTATAACTATTACTAAATTATATTTAGACATATTTACTCTAATTATTGATATGTATATCATATATAGTATAGGTATAGTTTATATACAACAATGTAAATTATTTTGTTTTTAAACTAATTATCTAATAATCAATAATTTTTTTTTTTTTTGAGTTTTAAGGCGAAAACTCATTTCGCGATAATAATCAATACAAATCTATTACAAGAACCAGACTTGCATAAACTATTTAATTTGTAAATTGTGATAGTTTATTACTATTAAATAATAAATACAAATTTTAATTCTTTATTACTATTCAATAAACAATAAAAATGTATTAAATAAACATTACAAAATGTAATAAACACAATAAACAGATATACATAAATTATTTTATCTATTATTTTTAGGTATGTCACTTGTTTATAAATATGGAATTTAAGAAATAAATAAATAATGTGTATAAAGAAGAAACATATTTCCATGAATTATTTTATTCCTTAATTTTAAATCATTCAATTGTCTAATATTTCGAAATTATCAATATAAAATGTATATATATAAACAATTGTGTACTTTTTTTTTTTTTTAACTGTAATAGACCTATATAATTTATTTTATCCATTAATTTTAAGTATTTCACTTGTTTATAAATATGGAATTTAAGTAATAAATAAATAATGTGTATAAAGAAGAAATATATTTCCCTGAATTATTTTATTCCTTAATTTAAAATCATTCAATTGTCTATTATTTCGAAATTATCAATATAAATGTATTACAACAGAAAAATCTCTATTTGATATTTCCCTGGAAATTAGATATCACACGTTCCCCTTTATTACAACAAGCAATAAAATAAATTTTATTTACAGGACTTGTTCCCGCGAGTAAGAAAAGATTTAAGTTTCCCACTGGAAGTGTAGGCTTCTCGATTTATCTGGCCTGGGAAACTATAAACCCTTCTATAGTTTAGTGAAGCCAAACTATAGGAACCCCCTTTGTTAATTCTTCCAGTATTAAATTTAACTTTATTCCCTTTGCTTAGGAAGAACACGAACAATTTTTAATTTTTTTATTTTACCTATTTCAGGTGTGTGTTCTTGGGAAATGCCTATATCAATACACTATCTCTTACCTGAAATCTTTCCGAGTTATCCTGGCTTGTGGATTAGGTTAATATAAAAAAAGTTATACACACTGCTCTTATGAAACAGAATAGAGCTGAATTTATTTTCTGAATAGTTAACAATATCAAAAACTTGTATGACAAAATAAACAAAATCTTTTAAAATTAAAATTAACAAATCCTTTTTTATTTATATTTAATAACTTAAAACTAGAGCAGGCAGTATTTGTAACATTTATTTTAATATTTAATTTTATTGAAAATTTCTAAACCAAAATTTGATCTTGTTAGAACCTCTAGTCACTCAGTTGATATTCTGATTAGGGTTCTGTACAACTGTATTTCTTTACTATTATTTCTCTTTTAAAACATATTATTGATTATATAAACATTAAATCCACAATCAGGAAACTTATTCTAACATACAAGATTACATTAAAACAAAATAAAGTCCCAGGAAAATTTGTATTTAACTCTATTTTGATTTAATCTTTGATTCTCACTTTCACTTTTTTGTATAATTTAATTTATGAAAAGAAACCAAACCTTGAACGATGTGATGTTTCCTGGACTCTTGATGAAAGAAGCTACGTTGTTCTGGTGGTGATGTTATAATTAGTAGATGTTATCTAACTGATATATAAACAACACTTTTGCTCTTCTTAATTAGCCAATTATCATGATTTTGTGATTTTTGAAAATTTTAACCTTTTTCACACTAGTTTATAAATTCACTCTTTTAACGTTTTCAATTTATTATTATTCTTTTTTTTTAACAACTTATATTGAATGGTTAACTGACTCAGGGGTTGACTATCAATTACACTTTTTAAATTTGTACTAATGACTCGTCCAGAGTGTAGTTACTATAATTTTTATAAGGATTTAAATTTTTAAATGAACAATTCTGAAAACGACTGGTGTGAAGTTAGTAGAAAGTATTATTCAAAAGAATTTTACAGAGTAACCTACGTGATGTTAAGTGACTACTTTTATAACCAAAAGTTTCCCATTCCGTGTACCAATTTTCTTCGATTAGGGATTTTTCCCTATTTACTTTTTTCGCTGTCTAACTTCACTTTTTGGACTTTTTGTGTACAGGAATGAGTTTAGTTATTTAATTTTAATCTTATGTAATCTTGTTTTTCTCTATTAAACCTTTTTTAATTACTTTTTCTGAATATTTCTAATTGTACTGGACTTGGTTTTTAGTTGGTAGTCAATGCTCCGCCTCAAATATGTCACGGATCTGTGACGTTTTTCCTTGTGCAACTTTTAACTTGCAAGTTGATAAAAACTCTTTTGTTTTTCTTAAAATTGCTCTAATTTCTTTCCCTTTAGAGCTATTTTGATAATACTTAGTTCATTTTGTCGCCAATGATCTTAGCTATCCTTACGTTGTTGTGTGATTTTTCTAGCATTATTTCTTGCGTAATCGCAGTTCGTAACTTTACGTAGTTTTCCAAAACTATTTTTCACACTTGTTGACCTTTCTTCTTAAAACTCAGTAGTTTTGTAGCCCTAACTATGTGAGTGACGTAACCGATTGAGATTTTTCTGCACGTCTCTCAATTATATAATTACCGACACTTTTATTCAGCCCTATCTGTTTTCCTATCAAATTATTAATCAATTTTCTTGAGACTCACAGTGCTTATTAATTAATTGATTTTAATTGCTTTTGTAAAGTGTTAGCTGTTTTAAATTACTAGTTTTTTCACAAGGTGTGAAAAACTATCAGTTGCACAATTTTATTTTTAAAGTTATTTTTGATTAAAATTTTGTATTACTTATAAAATTTTATACAATAATTTTTCAAAATTCTTTCTGTCTTAATTTTTATGACTTTGACAACTTTACACTTTTCAAACAACATTTTTAATATTCAATTTTTCAAAATCTAGTTGATTTTGAAAAATCTCATTATTTATTTTTTAATATCCTAGCATGTATCAATTAATATGAAACACAGTAACAGATATGAATTGTGCACATTTTGTACTACAATTACATATCATCCACCTTTAATATTTCATATTTTCAAAATTTGTAAAATCTTAATTTTTACTTTAGAAATTGCTAACTTAAGATTTTTCCGTCGAGACGAGTCCGCGAAACGTGACTTTTGCACCTGCCATAGTCCAATTTCACTGACTTGTTTTAGACGGAAAAGATTGCTACAACTTTGTCAATTCACTGCATTAGACCCATATTTTGACATTTTTTCTTTTTTAACCAAAATATAGCTACATACAACGGATGTAGTATACATATAAACAATTATGTAAATTATTTTGTTTGTAAACTGTAATTGTTTAATAATAAATACAAATCTATGCAACACAAGAAACAGACTTGCATAAACTATTTGATTTGTAAATTATGATTGTTTATTACTATTAAATAATAAATACAAATGTATGCAATACAAAAATCAGATTTACATAATTTATTTTAGTTGTAAATTTTAATTGTTTATTACTATTTAATAAACAATAAAAATGTATTAAACACACAAAATAGACTTACATAATTTATTTAATTTGTAAATTTTAATAGTTTGTTCTATTAAATAAACATTACAAAATGTATGAAACACAAGAAACAGACTTAAATATATTATTGTTTCTATTAATATTAGGTTAATAAATATTGAATTTAAGAAATAAAGAAGAAACATATTTCCATGAATTATTTTATTCCATAATTTTAAATCATTCAATTGTTTATTATTTTGAAATTATCAATATAAATGTGTGTGCATATTTATACAATTATGTAAATTATTTTGTTTGAAAACTGTAATAGACTTATATAATTTATTTAATTTGTAAATTTCAATAGTTTATTCTATTAAATAAACATTACAAAATGTATGAAACACAAGAAACAGACATACATAAATTATTTTATCTATTAATTTTTGGTATTTCACTTTTTATAAATATGGAATTTAAGAAATAAATAAATAGTGTGTATAAAGAAGAAACATATTTCCATGAATTATTTTATTCCTTAATTTTAAATCATTCAATTGTCTATTATTTTGTAATTATCAATATAAATGTATGTATATAAACAATTATGTAAATTATTTTATTTGTAAACTGTAATTGTTTAATAATCAATACAAGTCTATGCAACACAAGAAACAGACTTGCATAAACTATTTGATTTGTAAATTGTGATTGTTTATTACTATTAAATAATAAATACAAATGTATACAATACAAAAAAAACAGATTTACATAATTTATTTTATTTTAATTGTGTATTACTATTCAATAAACAATAAAAATGTATTAAACACAAGAAATAGACTTACATAATTTATTTAATTTGTAAATTTTAATAATTTATTCTATTAAATAAACATTACAAAATGTATGAAACACAAGAATAGATTTACATAAATTATTTTATCTATTAATTTTAGATATTTCACTTGTTTATAAATATTGAATTTAAGAAATAAATAAATAATGTGTATAAATTTAAATTTATTCCTTATTTTAACTCATTCAACTGTCTATTATTTCGAAATTATCAATATAAATATATCCAAGTCAGAAATAAAATTCCATAATTCTTGTATTTGAAATATTTAAATCGATTCTTAAGGATCTTAGGGCTGATAGCCTTGTGTAGATTAACCAGAGGTTCATTGTGCTCCCCTTAGGCTTAGCCAGGCCAACCTATCCCTGTACCTTTGACAAGTTCAAGATATGTGTTGCATATACTAGTATTTTTTTTTTCAACCTCAAGCAAGAGTCCAGAGTCTCCTTCTCCTGTACTCTAGTGCAGGGGTCGGCAAACTTTTGAACAGTTAGGCCATATTTATAAACATTGACAACTTGGCGGGCCGGATCATTGAATAATGGAATAATTCAATTTCACTTCCACGTTTTAGTAGAAATACCTTTTATTTGATAAACTTCTATTACAGTTTAGTAAACAAAACTCAAGAATATGCAATTAAAACTAAATTTTAAGTTACAATTGTTACTGCATACAAACTAAAACGTCCTTAATAGGATTTGTGAAACTGCATTCCATTCAAAATTTCAACCCATTTTGGTTCAAATTTCGTTCCACCAACTTTCAAAATAGATTTTAAGTTCTCGTCGGTCAGTCTGGACCTATACTTTGAGTTCATTTTTGAAAATGTCTGCTCATATAAGTAAATCGAACCAAAAAGTGATACTAAGCCCTTAGCAAAACTTTTCACGTTTTTGTAGTCCTCTTCGCTTAAGCATCTAGAATCCTGATCTTTCAGTTCCTCTACTGATTTATTTTGTTCTGTCATAAAGATGTCTACGACTTCACGAAGTTCAAAGAATCTTTGAAGGACTTTACCTCTACTCAACCACCGTACCTCACAGTGGTACGGCAGATCTAGATACTCACTCTCAACCTCCAAGAGGAAGTTCTTGAACTTTCTATGATTCAGAGCGTGAGATCTTATGTAATTTAATGTTTTAGTTACAGTTTGCATTACATATGAAAAGCCAAGAGCTTTTCCACACGAAGCCTGTTGGTGGATAATACAATGAAACATTAAGGGTCTCTTTCCTCTTGCTTGTTCAACAGAGTTGTACAAATTTCTTATCAGAACAGTTTTATTACCACTCATATTTTTTCCACCATCAGTGACCACACATTTTAACTTTGTCAGGACAAGATCAAATTTGTTTAAAGACTCCATTACCTTACAAAATATATCGTTTCCAGTGACAGTGCCTTCCATTGTAAGAACATCAAGTAGTTCCTCTGTAACTTGAAAGTCAGCATCAACACCTCTTACAAACATGAGCACCTGAGCTGCATCTGCCACATCAGTAGACTCATCCAATGCCAATGAAAACCACTCAAACTGGTTAATAGGATCTTTCAGACGATCAACGTCAGCACTTGAATTCGGCGAGAAACAGTCCTTGCTGACAAGCTAATAGTTTCAAACAACTGATGTTTTTCATGACAAAGTTCTTCAACTGCCATTTGCATGCATTTTTTATCAATTCACCGTCTGTGAAAGGTTTGCCCGATTTAGCCAATTCTTTAGCCAAATCTTAAAACTAGCCCTAACAGCAGCCTCATTTTCATGTTTTTGTTTGGTGAAAATCTGATGCTGGGCTATAAGAGATTTTTTTTTTTAATGCAACTTTTTCTTGACGAAGTTGCCCTTTTAATTCAGCATACCGATGCTTATAATGTTTCGTTTCGTAATGTCTACGAATGTTGTATTCTTTCAACACAGCAATCTTCTCATTGCAAATTAGACACAACATAGCATTGTTGTGTTCAGTAGGTAACAAAGTACTCACCACTCCATCTTTCATTAAATACTCGACACTCACTATCCACTTTTCTCTTTTTTTGCGAAGACATCGTTCGAACACATAACAAACAACTGCACAATACAACAACAACTAACACAATGGCGCTATACTGCACGGCGTGACAACTACCTGGAGGACTGAGGAGTAATGGCCGTCCAAGGTCACCACCAGTGTTGCCACATTTTGAAAACAAACTATCGTACCTGGGCATGAAAATTGTTGTACTTTCAGGTAAAATTATTGTACTTATATTTAGATTAGGATTAGAACAAACATTTTTAGGCTAGGGAAAGTCTTTATTTGAAACCATATTTTACCACGTCAGTAACATCTTAGGATGTAACCACGGGCCGGATAAAAATCCCTCGCAGGCCGTAGTTTGCCGACCCCTAATCTAGTGACTCCTACGGCCATGAGGACATACGGTGTTACCTGAAATGGCTCTATGCAAATAATCCTGGTTATGAAAGCAACTACCTATTTTAATTGTTCTGCTTTAAGCCTGATCTCAGGGACTCTGTTAAAGCCAAGTTTGGCCCCTTGATAAGGTGTGTGCACATTTTTCTGCCAGAAAGGTGATGTCATCTTCCATGTTGTCATTTCCTGATCCAGTGGCAGCTGCTAAACGGCTGATACCAACTATTGGCTCTGTGGTAATTGCTCCTTGTTTGGCACAGATGTCGGGTTTCCATTCCCCTCCAAGCCTTGTAGTACTGGCACCCATCTTACCCGTACTGGTTTGAGATTAAAATATTTACATTGATTATTATTATAAAATTACAAGTACAACCATACAGCAAATAAGGAACAGATTCCATAAATAATTTTATTTATATATTTACGTCATTTATTATTTTAAAATATGAATATAAATGTGTGCAAGTTAGGAACAGATTTCCATACATTATTTTATTTCTGATCCTAAATATTTTGCTTGATTAATACTATAAAATTGAACAGTCTCCTACATTTCAAGTCATTCCAACCAATCTGCCTTCTCATTGCCTTTCACATCAAGTATCATAACAATTCATTCTTTTTCATCTTACTAGCTTTATCTGACAGTACTTTGATGCTCGTTGCCTTTCATGTAGGCATGGTCATTTTTATACAAAAGTTATTCTTTTTCTTCTTACTAACTAACCTTACCTGACAGTACTTTGATGTTCATCGCCTTTCTAATCACCACGGTCATGTTTATACAAAATTCATTCTTTTTCTTTTTACTAGCCTTACCTGACAGTACTTTGATGCTTATTGCTTTTCACATCAGAGAGGCCATGTTCGTACATAACTCTTTCTTTTTCTTCTTATCCGACAGTACCTTGATAAACATTGCCCAACTATTCTACCTTGTGGTAGAATACCACTTGCCTTTCATACCAAAGTGGACATATTCATACCTAATTGATTCTTTACCTTCTTGGTATGTCTTGATTTCCATTCTAAAAAAAGACCCTATACTTTAAGATCTACCTACTAGTCTTCATTCATAACATTTCATACTAGAATGGTCATGGTCAAGCCAAACTCCTTTTCCCTTTTTATCAGCATGTAGAAATTTTACTCAAACTAGTGCTTTCGAATATAGTGCAAAATATAGCCTACTAGAGCAGAAAAGAAAAAGAAGCTCTTGGAAAGACTCACAGAACAGGGGATTGAATTGAATCCTAAACTGTGGAGAAGAGGCAAAAGAAAAAACAAAGAACCCTCTAGGGAGTGTACATTAAAAGCTAGTGGCTCAAAAAGAAGTCACTCAGATGGTAATACCCCCACAGAGTGAAAGGAAAAAACTAAAACAGCAGAAATAAATGCATCCTCTAAAAGTACTTACAAAGAAATGGTATCGTCATATAAGATGGCTATTGTTCAAGTAGAATATCTAAACCAAAAAAACTGAATAAAGAACACCTAGGGCAGATTGAGGGTTCCCTAGACATGGAGTTTGAAACTTTAGAACATGGAGAATTTCCTTAATTCAGTAATACCTATCTAGAGGCTGGGTATCATGGTCTGTGCTAATTTAGAAACCAAGAAATGTTTGGAGAGAAAAATCTCAAATATAACACCTTGGAATATTGCTAAGCTATGGATAGGTGACCAAAAGAACATGCGGCAAGTTATCAAAGTGATCTTTAAAGCTCCCAAGGTTTACTCAAAGATAGATCCTTGAAATGCTTAGTAAACAGATTGTCTCTCTAAACTAAGCAGTGGAAAGTAATTGGTTGTAATAAGACCTAAAATCACCGAACCATAGTGGTGTTGATTAACAATACCTATTTGACAGCTTTAAAAGCAGCCAACATGAAAGCTTACCTGGCTAGTGGCTTTGGTAAAGTGCATTTTACCATACTCCAGAAGAGTGACAAGCAATTGGACAATGCCCCTGAGGATAATCCAGTGCAACCTCCACCTGCTTCTTCAGTCTTCTGGCAGCGATTTCTAACTGAGGACATAGACCTAGCCCTTGTTCAAGAACCCTGGATAAATGGAGGAAAGATAAGAAGACTGGGAGATGCAATAGGTAAGGTCATATACAATGATTCACATAATAACTTGCAAACCTGTATTGTAGTTAAGTATAAACTGTGATGTTTGCCTCTGCTTACTGTTCAAGAGATATCATCACAGTGAAAATCACCTACAGATCCGGAAAACATAATAGAGACGTCATCATGAGCTCGATCTACGTTCCCTATAATTCGGAGGAAACTCCACCCTCTGAAGAACTAGAGACAGTGATGTATTTTGTAAAAAAGAGAAGGAACATTTCCTCGCGGGATTAGACTCCAACTCTCATCACATAGCATGGGGCAGAAGCAACACGAATACTAAAAGTGAGAATTTCTTAACAGTAAAAGTTTACTGATAGTTAATGTTGGTGATGAACCTACCTTCAGAAAAAAAAGTAAGGAAAGAAGTCATTGACATTACAATTTCCACAGAGTACATTAGTTCTTTTGTAACTGACTGGCATGTCCGACCATTGTCATATTATGTGCAACTTAAATTTTGATTCTGAAATTCAAAAGTTTAGAAATAGCAAAAGAACTAACAGTAACTCTTATCATGAAGAATTAACCTATAGATTTAATTCAATCAGTAAGAGAGTCAGAGACAAATGAAATTGGTTCTATGCCACATAATATACGAGGCCATTATCGACTCGTATAATAATAATTGTCCTATTCAGTCCATATCCACAAGAGATTTAGATGGGGTAATGGACGCAACAGAGTTTCTTATGTCATAGTGATACATCGTACATCTATCCGCATAATCGCTACCTAACAGAGTCTGGAAAGTGGTGTTTGTTGATGTTCATTATGATCAAACTTTTACTATATCAGAAGAGGAACAAAAAACAAAAATAACTATAGAATAAAACGTGTAATATGAGTGGGTTGTTTATGGTAATATTTATGGACTGACATAGAAACAATATTTCATTCCTATGAACATAGCTACTTTATCAAAGGACATTGTATTTTATTTTGGTGTCATTTGATAAATATTTACTTTGACAGTTAATACAGTGATCACAAAAACGCTTAAATCCAAAAATGTTGATTCAGTAGGAAAGGATATTAAAATATGTTTGCAGTCGGTAAAATACCACACAATATACTGCTTCTTTTTTTGGCGAATATTCCTTAAGCTCTAGTGGTCTCCGGCACGTCATATACAAGCCTATTTTGCTACCCCATGATCACCGTACACAAACCCCAGTGCCTCTTACAAGCTGTAGGATTTTGTGTAAGGTGTTCTAATCAAAATTTATATCTGGTTGCTGATGTCCAAATCCTACTCTTTGTAGGATTCAATCAATTTAAGATTGGTGAAATTAGGAGTTTTAATGTTAAGACTCATATACCAATGAAAACTTCTTCCAATATTATTTCAAAGCCATTATTATCCTATCTTATAAATCACTCTTTTGAATGTGCCATTTTCCTGGTAGACTTAAGTATACTCATATAAAAACGGTTTTTAAAAAGGGAGACAGGTCGACAATAAATAATTACTGGTCTATAGCTCTTATACCAATGATATCAAAAAATTTTGAAAGAATAGTTCTTAATAGAATTTTAAGATTTCTGGATAAATATAAAATTTTAACAGAATGCCAATATGGATTCCATAATGGTTTCTCTACTGAATCCGCTATTTACGAATTAGTGGACTCTATAATATGTTCCATTGATAGAAAAGGTCATGTTGCTTCTCTAATGTGTGACCTCTCAAAAGCTTTTGATTGCATTGACCACACAATCTTGGTACACTTAATTACTATGGCATTTGTGGTCAAGTAGATGATTTTTTGCAGTCTTACCTAATGGATAGAAAACAAAGAGTGTTGTATACGCATCTTATTACTCATCTTAGGAAGTTAATTCACAAGGAGTTCCTCAGGGTTCAATATTGGGTCCTCTGTTGTTTTTAATCTATGTAAATGAGCTGTCATTATTGGCAGGGCAGCAAAAGCTGTGCTATTAGCTGATGACACCACTTTGACAATTTTTGAGAAAACTATTATACAGTAGATTTAGAGGAATCCGCAGCATCAACATTAATAATGGTGGAAAATTGGTTTTCGGTAAACAGTTTAAAATGAAATACAACTAAAACTCAACAAATTAATTTTAGTTCAAAACATTTAACAAAAAAGATTTCTATTGATTATCTAAAAACTATTATAAGTACAGACCATTCAACAATTCTGGGAGTTGTAATTGATGAAAGAATAAACTGGAAATCGCGTATTTGTCATCTATGAAATAAACTCAATTTGGCCTGTTTTGCACTCCGTGCCATTTCACGTGTTTCCAGCTTTACCAGTGTTGAGACTATATATTATGCATACGTGTACTCTCACCTCAGATATGGTTGTAGCTATCTGTGGTAATTATGTAGTCTGGGAAAATTTTCCTCTTACAAAAAAATTATCCGAATAATTTGTAATTTAAAATCTAAACAATCTTGTAAACTGTCATTCAAGAAACTAAGGTTTTTAACTCTGCCTAGCATTTATATTTTAAATGTTTTGTTATTTTTCAAGGCAAATTATACTGACGACAGTGGGCAAAGGCATAAATACTCTATGAGGAAAAATGTTCTCCAAAGCCCAGTGCATGGACGTAGATTGTTTGAGAAGGGTGTTCACTACTCTAGTCTAAAGCTATATAATAGAATGCCGAGTTTCTTGAGGGACATAAGTTGCATTGTGCAGTTTAAAAAGTGCTTCATAAGTTACCTGGCACAACAAGCATTTTACTTGGTGGAAGAGTACTTGGAGCTGTATATCAGTTATATATATTTGTGTATGTTTTATGTTTGTATTTAATATGACATTAATTGTATTTTATAATTAAACTGAGATCAATGTAATAACTATTATGACAACTCAAATGTATACTGCAGCTTGCTGCACTTATATGTACCTATAATGAGGATAATAAAGTAAGTAAGGTAATAAGGGTATAGAAATCCCGAGAGGACTTAGCTAGATCTACATGGGTTATATCTCCCTCTTTCATCTTTCTTCAGGTTTCTCATGTTCTCTTAGGTTACTAATGTGATTAGAGTACTTTAGGGCTAGGAATCCTTACTTTATCTTCTATTCTTTAGAACAGAACGTAATGATGATCGAGAGGTTTTTCATCTTTCAACGAAGGGAAAAATATTTCAACCACTAGGATCATATTTAGACAATTTTCATGTCTGTCTATCCGTTCACCTGTGGCATTTTTGTAATACATTAAGTGAAGAACAGGTGGTCTGTTTACCTCAACAATTTTAAGTTTGGAATGTGGTGTCCATGAAATTATTCAATTTTGCATAAAATGGCTCAAGAGCAAGGATAAAAAGGAATCATTAGGTATTCCTAATGACGAAGCTGTCAAACTACTAAACATTTATAGTCCACTAATAAAAATTTGGCTTGGCCCTAACTTTATGAACATATTTATTGTTGGTCCAATTTTTATGAACTTTGTGTTAATTATATGTTTTGATATTTTTTTTTTTTTTTTTTTTTTTTTTTTTTTTTTTTTTTTTAATTTGACATTTTCTAAACTATGAAATTGCAGTATAGTGATGATAAAAATCACATTTTCAATTTGCAGCAATTCAAAATTGTGACATTAATGTTCAACTTCAATAAATTTATATAAAAGGCATAAACAAAATACTTCAAAAAGTGTTAAAATATGCTTTAATAAAACCTCAAATAAAAAATAAAAAAATTAGAAAAAAAATCAGATTTTGTGAATTTTTAAAACATTCTATATTTGCTACCAAAGTTTCTATATACCATATCAAGACCTATTAAAACAGAAGTTAACACAATATTTAGACTTTTGTGACATTCTGTACAAGGTATTTCAACATTGACAAATAAGTTGTCTTTTAAAAGAGTTATAACTTTTAAGTATAACTGAACCTTCGAATCCATTCCATTGAGCAGGTAGACATAGAAAATGAACACAATATAAACTGTCACTCCCACTCCTCTCCTTAACAATAACCACTGAAATAAAAATGTTTTCCGCTCGAAAGAAATGTTTAGTACACGTTCAAAAAAAAAAAAAATCAACAAACACTGCATTATTTATTTCTTACTCATCAATATACACAACCTAAGGACTAGTCAAACCAGTATTTGTTGCAATGTCCCCAAAAATTACAGTTTGCCAGTTATCGGTCAAATAGTGAAAATTTACAATGGATATTAGAAGTTCAAAATCTGCCAAACTGATTTGGATCAAATTTGTATGAAATGTGAAGGCTTATAACTGAAACCAATATGCCAACAATCAACAAAAATTGATTCTCGAATAAATTGGAAAAAAGAAAAATCCTGAATTTGAATTTTTTTAGGAAGATAACAACTTAATAAGACTGTGAAGCCTTAAAAACTTTTAGTCAGAATAACATTAACAAATTGAAAAAAAGTTCAAAATTTGGCATCAAGGTTCATCACTGGAACAGTTAAAAGTAGGTAAACTGATATCTGTGCTGCATATACTAACTGAGAATGACCCAATAGACCATGATCTTCCAAGGTTGGCCCTGGTTCAGTATGAAAAACTTCAGAGATTACCGTCAAATGACTATTGGTCAAAGTATAAAAATAATCTGGCAACTTAAAACCCAAGTAAAATTAATACAGAAAGTGACAGAGATTAGAAACACCATTAAATGGAATACTTTGGTGAAATTCCTGCCACTTACCTTTCTTCTATAAAGAATTTTTGAATATCTAAAATGGCTGCCTTTGAAACAATGCATACATGGTATCCAGAGACAGAATGGCAACATGTCTACACTGATGGTTCTTACATGAAAGAAAGACCCATGTGGATGCAGGTGTCTACAACATACTGTTAAGTTTTTATAAAAGCTTGGAAAATATTATTCTAGCTTTGAAAGCGAAATTGAGGCAATTTATGTGGCAGTGAATCAGCTGTCAACATGGTCTGATAGCTTTGATCAGCTGTGTAGTTATGTTACTACTCATTACTCATGTTACATACTAAATGTTCCATATTGATTTTTGTACTTTATCAAAGTGACAGCTGAAAACCTAGCTACACGCAAAATATATGATGTTGCAAATTTCTTAATAAATTTAGATTTTCTAGACCAATTTCAAAATGTCCATGTCCCAACATGGAGAGATTCAATGCATGTAATTTTTCAAAGATATCGATACAGTATGCTATCAAACAATTTGTTTCCGTGACGTGTTCAGTTTACTCATGGTTTTCCTTTTCAAAATTTGTACACTTCTTGCCATAACCTAACTTACTGGACAATAGGTTTGTACAGTGTCCATTAGAAATTTTAGTGTTAACATATTGATAGTTCACATCGGCTAAATATCATTTCAGTACGAATATTTGGTATCGCTCCTGCAGGTTATCCATAGCCCACAGTTTGGTAACCATTGGCTTGGTGCCATCTTAAATTTTCTAACAGTCACCATATTTACTATGTAAGAAACTTATAATGATGTGAAACTTGTGGACTTTTTGTGAACTATCATGCATTGTCAGTATAGCTATGTCGCGGGCTGAGAACAATAGGGGTTTAACTGCATTAAGCATAATTGTTCAGGAGAGGCAGTCAAAGTTTCACTTTTTTGCCTAAGTGACTGTAATTTGGTTACTGTAATAAAACCTTTTCATAATTACAAGTATATGCTTTCCAATACTTTATACGTTTTTAAATTATAATTATTTTGTCAAAATATTTAATTATAACACATGTCAATCAGCAGTTACAACCTTTTAATCCTAACAACCTATTGTATCATGGTTATAAGGTTGTATCAGCCACTTAGAACCTTGTTGCTTCAGATTTTTTGTAAAAGCCACAGCATTATGGTTGCAACAGCCAGTTGGAACCCTATTGCTTTGCAATAACCCATGAAGAAAAAACAATAAGGTTTTAACTTGTAAATGGAACCTTATTACTTTGCCTACCTCTTTATAACAAAGGATAATGGCTGTAACTGCCAGATAGAACCTTAATGTTCTTGTATGTTAAGTTAAAGCAGTTAAATGAGGTTCCATATGCCAGTTACAACCTTATTGTAGTCATGGTAAAATAAAACGAGATTTCATCAAAACAACATTTTTATTGATTAAACACTCACTGTAAAAAAACATCAAATACAAACTTGAAACTGTTCTCTACAAGAAAATAGTTTTTTGTGTTATTGGTTCCTCAATAAGCAATCATAGTACTGTCTGTCTACCAACGCCATGAATCGCTGCATTAACTTTAAGTCCCTGATTTTTCCATTACGTAATTTATTAACATTGACCTGTACTTTGGGATTTTTGTAACCGACCAGTTGTTCATTTACTCTTTTACAAGTAGACTTCTTACGAGTGTTTCTATCTGTTGGAGCAGTAGTCATTTCAGGTTTAACATTTACAATGTAGTCTTCACCACAATGTATTTCTTTGTACTGTATTTCTCCAAAAGTTTGAGTGAATTTTATCATACAAACTTTAGTGAAAGGCACTGTTGCAAAATTTAGCTCTTTACTAGAATCAGCGAAATTCAAGAAGTCATTCCTGCTCATTTGAAGGATGTTATATGGACACTTAGGGCTCACTTTTTTAAAAGCCTTATTAGGCCTAGTGGCGAAAAGAATTCAGATATTGTCATCGCCTTCTCAATATGGCTATGTATGTTATCCACAACCTGGACAGCACCATGGCCTGCAGTAGAATACTTCATAGTTATGGTCTTTAAGTTAGGGTGTTCCTTAAGAATAAGCATCATGGCACCGGACATCATCTGGTTTTTGTTTTGTGGTACGCATGAGTACCATGAGTACCATGTTATAATTTCTTCAAATAATGGATTTTGTTGAAGTACTTTGTGAACTGCACTAGCCAAGTCGTTTCCTGATCTTCCTGCCATTGTTTCAGGCCAGACAGCACAGTATACTGATTTACTTGTTTTAGTTTGTAAATGAGCAGTTAGGTTATACACATTGAGCTTACTATAGTAAAACAGTGAACTAATTTCAGCTCGAGGACATGTGATAACATTTTGCAGGTCAAAACTCAAAACTGGTACTTCATTTTGTGTTCTATCCATGTCTTTTTTTCTTTCTTTCCTCATGGCTGTTTTAGCGGAAATGTGATTTAAGTACTTGACCTCTTCGTAAGGCACATTTTCTTGAAGAGCAACTTTATGTTCTTCACACAAATCACACCTGTCTTTCTTTGGTACGTGAAAGTCTAAATTATACTCTGTATAAAATATGTGTCTGTACATACTATCCTTTATTATGTGATTTGGATGTTTTTCTTTGAACAAAGAGTACATCTTAGCTAAGTTCAAAGAACTTTCCAAGTATTGTTTTTTAGAGTCTGCTCTACAATAGTGTGACTCTATAGTAGGAAAACTCTTAATGTGATTCCTTACATCATTTTTGGCATACTCTGGGAGTCCTATTCCTTTTGCAGATCCTCTGGAATCAGGCTTAGGATAACCTGTTGTAGGATCTTTCTTTTCATGAGCATTATAAATAGGCTTCTGAGATATTTGCAGTGTGCTTAAGAAAAATGACTTGCAAACCTGGACTCTTAGACTTTTAACTTAAAAAATACTTAAAGCTATACTTACGCCTTGACGGCGCTTCTTCGTCTTGTTTGGTTTTTCTTGTAGTAAAGTAGCGTTCAGTATGGTTTAATATAAAGAGACTTTTTTCATTTTGGGTCTGCAGTTTATAAAAACCTGAAAATAATGACTCCCTTTCATCATCAGTAATGTTTGTGCCACACTTCAGTTTGCAGTTGTTTAGGCAATCTTTTTTTGAGACCAACTTCTTTTTTTCTACAGTTTTACCTTTGGCATTCTTGTACTGCTCACCAGCTTGATATTTTTTCCTTCTCACATTCCTTTTCCAGTTTTCAGGATTTGGTATCTTCTTTCTTGTTCGCTTTTGTACAGGCAGTTCATCCACATCATTGACTAGCATTTAGCAGAAAACTCAGGAGTTTGCTTACTCTAGGCTAGGCTTTTAATCCTATTGCAGTATTATGTTAATAACTTATTATTTATTGATAGCTAGGTCTGCGCCCTTTTAGCTTAGTATATTTTGTTGAAAAATTATTTTTCTTAAGCAAAATTACTTTTCCAGACCCATTGATTGCTTTATAAAATCTCCTACCTCTTGTAGAAGTTTGCATAGTATTGTTTTTAGGTTATGTTATAGGCTAAAAAACAAGATTGTCAATGACCTACCCTTGGATAGGATGTTCCTCATTTCTTGGTGATGAACCTCCTTCTTGCAGCATAGAAATAATTTTCAATTCATCTATTTTTTCCATAGTTAACTAAGTTTACTTAGATTGAAACAATAAATCCACCAACTATCATCACTTCACACAACCAAAAAAGTATGTTTTTTCACAACAATAAGGTTCCATGTGTCAGTTACAACCTTGTTGTTCTACCAATGCGTTCCTACAGATCAAGATGGTTGTATCTGCCTCTTACAACCATAATGCACAGATTTCAACCGTTTTTGTGCTCATACACCTTTCTTTTTTTGCTTATTTTGTTAAAACCAGCTTTTACTGGGTTGCCAAGTGACCAGAAACAGCTGTAGTTCAGCACATAGAACCATGTTGCATTAAAATCTCATTTTCCTAAAAAATGTCAGTTAGAACCCTATTGTTCTCAGCCCGCGATGTGTCTACTTATGATGGCTTATACAATCAGAGTAGGAAAAGTCTGGCATCAAGAATAATATTATACAGTTTCGATGTTATTTTATTATGTATGAGAAGTATATGCAGAAGATTTCTTTTGCCGTCTTATTACAGCTATTATAATTACAATAGGCTATTATTTAATTCATTAAAGTTTTCAAGCCAATGCAATAAATATAAAATTTGTAGTAGTTATTGTCACATAGAAGTTTGATCTTGGAACCATTGATTCTGAACACTGATTGGGGAATCAAGGTTTCACTTTACTTATATTTGTTTTATTTTCATATTCCTCCCACAAAACAAAATATTTCTTTAAAAATTTTACACTATACTTGTAACACTATTTGATTATTATGTTAATATCATTTATTAAATTGAAATTAAGGTGAATTCAAAGGAGGGGAAAGTGGTTAAGGACATAAATCTAGTATAGTAAGTTAAAACTTATTACTTGTTACAGGGTCTTGAACCATGGGCGTCATCACCAGTTCATTATTGGGGGGGACATATGCCGGGGGTCAGGAAATTTTTTAAAATTAAACTTCTCAAAACATCGTTTTTATGCATTTATTTATGCGATTGTTACAGAAATGTAATGTTAAAAACCCTAGTAAAGACAAAGCTCGATCTTTACCTTTTAAGGTTTTAAGTAAATCATTCATTTTTAGCAAAAATATTTTTACATCTCAAATATTGGGGGGGGGACGCGTCCCCCCCCCCCGTCGATGACGCCCATGTCTTGAACTTGCTCAGAATAGCTTAGCATCTTCAAGTTTTTTAGAAGACTTCTTACCTATCGTCAGTATACAAGAGTTTGTTAGAGAAAATGTAAATCTTATTAGTATCTTTTATAATGAAGTAATATCATATAATGAAGTAGCTCAACTATTACAGTGTAAAATAAAAGTCATGGGGGGGGGGGAGAGATAGAACAAAATCACAATGATGAGCCCAGTTTTTAAAATATTTCCTTACATTGGTTTATACTCGTTACCTTTATTGATTTTATGGTAAAACGGGATACAGTAATTCAATCAATAACCTCTAACCAAACCGGAGGTACTGTTGCATTGTTTTTTTTCTATATATAAGTTAGAATTTTCCATGTTGAGTATAATGAAACTGTTTTCTCTTTCCTGCAATTATTTCAAAGGTTTGGATAACTATCTCTACAGTTCTACTAGGTCAGTTATCATGCTCCTTTTTGTATTATATCATTTACTCTGTTGGTTTTTCAAGTACAAAATTTGAACCTCCCCCCCCCTCCTGTTTCCTTCACAAGTAATAGTGCCGAAATTCATAAATATTTTACAAATTTGTTTGTCGTCTACTTTTGTGATTCCAAATCCACAAAAGAGGTTGTTGTTTTGTGTAATTTACAAAGCAATAGAATTTCAGACATCCAAAAATACATTATTACTCTTCAGAGTATGAATAAAATCATTGCTTTTCAATATATACCATCTCACTGCAACATAACTGGCAGTGAAAAAGCAGATCAGTTAACCAAAAAAGACACTAAATTTGAACACATTCAACAATTCAGTAACTTACCATTAAACACCATATGATAAACCATACATTTAGGACAAACATTCTGAAATTAAATAAATCTTGGTCACAATTATTGACTACGGAACTTCAAATCACCTAAGGAGGACAGCAATAGCAAAATTCAGAATGGCTTTTGGTCATAACTGCCTGAGAGCACATTTATATAAATTAAATTAGCACCATCTCAAGAATACACATTGTGCAGGAACAGTAATAAAGCCATCACATCTGAAGAAATATGAAAGAAAACTCACAAGATGTTAATTATAAAATGGACATTCCACAACTCTACTGGAAGACTAAATAATTCTATTCAATAATTACATTTAAAACAATACTTTTCAAAGACCATCTGCTAGATTGACATTCTTAAGTGTTATAACACTCCTATAAACTCAAATACTATAATATACATGAACAATTTGGATATTGCAATTGACAATCGAATTTAAACTCCTTTCAACTGATGTAAACAATTTTTTGACATCCTTACTGGGTTGCATTAAAACCTTGTATTACTAAATATGTGAGTGGAAAAACTTGTATACTAGAAATACAGTTTTACATGTTTTTAAAATTAATGAATAATTTACAAATTTTGTGCCAACTTAAGATAAAGAATTTATGAATGACTCAACATAACCTAATTAATACATCAATAAAATTTTGATGTAATATGAAAATTGATGATCGAAACTATTGAATCAAATTTAAAGAAAAAGTATAATTAATTATGAATCAGAGTAATTGGCAAAAAAAATGAGCACCAACATTTAAAACTCATTTCAATTATTAAAGATGACAAGGGTGAACGTACAACGTGGAGGCTTTATGTACGTTATCGACAACTATAAAATCCTTTAGGGCCAAGCTGCAAACATGAGTGAAGTATCTCTAGAGGTATGTAACAGTGTTCTGCTCTCCTATGGACTAAAACTCCTCATCAAGGAATGACAGGAGAATAGCTATTAGAGTTTTTATTTACCAAGGAACAATATATAGATGAAACAAAGTAGCTGTGAGCACAGACCATAAGGCAAGTGGGTAGGCGAGAGGGTGGGCAGAGGTACTTTTGTAAAAAACATTCCCTGTATAACAAAACATGTCTTCACCCCTCCTGTCTAATTACACTTTTCATCCCAACAATTGTTGTACCATTATTTAGAAAAAATTACAAGGATTCTTACGATGTGAGTTTTAATTATCATTAAAATCTTAATTCATGAAATTAAAATACCCAAAAAAGGTGACTTTGTGGTGGGCCTAGAAGAGCCAAAGTCCTAAATCCGACCTTGATTATTAAACACTGATCCATGATAATTCACAACTCAAACTTGTTTAATTTTAATTGTTTACTCATAATGACTATGGAATCAGAGTACAGTATACACAATGACTATTATTCTCCAGTTATTGCTTTATTTAATAAAATTAAGATTACATATTCATACAAACTTATATTACAATAGACAGTATCAAGTTCGGATAGAGCATAGAGTTAATTCATTATTTAGATAGAGACTTGGGTTTTACGTATTTTCTTCTTTGTACTTCATTCAAATTTGTCAATAATATTTTAAAATCTGCATAAATGATTGTGGTTACAATTTATAATTTTTATTTGAAATGTATATACATAATCAGTGGCGCAGCCAGCCAGAACTTTCGTTTGGTGGAGGAGGGGGGACAGACTTATTATTAAACACTTATGAAAAACTTCCAAAGTGAGAGAATGATTAAAGCAATTTCAATGGGGTAATTTTTACACTATGTAAAACAGCAAGAGTTTTTAAAACTGTAACCATGCATTTTAGGTCAAGAGTGCAAGATCTTAGAATGCTTAAAAATGTATTGTACAAATTATTCAGAAACTTGTAATCTTTTTAAAATCAAAATTGTGCTTTGATTCTAGAGATTTTAAAAAATTTGGTGAAATTTAAACATATGAATAGAAACCCTTATCAATATAGCAAATTGCAAGTAAAAGAAAATTAGACAGATGTTGTTTTCAAACTTCGAATTGTGAAACTGGAATTTTATTTTGAAGGAGTCAGCTACATCTATAATCATTGTGATTAATTTTCACGGAAAGATCGAGTCAGTCTGTGTAGAGTGGGGGGGGGCATAAGTCCCAATTACCTTCTTCCTGTATGACTGTGCCACTGTACATAATAAATAACATACTATCACACAGATAAATACATATAACTTAACACAATAAATATACATAAAATAAAAGATGTACATTGTAATATGATATATTATAAATAAATATTTTTATATATTAAACTTTATAATGTACAATGGAGTGGTTTTACCTGTTGGCTCATATTGCTTTAAATAAAACGTAACATGGAAAATAGATAAATAGTAACAAATAGAAACATTCACTTTTATAAGTAAAAATCTCTTAAGAATGGAAAAGCTAATATTGCCTTTCATAAATAATATAATCTCATTCATAATATACTTTCTTATTACTTATTAACTGAACAAATGATAAACATATATATATATATATATATATATATATATATATATATATATAATATATATGGACTCGAGATTATCCAGTCTGCTTTGTGGTATAAATAATATTAAATTGGATAAACAAGTTTAGTCTATGATAGTTAGTTTACAATATTTTTTTGATCGTAATCCCTTATGAAATATACACCTATACCCACAGTACATGTTTTCTGCATAGTTTCTATCTCAAGTGATTACTGGCATTTGGCTTTGGATTTGCTTTATTGGGTAAGAGATCACTGTAGTTGGGTGAATGATGCGCATAACTTTTTTCATGTCTACACAAGAAAATTACGGCTCTATTATTTACAGTAATATTATTCAGTAGTAGTATTTACTCAGTTAGCAGAAGATATCAAACACAATCGGTTGTTTATGACCCATTCAGTTTTCATTGGTAGGTTCTTATTTTGATTTATGATCAGTTGTGTAATTTTATAACTGTTTGTTACATATGGGTGACAAATTAAGAAATATATTGTTCAATACTATACATGTAATATTTATTTTATTCTTTAAATAAATGTTATCATTTTATAAATATTTTTGCCACTTTATTGAAATTTTCTTTCATAATTAAGTCAAATTAACATTAATTCTTTGAACAAAGGCTAAATATACAAGTTAAAATATGTTATGAAATGCTATTGATGTTTAATTATCACAAATTTAGCTGTTTATTGCACAGGAAGTGATTACTCTCAACATCAGACTGATCTGATTTTTTTGCTACATTTGGCTCAGCCGACCGCTACATTAGACCCGATAGTAACAAGAATACTGTATATGAGATCTATCTAAAAAGTATCCAGCCATTTAATATTAAACAAATATATACTGTGTCTATAACAATGCCTAATCTCCTTCAAAATAAGTTCCCTTTAGACCCCTTACAGTTATTACAGTGTCTTTTCCACTTTTCAAAACAATCTGCATAGACCTCTTTTGGAATCGCAACATTGTTGTCTGTTTTCCTTAATTACGTTTGTCTGAAATCTCTTACCTTACAAAGGAGATTTGAGTTTTGGGAAAAGCCATTATTCGCAATGAGCCGCATCTAGGCTGTAGAGGTGGCTGAAGTATATAAATGATTTCATGTTTTGACAAATATTGAAAGTTTTGTTAATGACCATTCAGGCATGCATAGAAAGATCTCCTCTGATTGGCTGCCAAGTAACATCAAAGCCCGTACAAATTATTCTTGTAATATTCAAAATCACTGAATACTTTTTGGATATTATAAAAATATAAGGAAAGTTAAGACCTGTAAAAATAAAACAATCACTATACAGGCATTTTGGAGACGTTTTACACATATAAATATATACAACTAAAAATCAATAATATAGTTGGGTAATGTTGCCCAATAAATAACAAACTCTCTCCAACTTCAAATTATGTTATGTTGGTTTTGAGACCACCCTCAAGGGCTCACTTATAATTACTATAGGTGTGGCAATTCCGAGGTAGAACTAGATTTACATCTTTCTTCATCTAGTCTTTGGTTATATTCCTCTCTTTCATCTCTCCCTCATCTTTCAGGACTCCATTTATCAACTTTTTTCTCTTCCGACTCTGATGCTATTAGAGTAATCGAGAGCTACTGGTCTCTATTTTATACTCCTTTCAAGGTGATGGTGATCGAGAAATTTTTCACTTAAAAAGAAAGAAGTTTAAGATTAACTGCTGCTTCCCAAGTCTTCATTTACAATACTCAACAGGCAGATGTTACGCTCTCTAATAGAACTCCAATTAATGTTTTTGTTTCTTGTAGATCAGATCATTTTATGACCTACATTTCCACTAAAAGTCTGGCATACTCACGTTTTTCCTCTTCAAGAAAAGTGTATATTTCCTGGAGTAATTGACATTTTAAGAAAACATAAAATTTTGTTGTATTTCATTCAACTTTTTGTTGCAGCGTAAAATAGTTGATAAGCTTTTTCCAAACATGTTTCGATGATTGGTTTCTAAATGGCATTTCTTGTGCCAAAACTTGCATATATACTGTGACTCTCTCTTCACCTTTGACATCTGTTTACATACCGCCAAAATCTGATTCAAAAAAATTAATATTATTTCAGTGAAAATATTGAAATATTTTGCAGTGGCCCTGTAAGCTAGCCACAGTGACTGGTTAGGGAACCATGGATTTATATAAAATCATATGCTGTCTGTAAATTAATAAACTTGCAGATTGTAGTGAGGGAAACATGATTTAACTTTATTTTGTTAATATTTGACTATTATAACAAGCTTGAACTAAAATTATATATTGAACATATTAATTAGTATTAATTTTAATTGAACATATTGTAAAAGTACTTAATTCTCAGAGTAACTAGTTATTGGTTAGTTTGCTTAAATTGTGAAAAGGAATCAGATATATCCTTTAGGACCTCAAACCTATGGACATACATACAAACTTAATCTAGTTAATGATGGAGAAAGTTGAAATCTACGACTGATGTAATATCTGTGTATATCTTATTATCAGCTTATGACGGGGAAAAAAAAAAAAAAAAAAAAAAAAACCTATTCATAATTATCTATAATAAATGTATATATTATTATGATTTACTCATATTATGTAAAAAATAAAATGGAACCACATTATAAATGAGAGTCATTCTGAACAAAGTCAGTGGTACCTCTCTCGATTCAATGGGTAAAAAACAAATATAACGATGAAAAAAAAAGTCACAAACAATATTAAACATGTAAAAAACAAACAAACAAACAAAAAAAATCTTAGCTCAATATGATAATTACATACTACAAGTATAAACAGCAATATTTATAATTGTAATAAATCAATTGAGACATAATATGATCTAACATAACCTTTCAGCTAAGTTGCACTGAAACCCTCACTTCTCTTGAGGGGTGTAGTATATTATAGAAAATACTGAACAGACTTCTGATATAGGAGTTAAATCAATTGTTTTGATTTGTTCTCAGTAAATGATGTGTGTATTTGACCCCCCCCCCTCCTTCAGCTCTCGAGAGAGGTGAGGGTTTCAGTACAACTTAGCTAAAAGGTTATGTTACATTAGGTTTCATATTTACCTAGACTGATTAATTTAGCCAGTCCTAGAAAATAAAAAAACCTAACCTAAACTGTATGCCATGTTCCTGCAAACCAAAAATCTAAGCTGTACGATAAAGTTTTATCAGATATGACTTTAAATTTACAATGAACAAATGAATTGAATTATATAATCTAGAGATTCACCGACTTTGATTCACATTTCCTTAAGTAAAATAAATTAAACAGTTCCTACTAACATGATTGTGTAGGTGTTATAGAGAAGACTGAAAAGGTTATTGTGAAACGTGGAACCTGAAAGTTAACCTGGAAAAATAATGGTCTTTAGAAGGGAAGGAAAATTGGGGGTGAAAGAACGCTGGGTTTATAATAAAGCAGAGATAGAATGCATAAATAATAACAAGTATTTAGGAATTATTTCAATTCCATATTTGTCTTTGCAACCACATTTGGACCAGCTACTAAAGCTACAATTGGGAGTATATGGAATGTTTTGATAGTAAATAAGTATGTACCTCTATCGGCAAAATGGTCATGTTCTGATGCAGTGCAAAGATCGATGATATGTTATTCAGCACAAGTTTAGGGATATAAACAGTATAACCAAGTTGAACAACTTTTATGGTTTTTTGCTAAACGTGTATTTCAGTTATCTGATAACACTCCAAATTGTGTTTTATATTTGGAGCTCGGTTTAGACAAATTGTTTTTCTATACTTTTAAATTGTTATTTCCAAACTATTTCACAAAAAAAGTCATAGGCAAAAACTTGTTTTGGTTTAGGGAATGGAAAATATTATCAGATAAACATACCTTGCCTTTTGATAAAGGAATTCTGGGAGTGGAAGGGTCAGATGTTTGCTGTAGTTGTAGCTATGCGTTGTCGCAGCAAACAAGATAGTTTGATTTCAGTATATTATTACACGTCTACTTATCCCTGGTATATTCTTCCCTTGTCTCTAATGCAGTTTTGGGTTCCCATCACCAGAAAAATTTAAAAAACACAATTACATATACATGCACATACACATACAAAGCACATTTCACTCCATGTGAGTGAAATGTGCTTTGTATGTGTATTTATATATAATTGTGTTTTTTAATTTTCCTGATGATGGACGAATAACCAGAAACTGCAGTAGAGACAAGGGAAGAATATACCTCAAATAAGGATTAGTAAATGTATAATAATATACTGAAATTAAATTTCACTAATACGTGGGCTATCACAATGAAATTCAAGATAGTTTGTTTGCAGCGAGGACGAACTGTGGCCATCCTATTTATAAAACATTAGATTTAGAAATGGGTAATAAAACTTGAAATGATTTTTTAAATATTTCAACAATAAAATGGATTATAAAATTTAGGAAGGAATTATTATAATTAAACAGTAGACCGGGGGCAGAGGGAGATAATGTCAATGGCTCTTTATGCAATTTAAAGAAAAAAGAGGACGTCTTTCATTTTTTGGCATGTTGTCCTATATTAAAAGGGGATTCGACGATGTTGCTATGGAAGTCCAGGGAGAAAATTGGCCAGTATCTTAATGGAAGACACTCGACCCGCCTTGCGAATTATATCCAACAAGCATGGCAATATAGGTGGGGTTTAATATGGCAATTAATTACTAAATATATATCTAGGAAAATTTATTAATAAAGTTGTTAGTTTTAGTTGTCTCAGTGTCTGATTAATTGATGTATGTATGAATGTAAAATATGTATGTAGTATAATATAGTTTTTATCATAACCTGTAAAACACTTGTACCAACCTAGCAGACGGTCTTTAAAGACCATTGCCTAAAATGTATTTAAAGATCTCTATATATAAGCATACCATAATCAATAAATCATTGTTATTATCATTATCTCATAAATAGTTCTATATTCTCAGCAGTAGTTAATGTAAGAGTGCAATAACATTGATTATGAAGGTATTGACAACATGGCTGTTTGAATACTGGTAGTGTGTATTTTATCATATCATACTGATAATGTTGTTTTAAAATATTAAAAAATTTAACAAAATTGGAGTAAGTACAGTCTTTGTTCAGATTTTACCTACTTTAATTGTAAAATAACAATTAAAAAGATGATGGATGAAATAAAAACAAAATCATAGTCATTAAACTAATTTTGACCAAATTGATTTTGAATCAAAAACATCCAAAGTTCTGCCAAGAGTCTAAAAATAAGAGGAAATTTGCCTCCATTTTACTAAAAACTTATTGTAAAAGAAAACAAATATTATCCAAAGTCTGGCTATAATTTATAAAATACAGTAGTAGCATATAACAAAAATTGCTAGAACATAACTTCTATACTATTTGTGTAAGAAAGAGTACAAATTAAAATTTTCAGTTAAGACTAAAAAATAAGTAGATTAACCATATCTGCTTCTAACAACTGCACAAACCTACTTTTTTTAGAAACTATTCATTAATCATAATTTTCACACAAGACAGCCTTCTCATTCCAAACCAAAATTCAACTGAACACAAATCTATGTTATTAAAATAATTATACGAAATCAAATAATTTGAACACAGTTGGTATATAAAATATAAGTAAAATGTTTCAGGAAATATACAAATGTACAGCATGACTGATAATGAAAATAAGCAGGAAATTTCAGTTGGCCACTGCCACTATATAACTAATACTTGCCAAAATCAAGGTTACTAAATCCGATGTAATATTAGTAAATATTATTAAAACTAAGTTCTAAAAATGTATTAATTAATTTTAGTATTAATCTGTAAAATGATATATAATTCTTCTGCATAACATATACAACTGTTAATTAAAATAATTTAACCTATTGAATAAAATTTGTTCCTGATACTTCTAGCTAAGTTTATTTTATTTGCTAACATGAGCTAATATTGGTGGGGGAGGAGGGATAAAAGTTGTATACTCTCTTTGAAGTTTATTCCATTCAAAGCCTGTTTTCACAGTTCTGTAAATCAGCAAACAGAAACTTGTTTTAAATTAAATGTGTTTTACTTAAACCTAGAACTAGTGGCCGTCAATAATTGATTATATAACAGTCACTCTTAAAATGGCAATTTAACGATAAATTGACGGTAATGCAGGCAGTTTTTAAAATCTATACATAAATAATGTTATTGATAAATTTGGTACCAAACAATAGATAGTGGTTTCAAACTATATTTTAAATATAATTTCTTGAATCGAAAGATCTAATTATCAGGAAACATTACTGAGTAATCAGCTGGCTGTGTACAGTTGACATGCGATCACAAGTTAACTCAGATATTCAGGTCACTGAATTACAATTATATATGAAGTTCTTGTTGGCATTCTAAATTTGTTGCTAAACTTTATTTTAGACTCTCAGGGGCTCACTTATAGTGACTATAAGCATGGCAGAACCAAGATACCTACACCTTTCTTCATCCCGTCTTGTGTTAGATCCCAAGACATTGTCTCCTGTTTATGCCAATGTTTGTATAAAGTGGAATTTTTTTCTATATTTATAAAACTGCACAAATTCTATATCCAAAGTTTCTAAAATGAAATATACATCTAATAAATTTAATACTTGGAATTATAACAGTTTGTAGTATGTTGGTCACATAAAAAACTCTTCAGTGGACTCTGACATGGAGAGTCATGTCCGCGCGACCATTGGTTGATCTAATATTGATATTTCTATCTATATTATAAAATTAAGGAAATATATTTGAACAAATTTAATATATTAAACATAATTCATAATATACTATTAATTATCCAGTTATGAATTTATGTGACTTATTTTTCACAGAAAGGAAAAGACATAAGAGATTTCATAATGATAGTCTAGAGTAACCGGATATGCTTGAATAACTATTTATTATCTTTGACTTACCGCCAGCAATGGACTTACCTGACGATGGACAATAATGTCCGAAACACGTTTAGTGAATATATGACAATATAAACTGAAAAAAAGAATTAATCAAGGATTGCTGGCGGTAAGTCAAAGATAATAAATAAGAGATTTGTTCTAAAAATATCTGACCTGAATTTGTCCCCCATGGAAACAAATGAAGCATGAGAAATGTGACAGGTAGAGGTGAATGTTACTTTCATGTGCATGTGTAAATTTTTGTCTGCTGTAGAAAAAAATAAACCTGGGTGTAAAGGAGTGTACTCTGCACCTGTCGGATTTTAATTTTGTATCTCGATGCTGTATCCAACAAGCTTAAGTCAGCTATTTTGACTGCTTTTGAACAAAACTGTCCTGGTAAAGTTAGGCGGGATAAAAATGAAGTTAGAAAAGAAACCATTAGATCTTCAATATATTATTGATAAAAAGATTGTTGTTAAAGATGAAACACATCTAATATGCAAAGAATATCTAACTAATTTAGTGAGCAGATACCCAAAAGTCAATCGAGTGCCTATTCAAAAACCTGCTAATGTTGTAGATATTTCTGAATTTATAACTAAGAAACCTACAAGACCAACAAGAGTTTGTTTATCGACTTCCCATTATAAATCAAATTTTTCACCAATTACTCCCTCACCTGAACAAAATATCAAACCAAATTATAACAGTGAAACACTTCCTACTCCTTTTGAGACTATGATACTACCCTATGGTATGATTCGGAAAAATTAAATGCAATCCTATACTCTAACACAACAGAAAAATTTATTTCCTCCTTTAATTAGAAAAGAGCACCCTGATTCAGAAAGGATAATCAGCATAATTCCGTCCTCCTTATTACAATATGAATAATACTTCTTTCACAACCCATTAAAAGTAGTGAAAATAGTAAATCAAAACAATCTTAATGTTATTGATGTACATTTAAATAATAGCTTATCCACTCAAACCCCCTTTACTCTTTCCAAATTGAAAATATTTTGTGATGTTCATAATAAAAATATTACTAAATCAAACTAGTATAGACAATTAAAGATGAAAAAATGTTTCAACCTAAAAATTTGTATTCTTAAACGTGATAAGCAGTTAAATACATTGAGAACATTAATATAACTTTGGGCAGTGTGGTTAAGCATCATAGAAGCAAAACTCCACCTTCTGCAGAGAGAACCTCGAAAAGGGCCAGAGTTGAGATTCAAAACTCTGATATAAATTCTAAAATCTGCGAAGGAAGTACCAACTTTCAGGGACATTACATTAAGATAGCTATCATCCTAGAATTTTATCCTGATGCCAAACTCACAAATAAACAAGGTGAGGACATCGAGAATGCACTGATGGATACATTTCAACCCTTATATGATGGGTCGTTTCCATTATTTTCTGGGAGCTTCATGGAGAAAGGAGCTCTAATACTTTCCTGCAGTAAAGAAGCAACAAAGCATTGGCTGGAGAAATCATAACAACATTTCATCCGATAGGTGATAATACTAAATTGGTCACGGGATTGAGGAAAGATATTATGAAGACCACAAGGGTGTTCCCCCGGATATACCCTAAGCTATTTAAGAGGTCGTAGATCAAGTATGGGAAATATTCAATAAGCACAACCCTACATTTAAAGCATGAGAATGGAAGGTTCTCTCAGTTACAGGAGATTCCAAAGGCTTACAGCTTCGCCTGTCTTTTGGATGAGGCCTGTTTTAACGCCATTGAGCCTACTAATTTCAGGGCACAATTGGGACTATGGCAAGTCACCATTGTTGCCAATCAAACTAAAGTCTATGTTAAGGTTCCTCCAGATAAATCTGATCCACAGTAAGGCGGCATCAACTGCTTTCGGTCAGAACTTCTGCAGAGGAGAATTCAACCTGGCACTTATACAAGAGCCTTGGCTTCATCGGTCATCTCCATCAAAGAAATTGAAGTCCCTGGTGGAACATTCTTCAAGTAGGGGTCAGCAACTATTATTAGGCGGTGACACCATGCACATCATTGTAGTGGCTAGGTGAGTATGGATACCAATCCTAGAAGTGAGTCTCTACTTCAGTATCTAGTTTCATACACAATCTTTATATTTGTAATGTTGGTAATCACCTTACTTTTGTTACGAGAAATAGAGCCAAAATTATTGACCTTATTGTTTGCACAGATTGTGTTTTTAAAGTCATTGAAGAATAGTACGATTTACAGGAGGCCTCTCTCTCTGATCATAAAAATCTGTCTGTTTTACACTCGATCAAAAGTGTAGAACCCGAAATTATAACAATCCCAACCTGACCAACTGGTCATCTTATAAGGACGACAATCTGTCTTTAATGTGGACAATTAATAATACAGTATATAGTTTACCTGACATTGATCAGATTGCATCCGACTTGCAGGATGCAATCTTAAATTGTTACCATGAAAACTGCTCCCTGCGCCAAAGGATATATAAAACCAGAACTAGACAACCTTATGCGTAAAAGGGTACATGTCAGAAAGATATTCGATTATTATAGGAAAAGCCATAAGTGGGAGCCATATCATGCTGCTCTCACTGATTATTGCCATACAATTTAAAAAAATTAAAGAGAATTCGTGAAGACAGTTCAGACACGAGGTGAATAGTCTCAGCGTCGTACCTAGATTACAACGTACACTAGCCACAAGTAAAATTGGTCTTTTAGGATCCTTAAAGTCCTCAGAAGGTATATATACTTCCAATGAAGGTGTCTTAGATTTTTAATTGAGATTCATTTTCCTGATAGTGTTCCTAATAGCAGTGGGTATGGTATGTTTTTTTGGGTTGGAGTTTTAAGGCGAAAAACCATTCCGGTCATTAATGCCTTCACAAATTCAGCATGAAGATGCTCCACCTTTATACAAACAAATGACAAAAAACAAAAACAATAACATAGAATTTTTAAACATAATAACAGGACAAATACAAATTAACAAACAAATATTAAACCACAACATAACATGTTACAAGGCTGTAAAATGGCCCTGGCACAAGTTAACAATTATTAAATATGTAAAATACAATTAACAACAATAAAAACAAATATAACAGGGTTGTAAAAGGGCCCTGCAACGAATTACAAAGAATTAAATTTAAAAGGGAAACTAAACATAATATTACAGAATTGTGGAATGACTCTGAAATTAATAATTGACCAGATTTTATCAAAAAATTTCAAAAGACACAAAAAGGACAATACCCAATCAAGGATCTGAGCACTATCCCCCAACATAGCCTGAATGGAATTGGGAAGGGCAAATGTTTTACGCACACCTTGACAAAATGGGAATTGTGGCGGATTTCCGACTTTAAGTGCAATCGACTTTATTGTCCAGTTTAGAACCACCTGTAAAAATAATTTCACTAGATGGATATTCATCAAGTATATATTGAAACTCCTGACGATATACTACATCAGGAGTGTTGCGCTTGATGAACCTGGACAGTGAAAAATCAAAAGATGGCATTTGAATGAGCCATAGCGCAATAAAAAATAGAGTATTCTCATTCATTGGAGGAAGTACAAGGGCCAAATTGTCAAAGATTTTAAATGTTCTAATACCGAATGGGGCAGTACAACTAAGATGACATTTATATCTATCAGCTAAGGCTTATTTAAATACTATGTCGTAAGCCAGATGATACGGTTTGGAGCACAGACTACAAATATATGTTATTTGTAGTTGCTGACTTCTTCGAGTAAGAGATGGTTCACCAGTCTCAGCATGTAAGCTAGAAACTGGGCTCAAACGAAATGCTCCAGAAACAATACACAGTGCAGAGTTATGTATCGAATCAAGCTTCTTAATGGCTGATGGTCTTGCGGATGAGTGACTATGAAGCCATAATCAATCCGCGATCGAATAACAGCATGGTAAAAACGTAGCATACAGGTCCTATCGGCTCTGCATCGAGAATCGCTGAGAACACGTAACATGTCAAGTATTTTATTGCACCGTGTTTTTCAGATTAGATATATGTGGAATCCAAAAAAGTCTATGATCATACAATAGGCCTAAAAATTTAGCAGTTTCGGTAGTTTGAAGTTGTGTTCTGTTAAGAAATAATAAAGGCTAATGGTTCAGTCTTCGACGACTAAAAGCAATGCATTATGTTTTGGAAGCAGAGAACTTGAATCCTATCAATCTCGACCAAGATTACAGTCTATTAATTACAAGTTGAAGGGCTCATTCAGAAGTTGCCATACCTCGAGTAGCCACATATATTACAAAATCATCAACAAATAGAGAACAGTGAACAGGGCACTGCACATTAGCGGTAATGATGTTGATTGCCACAGCAAACAGGGTCCCGCTCAGCACACTACCCTGAGGGACACCATTTTCTAAATAATAACGATCAGACAACATAGTTCCAACACGCACTCTGAAATATCTGTTGCTAAGGAAGTTTTTATAAAAGCAAGAATATTAACATTTATACCCCATGATTTTTAAGAATTCAGAATACCTACTCGCCAAGCCATATCATAGGACTTTTCCAGGTCAAAAAATACTGCAACCCGTGTCTGACGTAAGAAAAACGCATTTTGTATGGCAGACTAAAGAAACATGCTGATCGGTAGATGAACTACCCTGCCTAAAGCCACATTGTTCATTACAAACCAGCCGGTTACTCTCAAGGTACCAAACAAGGCGCCAATTGAACATTCTCTCTACTAGTTTGCAGAGCACACTAGTAAGAAAAATGGGACGGTAACTTCCTGGCTCAGTTTTTTCTTTACTTGGTTTTAGAAGAGGTATTACTATAGCCTCCAACCAAGCCTTGGGAAAACATTGCTCCTCGTATATGCGATTGTATATTTTAAGGAGAGTCAGTCAGCTTCCTCGAAGTTGGGAGGCGTTTGATCATAGAATAAACTATGCTGTTTCCGGGTTTGGAGCAGAATCCCGTCCTGATGACATAGCAAACTCTAATTCCTGTAAAGAAATAGGGTATTTAATGGCGATTCTTCAGACAGACCTACTGTGAAAGAAGAAATTTTATAGAAACAAAACGTGTCACTGTAAGCAGTAGTTGAAGAAAAGTTAGCAAATGATGAGTGTAAAACATTAGCAATTTCATAGTTATAGTTGTAGTGAAAACTCCATCCTTCTGCTTAGGTCCCACGAATGGAAATATATATGTAAAGCATAAAATAAATAACACAATTAAAAAAACAAAGTTCTATAAATTAAATAAGTAAACAAAATAATTTTACCACAAATTTAAAAAAAAAATCTTTTCAAGGATTAAGATTTTCTATGAACAATATTAGAATATAATTCCATGACAGAAAAACAAATCATAATAATTTCTCATAAAGGATACAACTCTTAGTCCTCGTTCTACTGGACTTGTCAATAACAACCCTCTTGGCATGTAGACTCTTTCATTTTGCTCCATTACAAACTTAGCAACTTTACGTAGGCACTGTAACATATAAAATCCAAGTTAAATAAAATACTATTAACATATACCTACCACCAGGACACTTGTCATTTTATTCTTCTCTCAAGCGGTTTGATTAGAAATAATACCAATAGATTTCATATTTTTATATAAGGAAAAGAAAATGTACAAAAGTTGCAATAATTCTGTAGATATTTGTTTCTACCTATTACCTGAGTACTAAGCTATTATTATATTAATACTATTCTATTCTGTAAATTAAGTAGCTCATACTTATTACTAGATACCATAATATTGTTATCTTGAATAGTATTCTGAACATTAATTATTTCTTGCTTGTTACTGGGTACCATGATAACTTGAATACTATTCCAAAGATTAGGCAGCTCTTGCTCATTATTGAATGCATCATATTATTAACTTGAATATTACTATAAAGCTCTGGCTTATTACTAACTACCATGATATTATTATGTCTAATAATATTCTGAAGTTTAAGCATTTCTAGAGTACCATGAAATTATTATATTGAATATTATTCTGAAGATTAAGCACTTCTTGCTTTTACTGATGTTAAGTTGCTTCAGCATCATTCTTGTTTTTGTATTGCAACTATGATTTTTAAGTATGAGTTCTTTACCTCTCATTTACTTGTTACTAAATATTGTGTGTGTTTTTCATTATAATTAATGAATCAATAATAATCTTTGTCCATTCTTAAATTGATTTCAGCATTATTAAAAAAAAGAAGAAAACTAATTGTCTGTTTATAGTACTTTTGAGGTATTAAATATTAATTTAAGCAGCCATGTGCTATTCTGATCTTATTTTTAAGAACGGAGTTACCAAGTCCTGATCTAAATACATTTTGTTCACAAAAAATTCATAACTTTTTATTGTTCACTTTACCTCTTACTACACAACCTTATTAAATACTTCAACATTCCATCCAACAAACTTCTATCCATCTCACTTATCAAATGTTGATTCAAAACTGTACACGTCTAACTTTTACTAAAGATCAAAATATGACTCTTAGTCCAGCTCCTACAGGAGACTTCTTACAACTAATTAACTAGTAACGAGATCTTCCCCTCCCATTCCAAACATTTTTCTCAGAAATGTCCTGTTTATTACCTTATTTGAAACATCTTATGATCATTCCTCTTTCCTTATTTGGACATTGTATGATCGTTAACACACCTCCCTCCTTGCTTCGAGAATATTCTTTCTTAATATACTGATTCACTAATTGTTTATAAAAAGTTCACTTTTCATTTATTTATTCCTTAATTATAATGCATTTTTATTTACATAAAATATTTTTATTATTATATTTGAACTAAATTATTATTTATATATTATTTATTGGTTGGAAGATGTCCCATGCGTACACGGAGTATCATATTATTAATATATTGAATACTATTCTGAAGATTAATCATTTCTTGCTCTTACTGAATACCTTGATATTATTATGCTAAATACAATTATGACGATTAAGCATTTCTTGCTTTTACTGAGTACTATAATAATTATGTTGAATATTATTTTGAAGATTAGGCATTTTTTCTTGCTCTTACTGAGTACCATGATAATTATTATGTTGAATACTATTCTGAAGATTAGGCATATCTTGCTTTTACAGAATACTATGATAGTATTAAGTTGAATAATATTGTGAAAATTAAACAGCTCTTGCTTATTACTGGGTACCATTATATTATTATATTGAGTACTATTCTGAATATTGAGCAATTCTTACTTTTACAGAGTAGTCTGATATTATTAAGTTGAATACTATTATGATAATTAAACAGCCGTTCTTGTTAAATATGTTATACTAGGAGATATTATACCAAATTCAATTCTGAAAATTAAGTAACTCTTACGGAATACTGAATACTACATACTAGGTTATCAGAATGTTGTATATGAAAGTGTTTGTCTATCTACTTATATCTTCATAGTCCTTCAGATTCAATTATAAAATCTTTGAAAATACTAGTATTAAATGAAAACTATACCTTTTCATAATGTGTTTCAGAACAGATGTATATAAGATAAGCAGTAAGGCAAGCTAAGCATCCTTCGCAGTATGTACTACATGACCCTTTTTCTGCTTCTGCAAAGTATGCATTCAATTGAGATACTGTGTAGTCAAAAGCAGTTCTGTCAATCTGCAACAAGAAAGTAGTACAAAAGAGTGTTTCCATAGTTTGTTGGGGAAATGTTGCATTCAGTTAGTCTTGTATAATGTTATAGTTAGCCAGATTTGTAAATGAAAAAGAAGGTAGCTCCTAGGTTGCATATTAAATCAGAAATTGTCCATCTTTTAAAGTTTTTCCAAACAAATTTATAAGTCTAGGCATAACAGCTATTAGTTTTTATGGTTTAATAGTTTAACTTCATTAGTTTTGTATTTTCAGTTCTGTTTTTAGTTCTGAACCTAATATAATAAATAGTGTAAAAATATTGCACAAGCTTTCCTATCCACCAATCCCTCAAACCAAACAAAAAGTACCAAAACTAACAGTCATAACAATGGCATATTCGTAAGTAGTCAATCAAAAGTGAAAATGAACCACAGACACCATCTATAATATTCATGTGTTTAAATAAGGGCCTAAATATCTTTCTCTTATATTATAAACACGTCCTCAGCATAAATCGTATTTGATTAAAATCAAGCTTTTACAGATGGCGGTCAGGGTTCATTTTTGTTTGTTTGCCAATTATTTCTGAACAGTAATATTTTTTTACTTGCAGTTTTCCACAGGGGTTTGGGTTATTATCAACACGTTAAAAAAATTTTTTGAACAAAATCAGTGGAGCCAATTTTGAGAAATTAAGTATTCAACAACAACCCCATGGTTAAATTTTTTTGGTTTTTCTTTGATGTATAGCTTGTAATCTAAACTTTGCGACAGTGATTTTATTATCAATAAATGTAGGAATATATTTACCGAATAATGAAAAAGACAGCCCATCAAAGGAACACTTTTATCCACAATAAAAATGTTATTTCCAACAAGGCAACATTTCAGCAGCAAGTCATCTCTTTAATAGTTCACATATTCATAGAGACTGCATATAATATATATTCGTTACAATTAAAAATATTTTTTATAAACCATTATCCTAACCTTTCCGTCCAATTCTGATGGAAAATGTGTTTGAAAACGTACAGTAGTGCCATCACTATAATCACGTTGTATAAATACTTTCATACATAGCTGAGTTTGGCCTTGGCGTGGAGCAACATCGTCTATAGGCGTAGTGTGGTTAGGCTAAACAAAAACATGTTTATTAAATATATTATAAATCAAATTCATATATTTCTTAGACCAATATTAATCTTTCAGAATGCAAAATACACAGTCATCTGATGGGACTATTTTGAAATTTCTCTCAAAAAAGAAGTAAATTTAAAGGTTTTTTTTTTCCATTTGTTGCTATCATAAATTATTATAAAATTATGAGAAAAAGAAGTTAGAAAAATATGCACACAATGGATAGTTTCATAGAGGTCAAGTCAAGTTATTTAAAGAATGGCACATGAAGCAAAATTACATAAAGGAAAGATTTTATGCTGTTAGAAAAATATCTCTTAGAACAACTGCTACATATTCCGAATCCGATAAGCCTAGGTCTAATTAAATCACACCTACAGAAAATAATGTCTTAAAAGTTAATTGTACAGTGATCCAGACTTTAAAAATAAATATCAAGTAACATTAACTTTAAAAAGACACATTTAAAGAGTAGTACAAAGATAAAATAAAGCAAAAGCTTAAAGTTTCAAATATTTAATAGTATACTAATACTATATACTATTAAATATTTGAAACTTTAAGCTTTTGCTTTATTTTATTCTTGAATATGGAGTTTCAACAAGAAATATCTGCTATTACATTAAAGTTGATTAAAGAGTTGTAGTTTAGTAATTGTAGCTCATGTATCACTAAGGATGGAGATTTTGTCGTTGAAATGCCTTTGATTAAGTAAACATAATTTTTGTGAGATCTTGTGTTTGAGTTTTATTCTGTCTAACTTTAAAAAGGTTTAAAAAAATTGACACCACTTTATTCACGTTTCGTGGTGAATTTTGAAAATGAAAAGTATGAAAAACACAGTTGGGGTTACGTTATGTAACATTTCAATAGCAATTGGTAAGTTAATGTATGTATGATAAGCAACTAAAACAGCCCCATTTTTAATAAATAATAGTAATAGTATTTTGCTATGGAAACTAATTTTTTTAACAGTGAAAATTAAAATATGAATACATGTTATTATAAACTTTTCCTTTTTTGAATTGATAATTTAATATATTTTTTATTCTTGTGATATAAACTTACATACTAGATATAAATTCCATTACAGAAATTTAATTAGACATTTATTATATCACGGCATCAAGGTTTAAATAATTAAATTCAAATGTAGCCCTCTGGCATAGCTCAGTCTATCATTTCATTATAATATAGTTTATAGGTTTGATTTATATATATATATATCTTATAGTATTTTATATATATATCTTATTTATATACTGCGAATTTTGATATCTTGGGATAGGCACTCGGCTGATCACGAACAAACTTGTAAATGACGCTTTCAGAATTTGAAATTGGAAAATTGTTCAAAGTTTTTATATATTATTTAAAATTTGTTATGGTTATTGTTCACTGCATTTATCTTGTTGACAGAATATACCAAGTTCTGTTAACACTGAGTTTACTATTTTTGTTCACTTTAAAGAAAACACTTTAACTTGGAGTTACACTTCATCAACTGCAGTCTTCAAACGTCGGGACACCACTATAAGGACGCTATCTTGTACTATTTAAATCTTGAATCCTTTTTTCCCCTTCTTCTATCTCTGATTTTGTTTGTGTACTGGTCGTCATGTATTCCAATTGGTTAGCTAAAATCACGCGACTCGGGTCGAGATTATGATAGACTCTTATAAACTTTTTCTTTTTATTAATTCTTACGTAATAAACAATTGTTTAATATGTATATTTCCATTTATTTATTCTGATCTATCTAATGTTGAAATATTATTTACTTATAAAATTTTGTTAATGCCGACCATTGAATAACTCTGGGTTCAAGATATCATTGCATATGGCGGAGTTCTATCGTCTGACATACAGTTCTAACATTGACTAGTTCTATTAATTACATACTAATATCTCTGACGTGAAATAATAGTGATTACTGATAATTTAATTGTGATAAACATATTTTTATCATAGTCCAGCGCCTATGATTAAATTTTAATAATAATGTTTTTTAACATTTGACTGTTGTCACTAACTTGATTTCTGATGACGTCATGTATTCAAGATGGCTGGTTTGTTTATGTCGCAATCACCACTTGTGCAGTGGTTATTGTTACATCTTTGTGATAAGTTCTGTTTAGGTTAATTGTGTTGTTGTTAAAACTATTTAGCCTAAATTTACATACGTAATCTGCAGGTTTAATATGCTAGCCTATTAAATTTACATTATTTAGTTTATATTCGTCTTAATACATCAAAGGAATCTGATTATTTACCAAAGTCGGTTTCTTTTACATTTATAAATATTATTAGATTTACATGTGTTTTAACCTAGGCTTTATTGGTACTTCTAATAGAAGTTAGGTTTGTTGGCCTACTCATAAAATAGTTTTTTTACATTGGTGTGTTTAGGTTTCTTTATATGCCTTTTAGTTATAGGCTATTTACTTTATTACTCAGATGAGATTTGTACCATTATAATGTTACAAGAGAGGGTTGGCAAGTACATCTAATGTTATCAATCTTCATATATTGTAAATTCAGAATAATGTATACACGCACTAAATGTCATGCAGAGCATTTTTAGTTTTTATTGAAATATGAAGATTTTGATAGTTATAATAATGTATAAAATGGTATTTCATGTAAATAATAGTTTTAATTTAGAAATAAAACTGTGTTAATTTTACCTAAATTTTCCTAGATGTAAAATATTTATTTGTTATGTAATTAATTGATGTAGGCTAAGGTAGAACCTCATTTAACCAGACCTCATTAAGCTGGAGTTTGCTTAATCCAAACCGTCTTAAAAATTAATAATGATCATAAATTACTGATAAAAAATAAGATGCAAGTGTGACTGTACCCTTCACAGTCAGTCAGTGGTTCTGTTTGTTAGTTGCACATTGTGCCTTGCATTTAACTATTGTATTGTTTAATTTGGGCTTTTGAAACTTTTACATACTGTTTTCTTTTGTATGCTGTACTGTCGTTCAGTAAAGCTGTTGAAAACAAGAAACGTAATCACATTACATTTTCAGCAAGAAAATCAGTTTTAAATTTATAAATTTTTGGTTTAGTTAATATTGTTTAATACCCCTATTATACCTATAACAAGATTTGTATAATTATTCATCAACAGTTTTGCCATCCAAACTTTGACCAGTAAAGTTTTTAATATACAATAAATCTCTATCAGCCAAAGTTATTTCTTCATTTATTAATACTCTAGTTTTCTTTTTATCATCAGGATCAGTTACAATTTTAACTAATTGATAATCTAATTTAACATTCTTAATATAATATTTTATTTTAGTGTTAGCACACTTTCTATAAAAATTAAACAAAGCAACTACCATGGGATTGGAATGCCACTTATCTTTATGTAAGCCATTAAAAATTTCGTTTAATAAATCATAATCAAAAGAATATAAATCAGTTGCACCCATCCCACATTTAACTTCATGAGAGTAATTAGTTGCCAAAGCAATTCTATAAGTAAATATAGATGGCATTCAATTCAATTTTTAAAATGATTTTTTAGGTGGGATGGGTGCAACTGATATATATTCTTTTGATTATGATTTATTAAACGAAATTTCTAATGGATTACAAAAAGATAAGAGGCATTCCAATTCAGTGTTAGTTGCATTGTTTAGTTTTATAGAAAGTGTGCTATTACTAAAATAAAATATTATATTAAGAATGTTAAATTAGATTTTCAATTAGTTAAAATGAGTTAGTTAATCAATTAACTAGATGTCATCAATTAGTTAGATGTTGTTCATCTTCGACAAACTATTGTTATAGAAAAACTAGAATAAGTAAACATCTTTAGCAAGCATTTGTATGGAATATGGGAATACCACAAATAGACTGTGAAATAAGGAAGAAAAAAGATGATTTACGAAAACTTGTCTTGTCCGCATTAGCTATGAAGGGACTGAAATTCAGGCTTCAGCAGAAAGATTATCTTTACAGTTGGGCATTCAATGTCCGTTTCTTTTAACAGGGTATTTTAATTATAGCCAAGTTCATTTTATTTGTTTTTTTTTTGTTTTTTTTTTTAATAAGGACTTTCATTAAATTAGCCCCAATTCGTCTGGATTAAAGACGTTCTACTGTAATTATTTAATATGTAAAACTCATTACTTTACTCGATTTATATTACATTTTTAAAAATATTAATATTTTTAATTTAAGGTGAAATGCTACCGATGTTGTTTACTTCACATGTTATCAGTATGATATAATGAGAATTTTGACAAAATTGGGTTTACTCCCTAAACTCTGTTAAGATGTTTTAATACTTTCATTTTAAATTTCATGAATAAAAATCAAGTTACACAGCAAAATATGTTTCCTCTTCTTAAAACAAGATCAAAGTCAATTGTTTTTAAATGAACTATAATGGAAATATCGTTGTATGGGGACTGTATGTAACAAATTTTGGAAATAGAATACAGTTTGACATACAAGGATTTTGTACAGTAGAAGCAAGCTTTGCTGTTTTGAACGAGTTTGTGGAAGTGGACTATGACTTCAGTCTGACATCACAATTCGCGAACCCCTTGAGACGGCAAGTTTCTGAGTTAGTCATTTTGAAATAAAAAATCATTATTTGATGAATTTTGAAAATATGAAATAAACTGTTTTAAGAATATGTAATGGTGGTACAAGTTGTACCCAATTCATATCTAATACTAATATTTCATATTAATTGATGTAATTAAAGTTAAAGACAAAGTAAGAAAGGGAAAATTTTTCAAAATTGGTCAAAATCCAAAAACTTAGATTTCCATAAACTACATGGAAATCTAAGATAATGTTAATCTTGAAAAAATTCGGGAATAATTAATTAAATAGTTAGCAGAAATGTGCTACTTATAAAAGTAAATAAAAGACAAAAGAAAATTTAAATAAAGTAATTAATACAAAGATATTAAGATAGGCCTATATAAAAGCAATGATGAATTGAGTACAAAACAAATTCCACACCAAAATAAAAAATTAATAGTTTTCATACCTTTTCTGGAAAAATGGAAAGAGATAAAGAATTAATATTTTAGATTAATAAATAATAATTAATTAAAGAAAAAGAAAATGTAAATCTCAGGTCAAAATATTAAAAGAAATTTATTAAAATTGCGAGTGCAAAAAGAAGTGAGAAAAGTGTGAAAATCGACAGATAAGGAAATCGGACAATTTTTTTCCTTGCGGCTACGAAACTTATACGTGTAATTCTATGAAACTACGGAGTTTCAGTGAATTAGTGTGACAACACAAAAGTGTGAAAAGTAGGATTATGAAATTACGCAAAATTAGTATCAACGATATCAGAAGATGGTAATACCTAGAATCACAAATTGAGATCGTCAGGAAAGTCACAGTCAAGACCAACAAGATGCAAGAACCAAAAACTAAAAATTATACAAAATTAGCAAGTTATACAAGTTTAAAATAAAACAAAAGGATTTCAGTCTGGTGCAAGTTTAATTTTGGCGGACCAGAAAGTGCGGGAAACTGTGACGTCACGAAGGGCAGAGCCATGAATCAAACTGACAGCAACAGTTAAAATATAAACTGTAATTAAAAAAGTAATTAAAAAAGGATTTAGAAGAGAAAAATTAATATGTTAAGATTCAGAATAAATACTACAACACAGGGGAAGACAGAAAAAATAAATTAAACACATTAATAAAGAAGAAAAAGCAAATATCGTATCTCAGCAAGAAGGGAAGAAAATTGGTATGAGAATACAATGTATTTCGGCTATAAATAGAGCCGCTGATCCTCTCGGAGGACTCTCTTGTAATAATTTTTCAAAGGTGAAGATCACCTTACTTCACGACAGTTTGCATCAGATTCTTGAATGAAATTTTTAAAGTAAAGTCAGTAGTAAAGTAAATGGTAGAATCAATTAAGTATTAGAGTCATATAGGACAGATTTATGTCACATGTAAAAGGACGATAAAACCATGACTGCCAAATTGGACTGGACCTACCTGTGCCAATGGACTGAAGCTGATAACAGATCTACTCTACGATCAGAAAATTCCAGGAAAGTCAACACGTTGGTAAAGGTTTGACATTATAACATTTGATAAAACAGTGAGTTGCCAAATAAGTGCAATAAAAAATAATTTCAAATCATTTAATAGTGGTTTATGGGATAATTTTTTTTGTTGTGAATAAATTGATATGTTATGTTTAATAAGTATTTAATGTGAATGGAAATTTTAATTATTATTGAAAAGTCAAATTCTTAAATTAGAAAGAAATAAGTAATCAAATTGAGAAAAGTTTTAATTGTTGTAAATTTTGGTAAAATACCAACCTGCTCTTAATTTTAAGAATTTATTTGTTTTATACTAATATAGAAGATGAATTTATAAAAGAAAATAATATTGTAAAAAGGTTGATGAAAAAATAATTGTGTTTAAATATACATGAAAATTTAATTTGTTGCAAAAAGTGATATAATAAATTAATTTTATAACTAAGAATTGTGCTTGCAATTATTTTAATAGTCCACACACAGGTTAACAACTATATCTAAGTGACTAATATAGATTGTGATCGAGGAAAATTGAAAAAGCCTATACTTCCAGTGAACCGTCTAAATCCACTCAATACTCTTGAAAACAAGGCCTGTAATAAATATTACTGGGTTTGAGATAAGTGCCTTAATTAAAGAAGGGGAAGGCACACAGCCTAACTCAATGTATAACAGAATAGCTGAGTTTTTCCGTTGTAAAACATTAATTGCTTTTTTGTTATACATTAACTCGCTGATCCCTATTGCAAACCTCATTTTTTATTATTTTTATATTTTCAATTTTCATGGTGAAAAAACTATTTTTTTAACCTGGAACAGTGGTTACGATAACTTTTACCAAAAAGTCATTTACGATAAACTCTTAAATTTAATATATATATATATATATATATATATATATATATATATATATCATTAATGATTTTTCTTCTGCATGTTATACTTATATATTTAATTTGATTAAAATGTTGTGTTTTGTGAATAGTTAAATACTGTATTTTTGCCTCATGAGTCTTAACGAACATTGTTAAATAAAACCAGTGTTACAAAGAAATTTGTATATTGGAAGAAATGTCTTTTATTTTTAATAGTGAAATCTATTCTACTTTCAAGCTTTTGGAAAACATGAATAACAACTAACTGTACATAAATTGTAATAATTTTGATTTTAATTTAGAAATCAAGGATATGTCTACTGCAAAAAGAATGTCCAATGTAAATTGATAGCGTAATAAACAATAAAATAAGTCAGTTAAACACCTATTGAATGCTTCATGGATACTATAGCAGTTGAAAACAGGTCTCCCTGCTAACTCTGTTATACCCCTTGACAACTTCCTATATTGTTATAACAGCACAGTACAAAACCAGCATAACAATCAGAATAAATTAAAAATTTTGTGAAATTCATTTAATACATATCTTACTTTGAAAAGAAAAATAATATTTTATAGCACAACTCAGTTTCATCATAAAAATTTCAAATAAAAAATATGAAATTCTTGTAAACGCAGGTTATGAATGTATCCCAAAGGGAATTTGGAAATTCCATATTTACTTCTTAAATGGTCACTTTTAAAGCTTTTTTTAAAATAATTTTTTTTTATATATATATAATTTTTAACTACTTATATTCAAACATCAAATTACAAGGCGATGTTAATTAATGAGACTTTGACTACAGTTTAGCCACTAAGTTAAACAAAAAATCTAATTGCAAGACACATGCACAATGAACGTCATAATGGGTCATTATAGTTTCAATTCAAATATGATATTTTGATAGTTGTAATATGCATATAAACAGTATTTAATATAAATAATAGTTCAATTATGTTTATATATATATATATATATATATATATATATATATATATATATATATATATAGGCTATGTTAATTATATTAGATGTAACATTACCTAACCTCTCGTTGAGGAACAATACAAGTTAGGTATGGTTAAATTCTTTTGTATTTATTTAAAATATAACAAACATCCCTTACCAATTACAGCCATCATAATATTCCAATTTCATGGCAAAATAAAAATACTGCCAAAAGTTGTATTACGCATGCTCAATTAGTTCGGTAGATAATCGAAACTGACTTTATTCTGCAATATCCAGTAGCTCATCATCTATAATTACTTCAGTGACACTTTAATTAATGTGACACTGACAATATAATTCCCTACACTTTCCAAAACCTATTTGTACTTGAATTTGGTACTTTACAATTCAATTTATAATGTGAAAAAGTTAATTGCACTCTAACATACTATTTTTCCTTTTCAAAGTAAAATTTGTACTAAATGAATTTCACAATTTTTGAAATTTAATCTCATAATCGGTATGCTGGATTTTTACTGGCAGCATACTGTATATACTGTTCCACTGTAAGCAAAATCTAGTTATATGCTAGGAGATCGCTTTCCAAGAATTATTCCACATTAAACGTTTAAAATGGACTTTTAAATAATCATAAATATAAGTTGTTATACAATTATTTTTGTTACTTTTCATTAGATATTCATGTGCTCCAATGGAGTAGCCTACCTGCCGCTGTTTTTGGTATAGAGGTTTTAAGAATAGTGTATTGGGCCTACATAGTCATTCATTGTTTGATTATACAATATAATACACACATTTAGTCTCATATTGACATTTTAATTAATATTAAAAATTGTCAAGTTTTATTTATCGAAGAAGTGGGAGTGATTGTACTGACATTTAGAACAGGAGAAAAGATGTGTTACCATTCATTGTAGCTAACATACAATATACCTACTACTACGGTAAGAAACAAATACAACATAATAATAATTTTAGTTACCGTTTCTGAGGGGGGGGGGATTTTAGTCCAGTGGCAGTGTTCTTTGAACTTTAACAAAGTTGAAGTATAAAATAACGACTAATTTAAAAAAATTATTTAACAAATTATACAATGGAAATATTACCCCCTTAAATGTACTACCCTCCTTGATCAGTGCAATTCTTTCAATGTCGAAAACAATGCTGGAGATCATATTCTCTTATCTCCTTCATTAGCTCACTTCTGCCTTCAATGACAAATGATTAATTAAAGACATTCTTGCACGAACTCGAAAGGTCCCTTTTCAAACTTGATTTTTCAAAACAAAGACACATAGGTCTGTTTTTGAGGTGCGAGAATGTTGACTGTCACCAATCGCTTTCTATCCCTCTTCAAAATTTAAAAACCAATAAAAAATCAGAGTAAGTAATTGACACTCATCACCATACACTTTTTTCATCAAATGGTACATTTCAGTATGAGATTATTCAAGTATTTTGAGGAATTTCAAATTGACATGTTGCTCCACGTTAATGCTTAACATTATTTTGAAGGAGGTCAGTTCATATGGATGCTTCGAACAAAGGCTACTGCTGAAATATTGGTTCCGCAGATTTAGAAATGTAAAGAGACTCATTTACATACTACTTGCTATTGCCAAGGTCATTTATTTGTCGGTCACAGGCAAGCAGCAAGAAAAGAAATGAGACAGGTTACCACACCTTGTAAGACAATCCGGCAAACTTCTAACGTACTAGGTAGTGAATGAAACCAAGTTAACCTATTCTAGACACTACATAATTATAAACCCCATATTGCCAAGAATCCAATTACTCCTTTATTAGCTTTGTACATGCACAGCATGAATTTAATATACCTAACAAAAGAAAAAAGTCATATTATTTGTCAATTAATTTTTGTAAGATTTTCAAATTATTTTATGCATAATCTATAAAAGTTTAGTAAAATCGAAATACAGATTAGTTTAAAAAATTTGTCTAATTCATTTATTACTTACACTATTTCGAAAATTTTAAGTTATATTTTAACACTTTTTAACTGAAAACTTGAAAAGTACCAAATTCATATAAAAACAGGCTATTTTAAACTCTAGTAAAATGTTCTGACAAGTAATTACAGATGGCAAGCTACTAGAGATAACAAGACATTTACTAGATATTACCCAATAAAGTGTGTATCGATTATTATCGATCAGACTAATTGCGGTCATGGACGGTTTTATATATATATATATATATATATATATATATATATATATATATATATATATATATATAGTATATATATATATATATATATATATATATATATATATATATAGTATATATATATATATATATATATATATATATATATATATATATATATATATATATATATGTAACCACCTGACCTAACTTATTAGTAAAGATTCTTACTAAACCTAGTATGTTAACAAGAATCCCTGTAGGCCTAAATGACACAAACAATATTCTATGGATAAATATGTTTTTATACTAACTACAACTCAAGACATCTAATGCACATGTATCATTCGTTACATGAATCTTGATATTAGGTGTTTTGTTTATGGTGGTCCATTGATGGTTAAAATGTAGTCAAAGCCTATTTAGATTAACACAGTCTTATAACTTTTAAAAATTAAATTCTTTTTCAGTTTTATAGGGAAATTTCATAGTTAAATAATTCAATTCAATTAAAAAAGGCTTTAAAGTCACCGTTTTAGAAGTGAATTTTGAACTTACGAATTCCCAATGTGATGTGTACATAATCTAAGCATACATGAATTTAGTACTTTTCTATTTTGAATTTTTCAGTTAAAAAGGGAATTCTGTGTTAAAATATAATTATAATTTTCAAAATAAGGTATGTAGTAATCGAATTAGACAATTTTTTTAAACTAATCTGTATATCGACTTACATACTTTTACCAAAAAATAATTTATTATAAATGTGATTTTTAACAATCATAGGATCTAGCTTTAAAAAAAAAGTTAAGAACAATTGGAGGTAGAACCCCTTTCTCGAATAAAATAATAATAATATTTTATTGTCATTAATTACATGTAGTACAATAGACATTGTCAACACTAACATTAACAAAAATCAGGTTAAAAAAAATCTGCACATTAACCCTTTAAAGAGTAAGGCAAATTATTGTGAAAAGAGTAATGCCATTCCGGAAAAGCACCAATAAAAAGTGCTCAAAGGAGTACTGCCATTCTGGAACGTTTTACAAATGAATTAATTTTTATTAACTTTAATGTAATAGCAGATATTTTTTGTTGAAACTCCATATTCAACTCCATGAATGTTAAACTCTTACATATAGAAAATAAAAGCAATAGATTAAATAATTTAGAATGTTTAGAAATAAATAGATCTATTTCACTTAGGCCTATTCTCAACTTAAATGACCAAATTGTATTAAATTCGTCACCTCTTCTAAAACCCATCAGTAACATAGTTCATTAACCTTTATCTACCTGCCAGGTCATCCCCCTACCTTTCCCGATTTCTCTATTGTATTTCAGTTTCCTGTACTTATGTTTAAATAGTTGTCTATACCTGTAAATTATCAGTTGCCCGATGATGCCGCAAGGCGAAACAATTTTAGCTCATTTATACTATTAAATATTTGAAACTTTAAGCTTTTGCTTTATTTTATCCTTAATTTTTATTAATTTCTATGTTTTTAAATCAACAAAAAAGTGTATAAAAACATGTTATATGGCTTAATAGTATTGTTTGTGTGATGAAAAACAAGTTGCTATATAATACATAGTGCTAATAAGCTAAAAAGATGTGCTACCGAACAGCGTAACTAGTGATGTGTGAGTTCGAAGTAAAATACTTGGTGAATCCGAGTATCAAAATCCTCGGAACATTCCGATTATTAAAATCCTCGGATTCGGAATAAAATATTCGGACAAAATATTTGTACTAGGAACAAGGAGACAATATAATATTCGTTAGTAATTCCCTGATCGGTAAGCTCAGTTCGAATCCGATGCACAAAATCATTCTGCGCAGATACTCGAATTCGAAATAATAATACGAATATTGAAATCATTTGAAGCAGATTAATTCAATTATCCATTTCAGCCGAGTATCAACATTACTAAGTGTAACACTCTCAACACTCCTACTATAGTGTTGAAGTGTCTGCTTCAAGTCTCAGCTGTTATTAAGGTCAGCTGACTGGCACCCAGAATGGGCGCGTAAGCTCCCTAGTGTGTGTTGTCACATCATTTCTTTAAGTATGTTGGCGCATTTTCTTCAGTAGTCCTTTGTGTCTCCACGCCTTTATCATCGAAGTGGTTCGCCTTTAGTTCAGTTTATATTATTTCATTATTTGTGTAATCTTTTTCATTTGTTTGCCATATTTTTATTATAGTAAAATGAATAGTGAAATTTTGGACAAAAGTGATGACTTAAGACAATGTATTTACGATTTGAGTGAGGCTGATCAGTTTACCGATGATGAGAACAATATTTTGCAGTCTGATGGCGAAGTGTTTAATGATAGTGAAGATGAAGTTGATTCACAAGATATGTTCGACGTGCTTGGAAACCTAACCATACAAAGCAAGGATGATACTCTGGTAAGCACAGATTCCAATTTAAATATACCAGTTGTCCCCCACCATTTGCACAACCACCTTCTAACCCTTCTATGTGTCTGGTTTGCAAAACATGAAAACACAGTAATGATTTCAAACCAAATGACTTTATTTTTGACTCGTCCAATTCAGGGCTAAGATTAGATATCAATGAGATTGATGGCAATTAAAGAGGTTTTTTTCCCCACTTACTAGACTATGACCTAGTTTCACAAATAGCTTTTGAAGCAAACAGATATGCTGACCAGTATTTGGACCATCCTAGTGGCCTAACCGAATTTCTAAAGTGAAATGTTGGAAGAAAACTGATCCAGATGAGCTATACATATTTTTTTGGTTATTACTATTAATGCCTCATTGTAAAAAGAAGAAAAAAAAAGAAAAAGGAAAAAAAGGGGGGAAAAAACACAAGCTTTATTGGACAACTGACCCTTTGTTAGAGACCCCGATCTTTTCCAAAGTGATGAGTCAAGACGGATTTCTTATTTTACTAAGAATGTTGCATCTCAACTGCAATGCACTGTCCCGTGGGGGAGACAAACTATACAAGATACGAACTGACAGTGAGGTGTAAGTTTATTTCTAGCTACTATATCCAACTCAAGATCTAGTAATAGATGAAATAGTAATAGATGATCTAGTAATAGTTTGATGCTGTGGAAAGAGCGGTTTGGATTCAAACAATATATTCCAAGTAAACAAAACCGATTTGGCATAAAATTGTGTGTGATAGCCAGACGGGTATAGTGCTAGATTGTATTGTTTACACCGGTAAAGGCACTCATTATGCTGAAAGTACAACAACTGATTCAGCATCATCCAAGGTTATTGAAACATTATTGCAGCCCTACCTAGGAAAAAACCATGTATTGAACATTAATAACTGGTATTGCAGCGGTACATTGTTTGAATGGCTGTCTGATAACAGCACTGAAGCATGTGGAACAGTTAGGCAAAACAGGAAAAATATGACCTGTTTCCCCCCAAAAATGAAGAAGGGTGACATGGAAGTCAGCAGTCATGAGAAAATGATTGCCATAAAGTGGTGTGATAATCGTTGTGTGACTATGATATCAACGGTGCACAAACATGAAATGGTCAATGTAACAAGGCACAGAATGTTGTACAGAAACTTATAAGTGTAGTAGAGTATAACAAGAAAGTGGGAGGATATATTGTATGGGTAGGATATGGGCAGATATGATGATTTCTTTCAATAACTCTGTTAGAAAATCAAAGAAATAAACGTGTAAGTTGTTTTTCCACATTTTGGATATTATTGTTTTGAATTAATTTCATATGTCTTAAATCCACCATCAGAAAAAAGTTCCACTTCTTGATTTTAGAATGAATCTAATCAGACCAATCTTTGAAACACATAGTGTGCCTAGAAAAACTGCCATTGTGCCTCAGCCTTTAGCAGTACCTCTACGTCTCACTGCACGTCACTTCCCTCGGCCTACTCCAACGTCAGAAGGGCAGGAGCGGTAGGCCCAAAGAAGATGTTTTGTGTGTGCAAATACGTCAAACAGAATAAAAAAGAGGAAAACCAGTACATTTGAATGTTCAAATTGCAATGTAGAACTTTGCATCTACACCTGTTTTGAAGAGTACCATACAAAAAATATTTTTAGGCCTACTTGTAAAAAAACTGTTTTTAATTTGTAACATATAACAAAATTATTTTTTCATTTTTTGCTGCATTTTATGGTAAATAATTAATAACAAACCCAGTTTCAACAGTTTTTGCAGTGCTTTTTTTTTCTTACTCCATATGACATTTTTTGGAATATTTCATTACTCATTTCGGTATAAGAAGTTGCCGCTGTTCCAGAATGGCGGTACTCCTTAAGGGTTAAACTATAAATAAATAGTAAATACCTATTGTACATCATCATCAGATTTTTCTATGAAAAATTATGAAATCGTTAAGTATTTACCTTATATTCAAACAATCAGATCATATTTTATGTCTGAAGACGTTTTTGAAGTCACAAAATACATTTGTTTATTCACTAACTTGACTAAAGTAGTCATAAATATTAACGTAGGCTTTCATTATCAGAGCTGGATTTAACCTAACCACAGCTGTATTCCCTGTTGGTAATTATGTATTATACCTCTCTCTGCATTTTAGTCGATAAAAATAATGCAATCTTAAAATATTTACCTTGTTTATTATTAATCAGATATTTTTTGAATGCTTAGACAATTTTCAACTCAAAATCCATTAATATTGAAGAAACTGACACTTTTAGACATAAGGAATGAAACCTTATTTGGTTTATTACAAATGTATCCTTAGTCTGTACGACTACGTTAGTCAGGTTAGAGAAGGTTTCAGTACTCATGTAATGTAATGACTACATTAAATATTAAGATAAGACACAAAATTACAACATATTTTTATTTAACATGTTAACTTTTATAAATCTCATTTTCTACTAAACTAATGTATTTGGGACTTGAAACGTTTCTTCCGACAAATAATATGATCTGATCCTTTGATTACAAGGTAAATACTTTACGCTTTCATAATTTTCTATAGAAAAATCCTAGAACGAGGTACAACCGATATTTACCACCTAAAATGTTGATATCTTCTTTGATATATTCTTAACCCTTATAAATTCTTGGGTAAATATGGAGAGAAGTTGTCCGATCGATTTAAGTGTGAAATCTCAGTAATTCTGCTTCAAAATAGTAGTTTTTCAATAAAATAGAATTTAATGAACAATGCTAGTGGTTTTATCTCACAATTCATTATTTACTTAACAATCTATGAAATTGACAAATTTTAACATACCGATATTCAATCGGATAGCCATATTGAATTCACTAGTGAGGCGCATGCTCACTTCGTTCACTTTTACATGTTGATATTACTACGCTGATATGATATAAAATTCTGGATGACTAGGTCTCTGAAACCCAGACCTAGTAAAAGAACAATAGATCAAGTAGAGTAAATATAGTACCTTTGTAGTATAATAGTATAAGTAGGATATAGATATATATATATATATATATATATATATATATATATATATATATATATATATATATAATGACCTTCCTTGACCTGTAGTTCTTTAACTAGGTCTGATTAGGTAACCATATATTGTATAAGGAAGAGTCTTGTACCTATGGACAGTTGTAACTCTGGACAGTTGCAATTGTTGTAAAATATTAGGGTATTTTAGTTTTTAGCATAGTGGGAGTGAAAAGAGCAAAGTTTTCAAAGGAAAATTTAGATGAAGCAATCAAAGCTATACTGGATGGTAAGTCCCTTAGAGATCCTGCCACTGAGTTTTCTATTAGTAAATCTACATTGTGGAATTATTTTAAATCCTATAATGCCTCGGGGAAAGAAACTGTTGGTTTGACTGTAGGGAAAACTGATACACAGAAAGTTTTTTCTAATTAACAAGAAGCAGAATTAGCCGCCTACTTAGACACGGCTACTATACTACATTATGGTCTATCAAGACAAGATGCAAGATCACTTGGTTGGGAATATGCATCAGTAAACTACATTAAATGTCTGGAAAAGTGGAAGATAGAAAAAAAAAAAGCTGGTAAAGAATGGTTCAGGAGTTTTTTAAAAAAGATGTCCTAAATTGTCAATAAGGAAGCCTGAAGCCACAAATCTGGCGAGATCAATCTGCTTTAACAAAACAAATGTGAAAACTTTTTTGAAAATTATAAAATTGTATTGTCGTCATAATTTCTCTCAAAAACAATATATATATATATATATATATATATATATATATATATATATATATATAACTTAGATGAAACTGGAAATTCAACTGTTCTCAACCCTCTAAAAATTATTGCACCAAAAGGGATTAAACAGGTTGGAAGCATGACTTCTGGAGAACGTAGTGCAAATGTTACAATGATTGATTGTGCCAATGCTGCTGGGAACCATGTACCTCCGATATTTATCTTCCCAAGAGTACACTTTAAGCTCCACATGTTAAATGGATCTCCTCCAGGGTCACTCGGTGGTGCAAATCAGTCTAGGTGGTCAACAGAAGAATTGTTCACTCGATATTTGAATCACTTCATAAAGTATGCAAAACCTCCAAAAGAGGATCCTGTAATTATTCTATTAGACAATCACAATTTCTATAGCTTCCATTAATAAAGCAAAAGAGTCTAGGATTTTTAATGTTAACTCTCCCACCACACACATCCCACAAAATACCTTTGGATAGAACTGTAATTGGGCCTTTTAAAAGGTTTTATAATGTTGCCATAAATAAATGGATGCTTTCCAATCCTGCTAAACCACTTACCATTTATGGGGTAGCCCAAACATGTGGTAAGGCCTATCTTCAGGTATTTTCCACTACAAACATAATCAAAGATTTTGAAGTTACTGGGATACACCCATTGAATGAAAATATTTTTAGTAATGAAGAATTTTTGCCCTCTAACTGATAGGCCACATGAAACAACTCAAGATGAAAGTTTAATTTTGCAACAAAGACCCACAACATCAACTGGTGACAGTTACATTCCAGAAACTACACAAACAAGTAAGCCTATAGGCATCTATGTGTCTCCATATGTCATCAGACCATTTCCAAAGGCTTTGGCACGCAAGGAAAAAGTAGGACGGAAAAAAGGAAAATCTATCATTATGACAGACACACCAGAAAAATTAGTCACTGAAGAAAAAAAGAACAGATACTCGGTTTGAAGAATAAAATAAAAAATAAAACAAGAAATAATGAAATAGGTCATCCCCAACCAAAAAAAAATAAAATAATAATAAAATTGTTTTATTCAAGTTCAGAAGAAGAAGACGTAGGCCCATGTGAAGGAAAATCAAATTCAGAAAATGAAACACTTGAAAACCTACTAGAAGAAATATTAAGAAAGAAGAAAAAGTGACGAAAGAAATGTCCTTCAAAGACAACATAATTAAAGCAGGAAACTTTGTCTTAGTCAGGGTAATGGGAAAGAAAACAGTGTTGTATTATGTGGCAGAAATAACTAACGTTATCAAAAAATCGGATTACCAAGTAAAATATCTAAAAAGAGTAGAAAATACTAATAAGTTTAATTGGGAAGGTACTTATGATTTTAATCATGGTGATATTGAGAGAAAACTTACCCATCCTATTGGAGCTGGAGGTTCTGCAAGGCAAATTTCACTCTTGTTATTTAGTGTTGATTTTAGTTTACTTAATGTGCATTAAATTAATAAGGTGTGTTTAAGATTAGCTTAATATATTTTCTTTCTTATTCATCTTTGTTTTATTATCAATGATAATAGTTATTGTATACCAGTATGTGTTAATTATTTAAAGTAATTAATAAGATTAATACCTATTAATTATCTTATTCGTCCCATGTATAGGTTGAGTGAGGTCCTTCACAAAAAACTCTGCCAAACCAGTCTTGTACCACTGCCAAGATAAGGTGAAGATGTTTAAGATGTGTTTATAATTAAGCTTAGTAATAATATGCATTCATTATAAAAATTGTTTACTTATTGATCTTTGTTTTTTATCAATAACATTGTTCATTGTAAATGTATTAATATATTCATTGAAAACCCTAAGTCTAAAGATACAACACGGGTGTCCAAAGGTACATGTGCATATTGTACCTTTGGACACAGTGCATTAGTTTTTGTAAACTCTATATCTAGCAAACTTTAAAATAACAAGTTTTTTTAATGTATTAACTACAAATAAAAAACTAACAAATAATATACTTCAATCAGGATTAAAATAGTGACAAAAAAATAGGAGATAAAAATTGTTTTCTTAAAATTGTACATAGGTACAAGACTCTCCCTTATATATATATATATATACCTTCCTTGACCTTGTTACAAGACATGATTGATACTAAATGATATATAGTTTGTCAGTTCTTCATAGTGACAATTCTTAAAACAGAACTATTTTCCGCACAGAATAAAAAATAAAAAAATTGAGAGATTTTACTAATGATGAAATATGTGTTGAAATAACCTCTAAATGCCATAAATCAATCATTTTTAATCGCTGATTTAGGATAGAAATAATTTTGAAAGATAAAAGGTGGTAAGCGTATTTAAGAAGTATCGAAATGATGGGAAACCGGTATTTTAAAGAGGAATTGCGGAAATTTTACACTTAAATCGATTGGACAACTTCTCTCCATATTTACCAATTCTTGTAGTGAATAAAAAGGGGAATTTTCGAAAAAGATGTAAGGGGGTTTTCAAATATTTTTCACATGGGATAAAATCAAAATTGTAATTAATTTTGTTGTGAGCCTTTAACCCCACCACCAATACATGTTTTCATACAATTATCACATCATCTAAATAACTGCTTACCATAGTTTTCCCTGCCTTCATAGGAAGTAATTTTTAAATAACAGATTCAAAATATGTAGAATGATTTTTAATCTTAAAAAGACTATAGACTAAACAATAAATTGGATTGAGGCTATATTTCGATTAAAAATTAACAATTCATACACTGGCAACTAACACATAAAAAGACACATTGACACAGTGGTTATTGAACTTGTTATTTAATATGTCCACGCCAAGGTTCTAACAGTTCTAGAAGTAAAACCGTACAATATATACAAATAAATTGTTGATAAATTAATTAATAAAAACACAGAACACAATCACAACACCTGTCAGTTTCCTCTTCTGTTAAAAGTTAAAATGAACTAATTTTTCAATCTTACGTCTTCCCTTCGGAGGTGTTATCAAAGATAATATAGCTAAAGCACGACTACCATACATTAATAAGGATGGGCATTATATAACATAATAAGATGAATAACACTATGACCAAATAAATATCGTGATCCGATGATTCGGTACTGGAAACACCATATTACTGTACTTTTGTAACGCGATCGCTGAGTCGCCAGCCGCCACAAGCTGGAATGAAATCAACTACGTCACGAATAAAATAGAATGATCAAGTAACGAATTAGGCTGTAAACAGGAATTACAATAATTACATGATTGGTAGCCTTATTACCTTTTGTAGCGTTCTAACTTCTGAGAATTTTCCACTTCCGCTGACTGTCATCATAATAACTACGTGATTCTTTCTGCTACAATATTTTCGCAAGTTAAGCAACATTGGAAATGAGCGAGACCATTTCCTAAAAATAATCCTATTTCAGGCATATAGACATATAGACCTCTTCTTATATACTTTTTACACTTTGTGAAAATAAAATGGTATAAAAATTACTAACCTTATTCAAATAAAAACATTGTATTACAGTAAATTTGATTACATTACTATATTATTTTATTATTATTATTATTATTATTATTATTATTATGTTATATTAATATGTTAAATATTATTGTGTTTTTGACTTTTTTATAAATATACTCTTTCAAGTTTTTGAGATAGTGTTTATATCCAACCTATAATATTCATCCCACTAAAAAAATAATGAATTATATTTATAATTTGTTAACCTATATTGAAATTAATTTGTAAATATATTATTCAGACACAAAAACAACTTATATTTTATTCCATTTATAATGTCAGCCAAAGAATTAATGTAAGAAGTGTTCATAATTAATTACGATAGTAGTCAGTTGTGTAACAAACACTAAACATGTCATCTAACCTAACTTTAACGTCATAACAGTCAATTGAAATAATAGCTAATACTGCTAATAGTAATAATGTGACGTCAAAGCTAGCTGTCTGCATACCATTTATATAGGTGATTTAAATAATCAGTGTTCGTCACCTAATACACGAATGATCAATAACGGCTTTTCGCGTTATTTATCACAATCACAAGGTAACAGTAACATTACCCGTCCAACTATCACGACATCAAAATAGTTATTGTGCCAAAAGTCACAACAGTTGCATACGTAACAAAATACTAGGTCGTAATCAAATAACAATTGGAGCGAAGAAAGTTCTTTGCTTTCATTACAATAGTTTTGCTATATAAAATAAATCATTCCAATAGGCCTGTATGTGATATATAACCTGTTAACATGATTTTTGAGGTTATCATAACCTAAAATTGATTTTACGGTTTGTCTAGTGAATCAACTCTTATTAAATTTGAAAATTTGGTTGTTATTGTAATTATTATTGAAATAATATAAATTATTTAAAAAAAACATATAGCTGATTTGTATTGGCTTAGTGTACTTCATATGTTTAGCCAATTCGAATTTTTGACAGAAGTCAAATTAATATTAAACAAAGACTTCTTTTTTTGACACCATCTATTACTACATTATCAGACTGGTTACTAAAGGCGTTGTGTAATATTTTACCGATTGAAGTACATATTTACTGAATCAATTTTTTTTTTAATTACTGTAATTATTATTGTCGAAATAAATGTTAAAAATAAAGTAATATTTATCACGGTTTTCAAAATGCTGCTTTTTATTAAAATGGCTTTGTGGTCTGAGAGAATAAGGTCATAAAATTTACTACTCAATGGTTTAAAATTTGTAAAAATATGATCAATACATGTTGCAGATTCTGTTCGGAGTCTTGTAGGCACATAAAATTTAGGGGAAATATGATAAACTTTTAAAATATGAAGAAAGGTCAATATTGCTCTTTCTCTTAGAAGGTCAATATTAAAGTCACCTGCAAGAACCAAGTAAGTATAATGAGCCCTTGAGGATAGTGGCTTAGTTGAGAATAAAAGAGAAAAAAATTACAGAAATTTTAGCACCATCACACTAACTCATGAAATTATTAATTAAAACAAAGAAATTAATAAATTTTGTTTTAATTTTCATTTTTTTTCTGATTTAGTGTTCAAATTTTTGATAAAAAGTATAGCATACTCAAATGTTTATAAATTTGAATATTGTTTAGGCTTTGTAATACTTTGCAAAACACTACTGTTTATAAAAAGATTATTCACTCTATTTTATAGGGTCCTTCTTCTGGGGATTGCAGCTGTCACAGATTATTAACACTAGCAATAACACGTGCCACATTTTCTAACTGAATCTGGATTCTATTTAATTTTGTAGTTTTTTTTTTTTTAATAGAAATAACTTCTCTTACTACACTTGGCAAGCTCGGTTAGCCTATATTGTAGGTAATCGTTTGTGGGAGAATTTTCAATGAGTGTCAAAGGTGTATTTTTAGACTTAAGTGACAAATATGAACCAAATCAGCAAAGATAATAAAATTGTCTCAGTGTTATTTTAGAATCATGTCAACAACCAAGTTATGTTTTTAGCTAGATAATGTCTCTCAACTTAATTCTCATAAAATGGTAGGCCATTAAATTTGTGTGGGTCTTAAGTTGCAACATTTGAAAGAATTTCATTTACATTAAGTTGTTAAGCAGATTTAATAAAATCAGTTCGTTGTGTTTTACTTATAACGGCAGGTAGCTTATCCCAAAATGTTTAGTTATGGTATTCATATATTTTATGTCAGTTTTAATAGTAAATTTGTTAACCATAAAAAATTTAATAAGCTGATTGGGCTACAGGTGCGATTAGGAAAGTAACCGAATGACAGACAGACATGTTTTAAAGTATTTTTTTAATTCAGAGGATGGAAAGTTTTCTAAAAATTTCGAAATTCTTTTTTCCGTAGATTTTTATAAGTTTTTAATTAATCCCTTTAAAATGTGAAAAAGTAAAGTTAGTTTCATCTTGAAACTGAAATTCTAATCAACGCCATATTTTAGAACATTTCTTAAAATTAGAAATAGAACAATGCAAGCCAATTGCGTCAAATTTAGTGTAGTAGTCTGTATTTTTTTAAAACATCATCGGATAAACAGACAGGACTGATTAATCAGACGGATATACAACTCAGACCAAAAATGAACCAAAAATGATTTATTTTATATTTGTGTCAGGTTTATTTAAAAACAAGTCAGTGATAGGTGATGATAAGGTCTTAAATATTATAAACGAATAAATAACAACTGCGTTCATTAAAACGGTAAATCTAAAAGTGGTAACATAACCTCGACGTCATTTTAAAATAACATTTATAAATATGTAAGAAATATATTGGATCCCACTAAATTTTTAGTATAGTTGGGAGGCTACTATTCGATTGTTGTGAAGTATTTTATTAGTGTCTTATTACATTTGAAGTGCCAATCTCACGACTCAAAAATCTATGAACTACAAATTACACGACTTACAATCCTACACGACCACATTGCACGATTCTCACAATTAGTGATTTTTCTTCTTCGTTTTGATGTATATTGGCAGGCTCAGCTGTAATCCATGAAACCGTGTAATATACTTGACAGCATATATATTCACTGTAATGATATCAATAAACTTATTATTATTTAATATTGTTTGCTGTTTTAAAGTAATACGGTTTTCAACTAAGTTGAATGATTAAGTTTTAAAAAATATGAAGAAGAATTAATTAAAATGAAAAAAAAAAGTAATACATTATTTTTCTTGCTGTGTGTGAGCGCGCGCATTTTTGTTTTATTATCTATAAGTAAACTTTTGTTGGTTTTATTTAAAATTATTTAAGTTGCATTCTTTATATGTATTAGTTTTTATGGATTTATTATAATTTTTTGGAAGTTCTATAGTTTCTGCTATCAATTTAATATTGTGGTGTATTGCAAATCAAATATTTTAATATGACTTACGACATCAATAGAACTTGCCCTAATAAATTATAATACGTTTAAAATATGCTTTAAAGTTATATATATATTTTTTGAGATTATGACTATTTAAATATGAAAGAAGTAATCCCCAAATCACATTGAAGTTAGAAAGTTTAATAAATATTTATGTACATTTCCGTAACATAATTACCATTCTTAGACGGATATAAACCAATATTAAAAGTAAAAATACATTAACAAGAGTCTGTCGCTAAATAAATAACAGTTTGTTGAATTTTTGATTCATGGTCCAAAGCTGAATTTATAAATACACATAACATGGTGCCGAATTTTAAATTAACGAAATAAACAGAAGATTAATCAATATTTTAGTAAAAGATAAATACCCATTTCTTTTTTGAATGTTTAATCTATGAATCAATTTGTCTACGCATGCTGATTCAGAGATCTGAGGTCTGATGTGACGTCACCACATCAGAAATCAGAATACCAGCAACCCAGCACTGTCGCTGTCGCGGCGGAAATGGTCCGTACAAGATGGCAGATCATCTGCAGATGTTTCTATTCTTATTCAAAACAAAATATAGGCGAAAATGTAACATTCAAAATGTTTTTTTGTGTTTAGTGGTAGTTTACTCCTCTGTGTTCAATGTCGTTTGTAGTGCTAAGTGTAGTGATGTACACTGTATGAACGGAGAGTGTGTGAATGGGACCTGTGTTTGTTTTGATGGGTGGCAAGGGGATTATTGTGAATCTTGTGGTGGTAAAGTCAGGTAAGATAATAATAAATTATTGTATAAATTAGGTAAATGTCCAGTTGATACCGCATTGCGATTTAATATAGAAATTTCATGAAATCGTGTTTTACATACCTTATTATTAAACAATTGGATCATCCTTAAGCTGGGAAGACCCTTTTCAAGTATAAAAATCCATTATTTCTGTCAAAAATAAGCAATTTAAAAGTTTACATTTGATGTTCAGAATACACAATGAGGCTATGCATCTAGGTTTCATAGCTAATAGCATAGCGAGTCTGGATATATGCCTATTAACTGTCTTCTAACATTACTATGCTGTATGATTTCGGGGTAAATATGCATTGATGTTTTCCAATCGATTTTAGTGCGAGATATCGGCAATTCATCTTACAAATAGCGTTTGGTAAATGTTTACTTTAAGGTGGCGCCTTATTTCCCCGATTTAAAAAAAAAATCTTCTACATACATTAGTTCTTAAGAATAAATAATGTTTTCCTTGCGCAGATCAATATTTTTCACTGAAAAATCACAATCTAAAAACTATCAAATTGACAGGTTTATAGGTTACACAAAATGGCAATGTTAATAGCGTATGGTTTGACGCATGCGCATTACTCAATGAGACTAAGCTAGATCGCTATTTCATATCACAACAGGTTTGTCCAGGTTCCCTTTCGTGTGTGTATTGAAGTTAATAATTTGCTTACTTTATGATATATTATCACAACAGGTTTGGCCAGGTAGCTATTTAAATAAATAAATAAATATATATATATATATATATATATATATATATATATATATATATATATATATATAACAACTGGTCAAACCTTATGTAAGTTTATTGAAGTTAATAATTTGAAATTAGATTATTAATATGGAGGATTCAGAGATCACGGATATTATAGATTGAAATACAACATATTTCATTAGTTAGTCTCATTAGTAACATATGAGACATAAATGTGATCATCTGCCATGTCTAACCTATAAATATGCTTGATTTGATACTTTTTAGATTGTGATTTTTCAGTGAAAAATAGTGTTCTGCGCAAGGAAAACATTATTTATTCTTAAGAAGTAAGGCATGTAGTAGACGATACAAAAACAAAAAATCCGAAAAATCAGGCGCCACCTTAAAGTAATCATTTGCCTAGCGTTTTTTCTATCATTTCGATACTGCTTTACAATGAAATTGGCTTTTTATTTTTCAATTCATTATTTACCCTACTTAACAATCATTGAAATTCAGCAATTTTAACATTTTCAATCTAGTAGCCGTATTGAATTCACTTGTGGGGCGCATGAACACTTAAATAAGTTCTACAGGTTGATATTACTACACTTCTATGATTTACGATTCATGATGACTAGGTGTTTGAAGGATTGTATATATAATTAACTTACCAGACCTTATAAAGGAACTATAGGTCAAATAAAGTATATATATATAGAGTGTTTCGCGAGAGATTGGCACAACTTTAGAAGATGATAGGGGCCTAAAAAAAACAAAATTTTCATATGCACCTAGGTCCGGAAAAGCTTCGTTTTCCATCGGCAATTTCGTGTTTTAAAAAAAAATAATGATAATAGAAATTATTAAGATTATGTCTTTAAATTTTGTATACGCATTGTTTATGCTATTTTTTATCAGTAGGCTATACCAGGATCCAAAACTTTACTACAGTATTTAAATATTCAAAATGGTAAGTGTTTAAAATGTTTAAAGTCAAATATCTCGGAAACCATAAATTTTACAAAATTTTTATAAGACAAAATTTTTATATTTTTAATGTTAAACAAAATGGGCTTTTAAATTTTTCTGTAGCTAGAAAAATAATCAAGTTATCGTCAAAAAACCTAAATAAAATAAAATTGGTAATTGTCAAGAACACAAAATTATAAAAATACACATTTGTATCGATATAGAAATATATTTTTACATTTGTCTTTTTAAGAGTCAAAGTATTAAAACAAAATAAACACTTATTCCTAATTAAATAGTTCATTTCAAGATATTGAACCAAGGATTCATTCTCAAACAAATAAATAAAACAAAATTACAAATAGTTACACTGAGCACCATTTGTAATTTCAAAGTTTTACAAACTGCTAACTATGCCCTGCAGCCAACTTATTCTGTTGTATAGCTCAATATTTATTATTAAAACTATAAATATAAATATAATTTCATATTATTAATAAATAATATTAAAATATATTTGTCATAACAAATTCCTGACTGTGTGAGGTTCCAATATTAGCGTGTTGTTGGACGCATGTGCATTACATGTACGGTAAGAATATATATATATATACACACACACCTTCCTAAACCTGTAGTTCCTATACCAGCTCTCACCGAGCGATGTGAGATTTAATAGATTGACCAACGTTGTTATATGTTTTAATGTAGACAGTTGCCTTCACTTCACACGGCCAGGAATTCACACTTTTTAACCGCTTATTTTTTACAGAAATAATGGATTTTTGTAATTCTAACCAGATCTAGTAAATGAACTGAAGGTCTGGTTAGGTAATCATATATATATATATATATATATATATATATATATATATATATATAGTTACCTGTAGTTCCTTTACTAGGGCTCATCGAGTGATGTGAGATTCAATAGATTGACTAAAGTTGTCATACGTTGTAATGTGGACGGTTACCTTAACCTCACACGGCCAGGAATTCACACTTTTTAAACGTTTATTGTTTTACAGAAATAATGGATTTTTGTAATTCAAAAGGGTTTACAGATAGAAAGGATGATCTAATGATCACAATAGGAGGTATATACAACACGATTTGCATAATTTTCACTACTAAATTCCAACAACATATGTACTGCATATTTACCGGTTATTGTTGGTACTGGTTTCTTCGAATCCACTGAAAGAAATAAGAGTTGAATTTATTGTCTTACTTTGTCTACGAGTGTCTTATGATGCACACATCAGTCTACCGTTGATTATGGCTTGTAGTACATCTAATGCTACTGCTTATTCTTACAGTGGGTCCGAGTTAACTTTGAGTAAATTTATTATTCTCACTGACAAACAAATAGGTTTGTCTAGGTGGCTATATATGTATATAAACCATGCATAAGGTTAAACATTAGAATTTGGTTGGTTATTGTTGATACCGGTTTCTTGAAAGAAATAGAGCCGGATTAAGAAGGTTTCACTAGGTGGCTATTAATGTATATCAAAAGCATACATGGTGTGTATATATATAGCTACCTAGCCAAAGCTTTCAAATTATCCATATTGTTAAATTAACTCACAGCTAATTTGCACCCAATACAAGAAAAACCAGTAGCGTTAGATGTACTATAAGCTTTAGTCGACGGTAGACTGACGGGTACTTATTGTAAGACGCTCACTGACAAAGTAGGACAATAATATGACTCTATATCTTTCAGCAGGTTCCAAGAAAGCAGTATCAACAATAACCAACCAAACTACTATGTTTAACTTTCGTCTGATAGCAGTTACAAGTGGAGGGAGGGATAGTAAATAATTACCAAAATTTTATTGAATACTTTTTGTATTTTTGTTTAATCTTTTAAAAATATATCTGGATAAAAACTTATTAACCATTTACAATAGGAGATATTATTGTTCTGATTCTTTGAAATGTAAAGATTTAGTAAGTCAATATAATGATCAGTTTAAATCAGTATTAAGATCAGTGTGAATTTTGTGTTTATGTGTTCGGCTTGGTGTGATGAGTATTGTGGTGTGTCACATTGTTCAGAGGAACATGCTTTAAGATCAAAGAAATAATTTTAAACATTGTAAAGGGAGGAAAAACCATAATTTCATTTCTATAAGTCTACATAAATATTATTTGTATAGTAACTGATAGGTAAACAGATAAGGTTGGGATTTGCAATTATGTTTACTGAACTTTGATCTTACTTGACAATTGATTAATATTCAAGCTATTTTTATCTGCTATATTAACATTTGAACTATTTATTCATTGTGAATGAATATTAGTTATAGAAATTTCAGCTAGCTTTTGAGAAATTAGTACCGGTACAGTTTTTAACTTTGCATTAAGGCCAAAAATTATGACTGCGAATTTAGAGGTAAATAATTTGTGCCTTGATATTTTTAATGATTTCAGTGATGATGGTAGTGATTTAACTATTGAAGCAGCGGGTAATTGTTTGTGTCTATTAATTAGCTCTTTGTTAGAAGCTTTCTCTAAACTATTGAACGATTTGGACATTAATTATTGGTTTATCATCTATGGAGGGCATAATGGATAATTTAAAAAACTTACTGTCAGTTGTTGATAATTTTATTGCATTAAATTAAGGTCTTTATGAAAAGAATAAGTTTTTATACAATATAATAAGACTTTGCAGGAAATTTGTTATGGTAATAAAGACAATAACAAAATTTTGTATGAACAAATCCATGACTTGGAGGACAAGCTAAATTGTGACTGGGTGGAAAAAAAAGACTTGCTTTTAGAAAAAAATAATAAGTTGTTCAAATCTATGTCCCTATTGTAGTCTTAATTGGAGGAGAAAAGTACGGAAGTTATAGAATATGGTAAAGAATTAAAACATATGGAAAACAAACTTAGTAACCTAAAAGAAGAGTTAAAAAAGGCTAATGTTGTTATAAAGCAAAATTAATTTATGGGCAGGGAATATGGTCCAGTTTTAAACAAATATAGACTAACTAAAAGTCACGTCAAACAAATCATCTTAAAACAAAGTTAAAGAGAAGTGCTAACGGTGAATGGTTGATCCAGGATTTAAATTCAACTGCGTAAGGAAAGAGGAAATTAACAATATTAGCGGACAGTCATGGCAGGGGGCTGTTTAATATTATAGAACAGTCCACATCTATAGGCTACACAAGGAGTTTGAAGTTTTAAACTTTTTTTATCCCAACACACGAGTAAAGAATGTATGTGGTGACTTAAATTCAATATCACAGTTCACCAAGCGTGATGTTGTGGTAGTAATAGCAGGGACAAATCACAAACTTTAAACTAAATTTCACAGTCCCACTGTGAAAAGTAAATTATCCCACACAAATTTAGTAATGTGTACTGTTACTTATAGATTTGACAATATGGATCTCAATGATAATATTTACAAATTAAATGGAATTATTAATAACATCATTGAAAGACAACAGCACACTACAGTGTGCAACTTAAACTTAATGCTTGACGGATACACTGACTTTGTGAACAGAGGATTGCATTTGAATAAAAGTGGTAAGGTTAAGCTTTGTACTGAACTACTCAATCATGTAAATTTTATGCTTAATGACTTTACAGAGTTAAGTTGTCTATCGGTTGAGGACTTATTGGAACAGCAACAATCTCAGTCTTCAAATTGTGTAAAGAATAGTGGGAAAAAAAACAGTATTATATGAAACAAACACTTAATGACTTGTAATCAATCCAATAGTTTTAGAAGAAATCATGTGAAAGAGATCACTTCTGTAAATAGACAAAATACTAAATTAATTTTTCAATACTATTCACAAAACCCCATAATTTGCCACAAACAAAATAACAGTTAAATTTGTTTTACTCAGAAAAACAGCTAGATGTATTTATTATAACTGAGCATGCTTTTGACGAAAATAGTGTTGATTATTTTAATTTAAATGGGTATAACTTAACCAACAAGTTTTGTAGAAAAGTTCATAAAGGAGATGGTGTTGCTATTTTTGCACAAAAAAGTTTAAGTTGTGTTCTCTTCATGGTTGAAGAGGGGCTTAGTTTGGAAAAAACATTTTGAAGTTACTAGCACTAAATTTAGGTTAAAGAATAACATCTTAGTTATAATAGGGATTTATCATACCTCAAATGGAAATTTGGCCATATTTTTTAATCACTTGGATTTGCTTTTGTAATAAATAATTATAAAAAAATATGATTTCGTTATTTGTGGTGATATTAATATAAATGTGCTTGAAAGGTTTGGGTGCTCAGCGGGATTACGGGATCTTCTGGCAACTTATGATATGAGGTGGTGTATAGACTCCCCGACTAGGGTGATGGGATCCTCTGCAATAGCAATTGACAATGTAGTATAAAATATTTCTCAATTGGATAATGTTCTCCAGTCTGGGATCTCTGACTACTATGCACAGGAGATCATACTTTTTCAGTGTTGTCCTTCTCGTGATGGGCCTCAAAGCCATTTGGGAAAAGAAAAGCCAAATATCAAACCATTTGGGGAACCTCACCGAAAGAACAGGAAATACTTCCCAAACACTTGGGACGAGAATATTTACAGATTGTCAACTGACCCATTCAATGTCAACAGACAGAATATTTACAGATTGTCAACTGACCCATTCAATGTCAACAGACTCCCTGCCAGAAGCACTGCAAAAAGAAGGTTTGGAAATAACAAATGATTCCTCTGGCAAATATGACTTTGGCAAAATGAACAAATCATCATTTTGGATAAAATACTTCAAAGCATTTCCCAGTGTATCACAGGAAGCTCTTTGATTATATTTGCCTTTTCAAGCACCTACTTGTGCGAAAAAGCATTTTCAAAACTTGTGGCAATAAAAACAAAGTATCGGAAGATCTAACTTTTGGTTCAAATGAAATATGGACCATTTATAATAAATGAGAGTTATTTATTTAAGATAAAGTGATTAATGTTTAAATAAAATACATATAGCAGTCAGTGGTTCAGTTATCTTACAATTCTAAAAAATACATTATTAATATTTGATCCCCTTTATTGTAAACTATATTAATTAGTCCTAAGATAGATAGAGCAAGCTGAATATTTTTGTGAAATATTTAAATAAGTATACTTTCTTTCATTAAATTCATTTAAGTGTCGGTTTCCTCACCTCTATTTCTGTTAGTACCAGCTATCGTGTTTTTGACCGTAATGTTCCCAAAGTTGATCCTAATGATACTTCTGACCAATGCCTTTATTCAGTTGATGAGCAGAACTTCTGGTTGTTACTGTACACCTCTGGTTCAATTATGACTGACCCCGTTTTCATGTCATGGTGGGTTTATATACCTTGCCAGGTTAATGAAGTAGGCATTTTGTCTAGAGTTAGCTATTGCGGCACTTTTTGATATATTTCACAACAATATTCTGCCTTCTGTGTATTGTCTTGGGACTTAGTATAAAAATTATATTTAATATTTTTCATAATTTTACCTAACAACTGTTCTTAACAAATATTCTTAACACAAGCTTATTCAACAACAAATAAATATAAGATAATTAACTGAGGTTAGAGCGACTATTTAAGGAATATCGAGCCATTACTAGACTATCATTCATCCAAAATGTCTGTCAAAATTTAAAATTATATTTTTGCAAAGCAAAATACCGGCTATTTAATCTTTTTAACATCGAATATTTTTTAACCTCAGGGATTTTTTAAATTTTGTTTTACACAGTTGAAAATTTAAAGGTGTACATTTTTTAAAGGTGCCTTAAGGAATGAAACACAGGATGTTCTTAAATTTACTCTAAAGGTTTTAATCAAATTTTGTTAAAAAATGAAGATTCCAATTTGTGAGTTAGTAAAAAAATAATAAATAAATAATCGGCTATGAGGTTGTTGTAAAATATTTAATTTCTATTGATTTCATTCCAATTCTAGTGAAATGTGTATATTTCAGGTTTTAGTTGAGGCCTTAATATTAGTATATAAATATTTTTTCATAGACAGCATCTGTTCATTTTCGTTTTTTGATTGAAAAAAAAAGTTTACTGATGGCACTATAGTTTTGGTTTATTTTTATTTAGTTTTAGGGAATGTTTATGCAATGTTTTTGCATGTGTATTTTATTATGGTTCCAAAAGCACCAAATTTGTAGTATGTATTTATTATAACGGAATATATCCAATTTCATATAAATTTAAACTAATATTGGTAGCAGTACAGCAATAATACATGAGTGTCCAATATGATTAACATAAACATGCATAGCAATATCAAAACATGCATAAACAACAACAAATAACATGCAAGAATAGGCTACATTTAGTAATCAACAATAAATGAAAAGCATGATATAGTCATTACTTATGACATTCCTAATAGTAAGTTAATACCATATCAATATACAGAGTGTGGAAAAAATATAAAAATTGCTTAATATCTCTGGTTTTAATTTAAATAGAAATGTGAAACAAACGGAATTATATAGAAATCATCTTCCTCTATCTACAGAGTGAGCTAAAACTTATTTCTATTCAGGATGTCCCAAAAATGTATACAAGTGGTTTTATCTGACTGGGTCTTATTAAACCATGCAGATATTTTTGTGTTTTCTTAATACATTGAAATTTATTAAAAAATTTGTTATATTATTTTCTCTCTCTCCCAGATTTATAATGGTTAATATTAGACATTTTAGACCTTGTTCTTTGTACAATAAATGCTCTGCATTTTAGCAGTGAGCTAGGTGATTATAGTAACCATTTATCACGTTCTATAGTATCTCAGGATGAATTTCTGTTGCTTTATGTAATATAAATACTGTGTTGTCATTTGGCCTAGTTTTATAAAAATTAGTTTTAAGGAGCCCCAAAATGATAATCGTATTGTATGTAATGATTACCTAGGTCTGCTATTGTACAAAAAGTATTCATTGTTTCCCAATGATTTTACCACCAATCGATAAGTGAAGTATCAATCTTTTAATATTAGTACACGTAGTTGGTTACAGCGTAATTTTTTCAAGAACGAAACATTTTACTATCACTGCATAAGTTCAGCTGATACGGTTTACAGCTAAGTGTGTGTTGAGTTTTACTCCTGTTTTTTTTTTACATTTTGGTTTCCCCCTCCCAAAAAAATGGTAATAATTATAAAATATTTAATAAAATAATGTATCAATATTCCTTAAAATGTTATGAACAAAATGATATACAACATGACATGTCTCATTAGTTTTATATTCATTTTTGAGTAAGCACTTTCAATTTATTAACAGCCGACCCTACAGGGTGAAGTAATCGGCCATTGCAGGGTAAAAAAGCAGAAAAATATTTTTTATGGTTCTATAAGATAAAGCCAGGAAAAATTTTTTGGGATATTCCGTATATGATATAAAAAATAAAACATTAGATAATTATATAGCACTTCAATACTTTCTCTGCTACTTATGTAAAAACTTTTGCATGACAAAAATAAAGTTCATTATTTACTTCTTAATATTATATAGTCTAATAGTTTTCCTTAAGTAAAAAATTTAAAAGTTGTCTAGTTTTTCATGTTAATTAATTTAATATTTAATCTCAAATTACTAATAAAAAGTACTACATCAATTTTTTGCTATTGTAAGTAAAGTTATAAATTTATTTCTCAAAATCTACATGAAAGTTTGCATTTATGCTTGATCCATGCATTCAAAAAATTAAATCCTTATAAATAGCTGGTATACTATTATAAATAAAATCAGAAATACCTGTGATTCAGTCCAATTCACTTGAGGCAGCTCTCCTTTTATTTCCTGGGTTTCTTTGCTTTCAAAAGTGTTCCAAGAGGTGGATACATCCTTAATGAACACTAAAATCTTGGCAACTAGTAACTATTTCTCCCTATCGATATAAGCGTTCTTTTCTATCCAAATATACTTAATTAAGCTTGGAAATTAACTAGAATTATCATCTCCTGGTCCCAAATTAGTCCCGGGATTAGGTTTGTAGTTATCATCAACTCTTCTAGTATATTAAAAATAAAAGTCCTCCTAAACAAAGGTTTTTTGGTTTCTATTATTATATAAAAACAACAAGAACTATGATGATTCAATTAATTGAACTTCTGATTTGAACTGAGATCGCACATCAACTGTACACAGTAAGCTAATTACTTAATAATATTTCCTGAAAACAGAAGTATTGATTCATGAAATTAAATTAAAAATATAGTCTCAATAATTATTATATATCAAGTAGTACCAAAATTGATTGATATGCAATTCGATAATTGTTTTTATGTAATGATTTAAAAACTGCCACCATTTCTGGTTTATTGTAAACTGATGAGATTACAGACTCAACAATGTTGCCATTTTAGGAGTAACTGTTACAGTCAATTTTTCAACGATGTCAAGGTCTAAGGTTGAAGTCGCACAGTTCCTTGCTCGCACACTCCCTTTTTTATAAAGGATAATGTTGGTCCTCAGGATTTTGTACAAATAATTCATTGTATATTTCTTTTATTTAAACATTTTTATTCATTTATTTTCATTTTTGTATAAACAATATATAAATATTTAGGTCCAATATATAAATTATATTAAAATTTACTTACACACTATAACTGCTTCTTTTTAAACTAGATTAGCTAAAAGGATAAATAAATTCTTATGAGAATTAGACAAATGTATATTTGCGAAATTTAGTTTAAGTCTACATAAAGATACCCTCAGAGGAACACTTCAGTGAATAACGTGCTTTGCAATTCTGAGGGAACCTAGCGGATATACACTTTTTTTTTCATATAGTCTTGGGTTAGATCTCTCTGTTTCATCTTACTTATGAGGTTTCTCTTGACCAACTCCAGTTCTTTTCTGACCAACATATAAAAAGAACTAAATGTTCTGATGCTGTTACTCTTTAAATCCAATAAGTTAATGTGTATTAATCCATTACTAGTTTTATGGTAGGAAACAGCTTTAAATAGTGGGAATCCAGGGCCCCACCTTCTTGCTAAATTTAAGCTCATCTTTAATTAATGTTTACATACTACCAACACATATTTTCAAGTTTCTCTGACCATAATTCTCCATGTCTCAAATTATTGAATCAACATCAGTCAGCTTGTCCTCACTAATCATGATTATCAATTAAGTTATCTAATGATTTTAAAATAGTTGAAAATGGCCAATTGTCATAATGATTTTTTTGATTTCCATGAATTGTTATTGAAATTTTCTACTAAAATTTAAAATAAAAATAATCTAGTGCAATTAGCATTAAAAATTGCTTTACTTTAAAGCCGTTTTAAGATGAACAGATTTCAACGAAACCTTTTGCATTTGATTAAAAATAATATTTAGATGAATATAGTTAATTTAAAAAGTACCACTTTATTTTTTGTTACACAGGTAATCTCTGAAATTGGTTTTTTAAAATAATTTTTAAATATAAAAAAAAGCTTACTTGCTTATTTTATAAAACATACAAGTATACACACAATTGGGGGCTTTGGGCTAGCTTATTACAAATATGAGGTAAAAATGATTTGATTCTTAAAATGACGGACTGACCATGATTGTACACATTTATATTTTTTATTAAGGTATTGCTGCCCAGATACGTAGAAAATCTAAAAATTCAGTTTCTTCCATGCTGGCAAATGTAATGTAAAATAATTTTTTATAAATATAAAGCAAATTTGAAATAAAATGAAAGTTTAATTAAGTAGTTCATACAGATAATCTTTGTACTATGGAAAGCACAGTTGACAAAAAAACAAACTAAAATGGTGACAGCTTTATTTGCAGTGGATCTAGTAATTAAAGAGTTACCTTCTTTTCATTTACATTTGATTAAAATTAAGCTGAATCTGTTGCTCCTCATGTGAAGTGGAGGAAAAATTATATAGTTCAATTTATATTGAACAAGAAAAAACAAAATTAATATGCTGGTAAGCCCCTCAAAAAAGTTATTAATTTCATTGATTTTGGGAGTGAATTGTTTTATATGTAGACAATGAGGCAAAAGAGGGGGGGGGGGAAATAAATAAATAAAATAAACAAACAAATTAGTTATAGATGAAAATACACAACTATAAGAATCTTAAAAATGTAATCTTAAAGTTATTAATGTATCGGAAGGATGACTTCATAAGAAAAAATATATAAAAAAAATGTGTTGGAATTTCTGATTTAGTACCACATAAAGAGTGATAATATGGTGATTGGTTTAATAAATAATTGATTGCACTGTACAATTGCAAATAAAAAACTAAAACACCTGCAAGGCCAAGTGCTATTAACAGATGGTGTTCCAATAAATTTTCAGTTTCATTGAAACATTTAAAATTATCAGTTTAATTTTGATGATTAAGATATTAATTGGCTACAAATCAGAATATAAAACACAACTGAGTTGAAATTGTAGAAACGATGGAGATAAATTAATAATTTCTAGTAAAACTATGTAGCCTATTCTAATATTCATTTAAAAGATAAAGAACATGTTATCTTTTCTGAAACTCTGTACAAAAAGTCCTTAAATAATGAAAAAAGAAGCGAAATTTAAGATTTTGAGGGCAGATGATGATATTTTGAGCATATATAAAATCTGTTATGTCTATTTGTGAAAATGAAAACTATCCCATCAGTTACAAAATGTTTGAAAATATAAATGAAATTGAGAGATATTGTTTTATTTTCTTAAAGAACTTATTTTCAAAAATAAATTAAAATGTACAATTTTATTACTCAAAGTGCTTGTCGATTAGTAATGCAGTTATTTTGGCTGTTTAGTCTCATTCTTTTTTGTCTTCTTTGAAAGTAAGTTTAGTGGTACCATTGAAAATTAGGTTAAAAAATAATAGATATTTACAATTCTTTAAGATGTTGTGCGTCTTTTAAAGACGTAAAGTTAAACAAGTGTTCAGCTATTTATCAATACGCGGTGATTTTGTGCCAGGAATATTTGTGCAATTCGTATATGAAATACAGGTTTTATTATTTGTTCCTTGTTAATTAAAAGCGAAAAAACCTCTCTTCATTATCACCTTAGACCAAAAATAAAGTAAAGACTCCCAGCCTTTCAATACTCTAATAGCATCAGGGTCTGAAGAGAACAAGAGTTGGTCAAGAGAGACCTGATAAAAAAGATGGAAGAAAGGGGTCTAACCCAAGACTATATGAAAAAAGGTGTAGATTTAGCTAGGTGCCCTCAGGATTCTCGCTATATACTCACGAGTCACTGAGAGTATTCAGATTTTAATGTAGGTACACTAGATGGAAAAGGAACCTTACACAACATGAATACGATTGGATTATACACTCCAGAAAACCGCTTACATTCATCAAACCCAATAAATTGCTTAAACGTTTTCCTCACAAAAATTGCCAAAAAAGTAATACTTTATTACAATTATTCTACTGGATGGAACAGGATTAAAACAAACAGAACTAGACCTTATCACTATATTTAACAGTAGAACTATCATCTTTGCCGTATGAGTTAAGGTAGCTTTAGAGAGTTTATTTTACAGGTACAATTGTGGCTAGGTCACCGAAAGATTGGGGTCACCGAAAGATATCTTCTTTATTCTTAGTTCCAATCCAATGAATCAACATCCAACTCTTGAAAATATACTAAATGTTTTGTAATTATAAAATTTTATGTTTGTGGTTGTAAGAAAGCTGAAATTTATATACATCTGCTTGATTACACCTGATTAAAAAGGTTTTAGAGTATGTAATTATTTGTAAATTTAATTTAAAAAAATTATAATCAATGAAAATATTGTAAATATAACTATTGTTAAGATGTTAAAAAGGCTAATTGTATACTGGATATGCAACAACAAAAAATTCAATAAATGGTTTTATTGTGACCGATAAGGTTACCTTTTGATACCAAACCTGATTAAAATTTAACCAAGGTTAGGCTTTACGTTTTGGAAAGGGATACTGCATTTTTTAGCCCATCCCCCAAATGAGGTCTAAATTCCTTATTTTCACATTAGCCCACAAGTCTTAGGGTACCCAGCTTTGAAGAGCTAAAACTAATTAATAGTTAATTACCAAAAATCAAATAAATACTAAATAATTCACTCGCACAACAGTGCAACAAGGCTGAAGTTGGCCATTCGCCATTATCAACTCTTATTTAAATAATGGATCTAAGTAGCCCGATTGGAGAATTGGGACTTCAAAGAAATGCCCATTCCCCCAATTAATTAGAGAACCATGGAGCAATTTGGAATATGGTTATATAATAAATATTAATATGACACACACAGTAAAACACCACTGTGTGCCAGACTGAATGTTCACATGGCCTCCTTAACATAGTACAGCGAGTTCTGGTCAGCTGTTCAATGTTGCAAACCGAAACCCATAATACTCAAGTTAGCTCACCTCTACCTCTATATCCGACCAAAGTAACACTGTCACAATATTGAAATGATTCTTACAATATAAGCTACAAATGAAAAAGTTTGCAATTCATCAACATTTTTTATGTAATTTTTGTTATAAAGAACCTTAAATGTTACTGTACTAGACAAATACATCTTATGTTCTATGGACTTATCTACTCACATCTGAAATATGGAGTAATCATGTGGGGTTACTCTCTTCAAGTTGAAAAATATAAAGAGTTTTCATTTATACAAAAAAAGCAGTTAGAGGGTTATGACTGTTTAAAAAAAGGAAATCCTGGAGGAATGCTGTCAAAGGCTTGGAGAGAGATTAACTTTTCCAAGTCTATATATTTTTGAGACCATTATGTATAATTGTATCAAATGTAAACTAGTTTATAACAAATATTTTCGTGGTTATAACATTAGAGGTGCAAACCCTTTACGGTAGCGCAACCTCATAGACTAAATGTTTACAGAAAGCTTCCTCCACAAGTTGGTATAGCATTTATTAATAAACTTTCAAGGATTAATTAAAGCAATAAAGCTAAAGTTTCAAAATTATTTTAATAATATAAATGAGCTACAATTATTTCGCAGTGCAGCATCATCAGTTCCCCGATGATGCCGCAAGGCGAAACAATTGTAGCTCATTTATATTATTAAAATAATTTTGAAACTTTAGCTTTATTGCTTTATATAATCCTTGAATATGGAGTTTCGACAAGAAATATCTGCTGTTACATTAAAATTAATAAACTTTCAGACCGGATGATACTGAAAGAAAATTTTAAGAAATTCAAAAACAGCCCTAGACAACTTTTATTGTCAGTCAGAGTTCTTCTACTCGGCATGTGAATTTATTAGTCATTTATGTCATTCATAAATCCTTCAATCGCTCGGTGCAGTCTATTTTGTGACAATTTTATTCAATGAGTGGTTATTTTCGTAAATTCAATTAGTGTTTTAAACATATTGTGTTATTGTATTGTTGTATGTTCTGTTTATTTGTAATCACTAATTATTGTAGAATTTTAATATTGAATTAATGTAATTTTACTGGTGAAAAGTAACTGTGACCATACGAATGTAGTTTTGTTCTACACTATAATAAATGAAATGTTTTGTTAAATTCAAATTTATATTGTAGAAATCTGTAGATGATATTTGTAGTATTGATAGATGAAATTAATTTATCTTTATTAAAAAGTGTTTTTGTTTTTCAGGTTATCACAACTATCAGGATATATCCATGACGGAGTAGGTAACTATTCAACTGATGTGAAATGCAGTTGGTTAGTCGATGCTGGAGCTCCAAACACATCCATACGTCTACATATAGAAGAATTTGCAACTGAATGTGGTTGGGATCATCTATATGTATTCGATGGTGATTCTGTTCATTCGCCTTTACTCGCTGTGTTTAGGTAAGCAAGTACAGTAGACTCAACTATCCAGCCCAGGCTGTAGTGTAAAAAATATTAATTTGGGTATACAAATTTAGTGTATAAAGCAGTTGATTTATAATACTTTTCTATTGTAAGGCCTTATGAAATATACGTCTATACCTACAGTACACTTTTTCTGTGTAGTTTTTATATACCAAGTAATTACACACGCTTTTCTTGATAATTGGCCTACTCTCCGGATACTGCCCAGTGAACTATCATCTCAAACATAGGGAAAGGTTACAGTGAATACAAGCCGCTTTTGTCTAATACATATAGAAACGGCCAAACACTTGTTGTGTGATGAGTATGAACCTCTAACCTTGTAGCGTACATAGGTCACAGCACTGACCGCTAGCTTGGTTGGATGCTTATCTTGCTGATAAATCTACTTCCTAATATGTAAATAGAACCTCAACCTTTCAGAGATAAAGGAAGTAGATAATTGTGCCTCGTGGCAAGATTTCTTTCTTACATATTAATTCATTTTCATTCGACTGACATGCAGGGATCTACCCATATAGCCGTTTTCATGCCAAGCCGTATCTTTGAACCAGGTTAGTTAAACTTAAGAATCTTCTAAATAAAAAATAAATAAAATAACAACTTGTGCAAGTAATTCAAATGCACTTCATTATACCTTTTTTTTTCCCTTTTTTTTTTTTTTTTTCTAAAACAGCCACACTGGTTCAAGTGTGAGATCCAAAGAAAAAAAAAAAAAAACTATTCTGAAGATATGTGTTGGGTCACCAAAACTTTAGTGAAGGCCTTTGAAAGCAAACGAGGTTTATCTTTCAGTTATTAAGTCAGGAAAGAAATAAAAAAGAAAAACAATTATTTAAAAAAGTTATATAATCTGGTTTTGTATCAATGGTTCATATTTAGTTTATGGATTTTCATATTCTATCCTTTGTTGAAAACATAAACTTTCTAATTTTGTTATTATACCTTAGAGAGCTGTATAATAGTTTTCAAGAAAAGTTTTCATGCACATTCAACAATTTATATGAAGTTGAATAAAATTTATTGATCATTTGGTCTATATTTTAGTGTTTTCCAAATTGCTTGTGAACTATAATATATCTGAAACATTTTCAATATCTAGTAGATGAAAGCACTTATCAATTTTATATTTTGTGATAAAGTATACATTTTTTTTAAAGGAAGGAATGTAATTCAATTGTTACCTAATTGAAAGCTGATTATATAATTAATGAAATTATAGCTTTTCAATATAAATGTGGCTAATATTGTAATATTACATAACAAAGTTTAGAAAATCAACATTAAACTTGTCCAGTAATAATCACATTTTGAAGTAATGAGATTCCGAAACTTTAGTATAATTTTCTCTTTAAAAGTGTTCAAATTCATTAAGTCATAGCTTGAACTGTAGTTTTAATCTATTCCAAGCGTGGTCATTACAATATTTTTTTAATGATAAATCAATTTGTTTCATTTAAATTATCAAAATATAACTATTGTAGTTTATGTATGTACTAAATTTGTATCGCAATTGTACTTTGTATTGTTTTATTTATATGTATATATGTATAAAGAAATTGGAAGTTGGAAATTGGAAATTGGTGTGATGTTTTCGTTGGCCAACGTTTTTCTTTATTAAAAATCAAATCATATGTCTTTCATAATATAAAAAGCAAAGTTAAACTAATTGTTGATATTTATTTGTTTATTGTTATGACTAATAATTGTTGATTGTTAATATATATTTTTTTAAATGTATGTATAATCTTGTTGCTAGAGTAAAATACTTGCTTGTTTTTCTACTAGTGTAGGTGTGTTTTTCTTTTTTGACTGAAATTGACTGACTGTCAATTGATTGTTTAGTGGCAATCTCACGTGGTTGCTCCACGTCCTCCGTTTTCATCGATCACGGCAACCTCGCGCTTTCCTATCATGCCACTGGAGGAACGTGGGGTTGCAACCTATAAAACGCTACTTTACCTCGGCATTATATTTCCCACCATTGCAGGGGCAACAGTAATGTCCCCAGAACCATTTTACACTTTGTATAGCTCATTTGTTATTTGGTGGCACTTGGAGGGAGGGCGGTCTGGCTGGGAGTGGGGAAGCCAGCCCGCGGAGGGTTAATGTCTATCCGTGTACACTGCAATTCCTGCCGTGCTGCTCTTCCGTAATTTATCAACACTAACTATACGGTATTTTGAAATCAATAACCATTTGACAAAAGCTGTTCTACACCTATGTTCCCTTACTGTGACAATTAATTATTAGTTATAAAGAACACTCTTACAATAACTATAAAGCAACCATTTTGTAGGATGAATTCAAATGACTTACAAATTATAAATACTCCACACTACTCATTTATCCATCACTGTCAGAATCGGAATCATCACCAGCGTCTTGTTCGCTTTGGTACTGTCTTCAGCTAAATTAACAACAATCCTTTCTAAATTTTCGTCAATAATCGGTTCAAGATTTAAATATTCGTCCTCAATTTCCTTTGCATATTAACAACGCTTTGACCAATCATCAGCAGATATCACATCAATCCTTTCCTCTAACCAATTTAATACAGTCATCAGTTTTAAATGTTGTGTTGTGTTGAGCAACGTGATTATTGATTACTGCCCAGATCATCTCAATTGGATTAAGATCTGGGTGATAGGAAGGAAGTCTAATGAAACTATGGCCCTTGTCTGCAAGTAATGAGTATATTTTATACTGTTTTGTTCTGTCTTGTTAAGTTTTATTAGTTGGTAGAGTTCTGGTTTGAGCATTTTTTCATAGAATGGTATGCCTTTTTCTCGAAGTCTTTTCATGGATCATGGAGCATTTTTTAGTGGAGGAATTCAGTGATGGGTTAAATTATTTGTTATGGTATGATGCGTTGTCTATTACTATAACAGAGTTGGGGGGGGGGGGGGGGAAGGTTAGTTATTCATTTCTCTCTTAACCATTTGTAGTTCATTTATTCATGATAATCACCACTCTTCTGTCCAGATTTGAAAATTAACAACGCATTTGAAACAAACCCTTTCTCACTTCCTGCATGAACATATTGACCTTTAGATATCGGAGTATGAAGGCCTGCTTTAGAGTTGTCGGACCATGAATGAAGTTTTGTGAGTGACGAATGTACATAGGTTTCGTCAGTGTAAACAATTGTCCTTTTTTTCCCTTTCTGAACTGCTTTATTATTCTCAGAAAATTGATTTTTTTCCCTTACATCAGGTTTTTTGATTAAGATTTTTCTATTGTCACAAGGTTCTTTCTACTTAAGCCCAATTCCTGGATAACTTTCCAAAGAGAGCATAAGCCCCCTTTGAATCCAATTTTCTCTTTTAAAACTGGCAGTAAATTTTTTAGCGTTGGACGTTGCTTGTGAGTAAGGTGAAATTCATTTATACACACACAAACAACACACTTGTCAAAGTCATCTAATCCAGATTTAATTTTTTTTCCTCAGACGTTGTTTACGAGGTGTCCAGAAAGGTTGCCGAGTTTCTTTATTAGTTTTATTTCTTTAATTATTCGTTGAATACTCCTGCGGGACACCCCTGTGGCCTGGGCAACTCTTTCTTGCTCCTTTGTCAATAATATTGGACCTTCTTGTGCCTCCCTTTTCATAAAGTTATAAATATTGCTTATGAGCTCTCGTGCCTGGCTGTGAATAATTTTCTTACCACCAATTTTTGTTCTGTTTTGGTTCAATTCCATATTAATAACAAAAGCAACAACATTACATAAGCCATTAACAAATCACTATACTACTAACTAAACAATATATGATGTTGTACAACACATAATTGATTTCACGTTGTTTGTAATACACTGTCTATAAACGCACTGACGAAAGGACGGCGGAACACTAACTTACTCGCTTCCTCCACCATGAAAAGTGACGGGAACCTATTTTCCCGATGAAGGTCAAGCGCCACTACATACCAAATGACTTCTAAGAAGTTTAAATCTTGGTTTGGAGTAGAGATGGAGGCACTTGAAGACAGAACCAATAAGTGGATAGTATTTTGATCATGTGACCACCTAGACCCCGCCCCTAGAAAATGGTGTCTCCCTAGATCCTACTACTTAAAAAATGGTCCCTCCACTGTCTGTAAAACCATTTTATCGTGTGGTATATATATAAAAGTTTGTGTAATAGTAATTAAAGATATGGTTTAAATAGTGTGTTTGGTAAGTATATAGGTCTATGTATACGGTTATGTATAAATAAATTCCTATATATATATATATATATATATATATATATATATATATATATATATATATATATATATATATAGACAAATGTTTATATATAAGTCTGTGTAAGTACCTATATAAATAAAATGTTTAGGTTCTAGGGACTCACCTCTAGGTTAGTATATGTGCTTATATATAAACAAATGTCTAGGTCAGTTTATGTGCTTATATACCAAGTGTCCTAAAAGCCCCCCCCCCCCTATTAGTTTTTTTATTAATGAAAATAGACAGATTTGCTTTGGGGAAAGTTTAGATAACCAAAGGAGGAGTTTTTTTAAGTATCAACATTTTCAACCCTTACCCCCAAAATGGGGTAATTTGGCGGTAAGTCAAGAATTTTAAATAGCAACCCCTATTGAGTGATACCTCATTTTAAAGGCCTTTTAAAAATAAGAATAATGACGTAAACTAGAGGTCTCGAAGGTCATCCTATCCAATATAGCGACCAATCGAATTGTGAATGTTAACCTACAAACTCCGGTTGTTTTTATTACATTACAAACTGCTCTTTGTTGGTAAAATGATGGTAAGAGCCTTACCTTGTTTTTTTAGCTCAGATTAAGTTCTCGAAATGGCTACCATTTACTTCTTGGCAGAAATAGATTCTGGACTCAAAAGCATGTTGTACATTTCGTAACATTTCTGGTGTAAATATTAACGTAAAATTCACAATTCGATTGGTCGCTATGTTGGGTAGGATGAACTTAGAGACCTCTAGTTTGCGCCATTATTCTTATTTTCAAAAGGCCTTTAAAATGAGTTAGGCCCTATCACTCAATTGGGGTTGCTATTTAAAATTCTTGACTTACCCCCAAACTACCCCATTTTGGGGGTAAGGGTAGAAAATGTTGATACTACAAAAAACTCCTCCTTTGGTTATGAAATGAAATATCTTTATTAGCCACTATATACATATACATGTTCAGATTACACACTTAACAAACTTAAGACTAATAAAGTCTGACCCCGAGGTTTATAAAAAAAACCTGTTTGGGGTGATTTACATTAAACTTAGAATCTATGACAAGAGCTAGAGATAAAGGTGGCGGCTGATCGGTTACATTTGATGATTCACCGAACTTTGTTAAAATTACATCTCTCAACATGGAAGAAACAACAAAAAGACAAAGGCTACTTATTATTTATACAGGACAAACAATTTTTTTTTTTAAATATATAAATAATATTAATTATGCAAAAATAGAAAATATATATCTTAGTTAACACAAAAAAAAACAAAAACAAAAAAATAATAATAATAATAATAATCTTACCCTAAACAATTAAGTAGGCTATTCTTAAACCCAACAATAAAACAACACAAAAAATATTCCTTATAAGTCATATCTTATTCTAAACAGTCATAAAACATAGAAATATTATCATGAAACAGAAGATATGTTTTTAACACTCTTAAGAATTTACTTAACTTTTTAACAATTTTAATTTGACGCGGCAAGTAATTATAAAATTTCGGAGCAAGATAGGTGAAAAACTTTTTATATAAAGTAAGTCTAGGTCTTGGAACATACGCATTTAATCTATTTCTAAGGATTACAGTAGGATTTCGAATATCTTCTCTTTGTTTGTTACTCTTATTATAATAAACTTTTAATACCTTATAAATATACAAATTCTTTATAGGTAGAATCTCAAGTTTTCTATAAATAGGTAAAGCGTGTTCTAATTTTGATTTATTATCTATAATACGAATAAATGAGTTTTGTTGAACAACAATTGTTTTCATTGTAGTATTATAAGTGCCGCCCCATAATGTCAAAGCATACTCTAACTTTGAATTAACAAAGGCAAAGTACAAAGTTCGTAATAGGTCCTGATTACAAAAGGGTCTAAGTAAATAGAAAATCCTTGTATATTTAATAACCTTATCTTTTATGTAATTTATATGAATCTTCCAACTTAGCCTGCTGTCAACAAATAATCCTAAGTATTTAATTTCATCTACTAGAGTAATAGGTAAACAGTTGCAGTTTGGTAATGTACAGTCAACTTCATGGTATTTGAGTAATAGGTTTACACGTTTTTTGTCATTTAAGTTAAAAATTAACGCTTGGGTTTTAGGGCTCATTGCTAAACAATTTTCGGTAAACCAAAGTCTAAGCAAATTAATATCGTTTTGCATACTGTTTTGTAAATCTTGGAGAGTTTTAGATCTGTAAAAAAGTGAAGTATCATCCGCGAATGCTGTTAACATTCCTTTAAAGATACCGTCACATAAACTATTTACATATATAAGGAACAATGGCCCTGATAACACAGATCCTTGCGGAATTCCATAGATTACTTCAACTTCCTCACTGAGCTTATCTCCGACTTTCACTCTCTGCTTTCTTCCAGAAAGATAAGATAAAAACAATTCATATGCTACTCCTCTGATTCCTGCTTTATACATTTTATCTAGGAGAATAGTGCGATCTACTGTATCGAAAGCTTTCATCACGTCCACGAAAATTCCAGCACAAAAGTCACCGTCGTTCATTCCTTCATAAACCTTCCCAAAGAAATCCAAAAGGGCATTTTCAGTATTCTTTTTTTTTTGGAATCCATATTGATTTTTACTAAGGAAACATTCTTTCTCTAAAAAATTTACCAATCGAGATTTTAATATTTTTTCAAGTATCTTAGAAAAGATTGAAAGCAAAGCAATCGGTCTATAATTACTAGGGCATAGTTTATCCGATTTTTTATACAAAGGTACGACAATAGCATTTTTTAAATCATTTGGAAATTCCCCTGAGGACATGCTAAAATTAATGAGATAAACGAGGTGTTCAATTATATTTTCTGCAATACCTTTAACTATAACCGGCGTTACTGAGTCATACCCCGGAGCTTTGCGAGCACTTAGAGTGTTAATAATATTTTGAATCTCGGTACAGTTAGAAGGATATAAAAATAGTGAATTTTTTGAATATTTGTTTTTAGCGAAATCTAAATTAGTTCTTGCATTTCTAATAAACGTTTTGTGTCGGTCTATATTCAATCGTAAATCATGTGCTACTGAACTAAAAAAATTGTTAAATATATTCGCAACCATTTTTGGATCTGAAACTACACTACCGTTTGTATCTCTTACACTTAGCTGAGTTGATGGACTCGTAGATACTCCTATAAGTTCTTTAACACACCTCCACTGGCGCCTGGGATTTAACCTATTGCTTCCGAGATAAGTTTTATAATATTCATTTTTCGCATTTGTGATATCCCGTTTCAGTAACGTTTTGATTCTTACATAACGGTCTTTTAACAGCACATTTAGTGGTTCTTTCAAGCAATCCTTATACAATGCATTCTTAGTGTTTACTTTAATCAACAACTCCTTAGTCATCCACGGTTTCAATTTATTAAAACCTTTCTTATAATTTGGCAATCTAAAAGATGATTGAATGCATGATTCCAAAATTTTTGAAAAGTGAGAAAAAGCGATTGAGACCGTGGACGATGTATACATTACCTTCCAGTCAACATTCCTTAAAGCTTTGTTTAGTATCTGAAAATCAATGATACGTTTACCAATGTTAGTTTCAAGTCTCTTGAATCGTCGATCGTGTTTAATACTTAAAGAAGTCATAAAATGATCAGTAACCTGGGAGTCAATAACCCATGTTATCATTTCATTTTCTAAGTTAACATTCCATCTGACAAACACATGATCAATTAGAGAAAATGAATTATTTTTAATTCTTGTCGGTTCTTTAACCTTACTATCGAGACCATGATTAGCCATAACCATCAAATAGTTATTAACACAAGTTGTAAATTCCAACAAATTTATATTTATGTCTCCACAAATTATCAAATTTTTATTTTTAATTAAGTGTAAATAATTATCTAATTCTATTGTAAACCGATTGGGGCTAAACTCTTGTAATCTGTAAATTCCTAGAATTTCTACACATATATTATCTGCTAATGTTATCCTGAGATGGACACAATCAGCTGTAACTAGAATGGGATTCTTTAATATTCGAATACAGGAAAGATATTCCGCCACAAATATTAATGAACCTCCTGATCTTTGTAAACAATTACATTTAGAGTAAGAGACATATCCAGGCAAATTATACATATTCGATTCATTTTCATCAATCCAAATTTCTGTTAGTATTATTACCTGAGGAGGAACATTTACATTTTGTAGTTTAAGTGCAAATTCATCAAAATTTTTCCTTAAACTTCTAATGTTTTGTTGAATAATTATAAGATTTTTTTATCTAAACTTTCTCCAAAGCAAATCTGTCTATTTCCATTAATAAAAAAATAATAGGGGGGGGGGACTTTTAGGACACTTGGTATAAACAAATGTCTAGGTCAGTGTATGTGCCCCACTCCTCCCCTTCCCCTTTTCCAGGTGCGTATTGCAGTTTTGTCACCCTGTGGGGGGGGGGGGGGCTCCCAGATTCCTTATTCTGCGCTACAGTACTGTTGGGTCAGATCTGTCAAAGATTTCCCCCTTTGTTATTAATAAAGTCATAACTGGTGCGTATAACGTTCCGTTCGCTAATTACCATGGTGAGACACATTTTACAGGGGTCAAACCCCGAACACTCGCTGGACCACCATGAGGTACCAGTTTCACTGTCAAAATGGTTTTAAAACAGCACCCTACACGTTTTCATATCATTAAACCCAACAAAACTTTTATCCTCACTCGGAAAAAGGGAGAGGAGGGGGAAGGGGAGGAGTGGGGTCACATACACTGACCTAGACATTTGTTTATATATAAGCACTTACACTAACCTAGAGTTGAGTCCCTAGAACATAAACATTTTATTTTTATAGATAATTACACAGACTTATATATAAACATATTTATCTATATATATATATATATATATATATATATATATATATATATATATATATATATATATATATATAGCAATCTATTTATACATAGCCACATACATAGACCTATGTACTTACCAAATACACTATTTAAACCAAATCTTTAATTACTATAACAGAAACTTCTATATATACCACACGATAACATGGTTTTACAGATTTTTTGCTCAACTTACAAGTGGAGGGATCATTATTTAAGTAGTAGGATCTAGGGAGATGCCATTTTCTAGGTGGTCATGTGATCAAAATACTACCTTCTCATGGGCTCTGTCCTCCAGTGCGCTCATCTCTATTGCTGGGTCTAAACTTAGTTGGGTAGTCACAAAAAATGCTTTTGGGTCACAGTGACAGGAAAGCTGAGCAGCATTTCTGACCCCTCTATAACTAACTAACACTCTTGCCTTCCAAAGTAATTGCACACACTTACCTTTGGAATTGTTTAATTGACAAAGAGACCACTGCGTGAGCAACATGCACAACTTTTTTCACATATGTACAAGAAAATGACGGCTATTATTTTACAGTACTTATTTGGCAGACGATCACAGTGTTTAAGCATAAGTTTAAATGCACTATGAAATATTTCTGATGTTTAGTTATTACTATTTTTATTTTTATTGCACAGGAAGTGGTCAACTCTCTCAACTGCCACATTACTAACATTAATCTTTTAGAAATCCTTTCTAAGTTCTAGTCCCTAATTCAAGAATAACTTTACATCAACAGTTCTACTCTAGCAGAGCCAAAAGATTCTATAATAAAGTTGTGCCTAAAATAATTTCTTTAAATAATGTTAGATTTGTTCTAAAAATATTTTTAAAAATGGTTTTTTTAGGCTGAAAATATAAATTATATCTCCATAATAATAATAATCTTATTTTTCTATGGGAAATTTGTAGATGGTGAGTTTTTCATATTACGATTCTGGTAGATTATGAGTGATGTGCTTGTGGACTATGATTGTAGGATTGTGCGTGAGTGTGAGTGCAAGTTTACAATTAAGGAACATGCGTGTGTGGATTGTGTGAATGTATGGAAGCTTGTGTGTTTATATTCTCTTTTCTTTTACATTTTGTATTTCTCTAATTTTTTGTATTAGCCTATTCTTTTTCCTTTGAAGGAAATTTTTTAAACAGGCATAGCCTATAGAATTCCTATCAATGTCATTTATAGTTTATTGTACGATTTTGTTTTTGGTGGTATAAAAGTATATTGGTATTATTATTATATGTACGTAAAATTATATTATGTTTACAATTAACACAATTGTGTATTATTTTTAGTGGACTAATGTATAAAGATGCTTATGAGATAAGAAGAATTCCTCAACTATTTGCACATTCGGGGTATGCACTTTTGCATTTCTATAGTGATGTGGCATACAACATGACTGGCTTTAACATTTCATACAGGTAAACAATTATTTCATTACCTTTGACAATTATAGTGTGTTTATCATGGTTATAATTAAATTTGTGTACAAAACAATAAATTATGTAATATACAAAACAATAAATTACTTAATATACAAAACAATAAATTACTTAATTACTGTAATGTAATAAAATTGTGTGAATTGCAACAACAAAACTGTATTACAATTAAAATTGTTAACTTTAGAAATTTTTTCTTAATATTTCCATTTACTTTTGCTTATAAATTATCACTGTGTGCATTATAACTATTCCAAAACGAGTGTTAAATCATAATAATTTGTTGTTTAAAGGTGAAAAACCCTTTTGGTCTTCACCACCTTATTAAAAAATAGATCAAAAGAAGTCAAAATAAAAACCACTAGCCCTCGAATACTCTAATAGCCTCAAAGTTGGAAGAGAACAAGAGTTGGTCAAGAGATACTTGATAGGAAAAATGAAAGGGAGAAATCTAACCTAACACTACATGAAAAAATGGTGTAGATCCAGCTAGAATCCTTCGGGGTTGCCAAGCTCGTACTCACTATAGTGAGCCCTCTTAGGGGAATTTGTATCCCAGTTATATAGATTTATGAAACTGCCCTTATCTCTGATGATTGAAATATTAGTAAACCTAAAAGATGATTTCATACCCCTAAAACAAACAGCATATCGGGACTAGTACTTGTTTTTTCTTTTTTCTAGCGTGTCCACCAAATTGAAATCAATAATGTTTGTAGAATGGTTGTTTGATCCCTTTCTTATCAGGTCTTTCTTGACCAAGTCTTCTCTTCTGATCCTCACGCTATTAGGATATTTGAGGGTAGAAGTCTCTATTTTATATTCGTTTTTACTTTTCACACAAACATATGTACAGTATAGTATAGTATAGTTATAGTATAGTAATAGTATAGTATAGTATAGTATAGTATAGTATAGTATAGTATAGTATAGTATAGTAATAGTAATAGTATAGTATAGTATAGTATAGTATAGTATAGTATAGTATAGTATAGTATAGTATAGTATAGTATAGTATAGTATAGTATAGTATAGTATAGTATAGTATAGTATAGTATAGTATAGTATAGTATAGTATAGTATAGTATAGTATAGTATAGTATCTTATAGTATAGTATAGTATAGTATAGTATAGTATAGTATAGTATAGTATACATATGGGCAATTTTAATCAAATTTGTTATGTGGTCATATTTTAGCCATTTCTTAGGACTCTTTTACTTTTATTCTAACTGCCATAAGTAAGAACACCAAATTGGTTTTCTAAAAATTGGCTCAACGATTTTGATCTAGTATAATCTCTAAGGGATCGAACAAAACATTTTGGTCGTCATCTCTCCAATATTACCGGTACATAAGTTAAAACCTTCAAAAACATGGTTTTTGAATCGGCCATTTGGGCTGTTTCCGTGTGTAAAATCACAGGTTATTAACAGTTCAGGAATAATTGGCAAAACACAAAAATGAACCTTCCATCACCATTAAAAACTCAAATTTTAATCAAATGGAATTTACCCAAAAGGCGTGTTTATAGCACAAGCGTTACAATAGGAACCATACGTTATATAGGTTTCTAAGCTATTTTGTTTAATTATTTTATGCTACTATATTGCTAAACAACAATGAACTATCATATATGGGGTAACTACTGTTTGTTAGTTTAGATATTACATTTATATCATTATTTTATAAACAATAATTTATTATTTGTACAAACATGGTGTGTCTTCATGTATCAGACATAATAAACAAAAACTGCAAATGTACATGTAATGCTAAAATTTGTCTTTTTTTACTTTCCCACATATACATAGTATAAAGTTATTTGATGGGTCAAAAAATCATTGTCAAGTTTTTAGCCGATATATCTGTTTTGAGGTCCCATGTTGGCTTCTGTCTTATGTGCAGAGCTCACAGTCCAATCACACAAACCGATTTTATTCAAATTTGGTATGTGTACATTTTTAGGAGGTTTCCCTGCGGGGGGGGGGGGGGGGTGCAGACTAGCTACACCTAATAAGATGGTGTTGGCGTCCCTCGCGGTCCCCAGTCAGAAACTCACTTAACACTAACAACTCATAAACTATCATCTACATAGACATACACACAGTTCACCTATGTACAGTATCTTACATTCACCTTTACTTAGAGTTCTCATAGCAGGGGGATGCAGACTATCTGCACTTATTAAGAGGGGTTTAGCTTCCCTCCTGGAACCCGAACTATACAGGGGTGATATAATAAAACATCTCCAAATATACACACATAAAATGCTCATACATATTTTACAATTCGTAGAGGCTGTTACACTACACGATTCACTGGGGATATGAAATTTTTTTTTTTTTTAAATGAAAAATCTTTATTATTTCTTCCATTATAAAATACAAAATACAATACCACATTTTACATATGCATAGATAGAAATAATAACCACCTAGGTTATTTACCTGTGAAGGTGGATTTAATATTCTTAAGGATCACTATAGTTTCAATGAGTATTGGAAGGCAGCGAACCAGCCAAATAATAATATAATAAACACACAAAACAAAATAACAAAGCACTAAAAAAGATGATTAACTCTTCTGAATTACACTTCATTCACGTTACTTACTATACAACATAATACTAACATTTCTAATTAATAGTATTGAAAAAATAATCAACATTTTCTATCTCGAGTAAATACTCCACAAACTCTTGGCAAATTGAACTCTGTTACAAGAAGATTTTATGTTTAAAGGCAGACAGTTAAAAAATTTTGGTGCCAGAAATATATAAAACTTTTTAAAATGTGACAAGTTAGGCATTGGGATAGTTCTGTCAAATCTGTTTCATATTGCGCCTATTCTATTTTTCCTGCCTGTATTACCATTTCCACTTCTATCAAAAAACATACGCAAAACCTTAAACACATATAAACTCCTGAGAGGTAGAATTTTTAAACATTTAAAAAGAGGTGCTGTATGTTCTATTCTTTTCTTGTGCATAATTAATTTATAAAAGCTTTTTGGATAGTTATTAATGGCCTTAAATTCGTAGTGTACGCCCCTCCCCATACTATTAACCCATATTCTATATTTGAGTTTACTATTGCATAATATACTGTTCTGAGAAGTTGTTTATTACATACAAAGGATAACATATAAACAACTCTAATGCGCTTTTCAAGTAATTAATTTGACTTTTCCAATTAATTTTTGCATCAACATATAGTCCCAAATACTTAATTTCCTTAACCTGTTCAATTTCTGAGCAACTGCATTTTGAATTAGAACAACTTATTACATGGTATTTTAATGGACTATTAAAAGCGACTGGCCTAGTCAAATTAAATAATATATATTTGGTTTTAGGGCTCATTATCATGAAATTGTTAGTAAACCACCATCGTAGAGCTCTAATGTCAGACTGCATATTCAACTGTAAATCGTTAAGTGTATCAGCTTTATAATACAATGCCGTGTCATCGGCAAAGGAAACTAATTACCCTCGAAAACGTCCATTACATAAAGTATTTACATATATTAAAAATAGTGGGCCAGAGAGAACTGAACCCTGAGAGATTCCATATTCTATTGACCCTTGATCGCTTGTCACTCTGTCCACTCTAGTACGTTGGATCCTGCCGCTCAGAAAAGAAGAGAACCACAAAAGCGGAACTCCCCTAACTCCAGCCTCTTGGAGTCTATTTAATAAGATAGTGTGGTCTACAGTGTCAAAAGCCTTCATCACATCTACAAAAATACCAGCGCACTTCTTACCCTCATTAACCCCTGTATACACTTCCCCCATGAAATTTAATAATGCTGAATTTGTACTTAACTTTTGTCTAAACCCAAATTGATTATTACTGAAAAAATGTTTTTGTTCTAGAAAACTGACAAGTCTGATTTTGATAATTTTTTCAAATATTTTAGAAAATATGGATAAAAGCGATATGGGTCTATAATTACTTGGATCAAATTTTTCATTCTTTTTAAATAATGGAATCACAATGGCTGTTTTTAATTCGTTTGGGAACTCCCCTGTACTCATACTAAAATTTATTAAGTATACCATGACATCAATAATATATTCTTCAGCTATCTTTATAATACAAGGTGAAATTTCATCATATCCTGGGGCTTTTCGATTACTTAACTTTCTTATTATATCACTTACTTCCTGTTTTACAGTTGGGTAGAAAAATAAAGAATTCAATAGAGGCTGTGTTTTAAACATATTTAGATACTCACTTTCCTTTTCAGAGTCAAGCCTCCTATCTCCCTTAATACTCTCCCTTCGCTCAGAAGCTACTGAACAAAAATATTTATTAAATTTATTGGCAACTTGAATAGAGTCACTAAGAATTTCATTATTTACATCTTTTAAGGTTATATGACAACCCGATTTCCTCGATTCCCCTATAATCTCTTTTATAGTGTCCCACTGTTTTTTAGGCATTTGATTATCCCTTACTAACACATTACTATAGTATCTATTTTTAGTTTCCCTGATTTTATTTAGTAATTTATTTTTATAGACATTGTAGTTACGTTTGATTTCCAAATTATGCGGATGATTTTTGCACCTTTTGAGTTTTTTGTTTTTTATCTTTACCATATTTAATAATTTATTATTTAACCAGATTTTGAGTTTTCTGTTCCTATCATTAACAAAGTTAGGCCTATATGAATTAGCAATACATTGTTTAAATCTACTTATAAATCTCTTAAAAGCTAAAGAAACATTATCTGCTGAGTATACTTCATCCCAGGAAACTTCCTTTATTTTTTCTTTAAGTAAATTATAGTCTAATTTTATTTTACAATTTATATTATATTCAGTTCTACTAATAATATCTAATTTAAGACAAACAACAGTCATTCTGTGATCTGTTACACCCGTCTCAACCACCCAACTGATATTTTCAACACCTAGCTTTAGAGCACTCTTTATTAGAATATGATCTATACACGTACATGAGCTCATTGTTACTCTTTTGGGTTGCTTTATAAGTGAAACCAAGCCATGACTCGCTATATGCAGCAGGTAATTATCTAATACACGGGAATGTTCTAAAGTATTTATATTTATATCTCCATTTATAATCAAGTTTTTATAAATATACATAAGTTTTTTATATTTAAATAAGTTATATATAAATAACTTACATATAAATAAGTTTTTATATATAAATACTACATTCATATAAAGGGATTAGTTTTTTTTTTTTTTTTTTTTTTTTTTTACTGTGCATAGCCGTAGCACGTCTGGGAGTGTTTACCAGACCAAAGCATGACAACCTTTGAATCTGGTTAGCTGATGTGAACTTGCTCTGCCAAAGACGTAAGCACAGTTTCTGTTTAGTAGCCAGCCACTTCAGTCCTTAGTCAGGAAGTGTTTGTGATGGAGGAGGTGTCAGATCCTCCCTCTCCAGTTACGTATCTGGACTGATGCCCATCCAGTCTGGTTAACCCTGAAGGCGGCGCATGTTAATTCATTTTGTTTGTTTAAAAAATTAATAAAAAATATTATTTTTTACAAAACTTAACTTATAATATATCATTTTTCTCAGAAAGATGCGTAGAAGTTATCTATGTAATAAAAAAAAAATTTTTTGAAACAGTTTTGGAGTAAGTATGTTAGATGTCAAAAAAAGTTATCATTTTTTAGAAAAACCTGAATCGTCCAAAATAAAATTTTTGTCACTGTTTTTCAAGATATAAAAAAGTTTTGTATAATATTTGTGAATATATTTAGAAAAAGAAAAAAAAAAAATTTGTTACATTTTCAAAAAAAAGAAAAGGTTTACGAAAAAAAGGAAATTGATAGGCTTATTTTCAAAAATTCACCAAAAATAGTAATATTTATGGAAAACACAACTTCTATATTCAGAAAGGTGCATAGAATTCAGCTGTGTAGTCAGGGGCGGCTCCAGGATTTATTTTTTGGGTAGGCACAGTTTAGGGGTGTCATGACTATGGCGGGGGACCTGGGTAAATACCCCCTAGGATAAGGGGGGACTGCTTATTGAAGATAAAAGCATACACCACACTGTTAATTTTAAAACTATGGAGCCAGGTCAACTATGAAAAATAAAAATATTTTTGTTATTTTATGATAAGTTATGTAATATATTTTATTGCCTATAAGTATCACAAAAGTAGTTGTTGAGAAATAATATTTAAATCAAAGTAAACCACACAGCTCGTTAATACACCTTAAATCGGTATTATGTACATTTAGGCGTGTCACCGGCCGAAAACCAAATAAGTTGGGTAGGCCCGCTAGCGGGTCGAGGGACAGCTCTAAGGTTGAAGAGGATACTCTGGGACCCAGAGTTCTGGGGTTTGGAAATGATCCAAAGTGATCCAAGGGTATACCCGAGTCTCATTTGCAACTGCCTAAATACAATGCTCTGGTTAACTCTTTTATGGCCTCTACTATATTAAACGTCAAACCGGGAAGCGATAAGAGACAACTTTTGGCATCGTCCACATAGCTTATTAGATTAGATTTTGTATGGACAGTAGATAGGCTTATTGTGTGTTTGTGTTTGTTTTCATACTTGTATACTATTAGGTAGTACCAAGGACCAATACTTTCCAAGGTAAGCCTGTCTCCTGTATGTACAAAATCCAATTTACATAGTTTGTATTTGTTAACTTGTTGCAGGGACATTTTACAGCCTTGTAATATATTATGTTGTTGTTTATTTTCGTTTGTTATCTAGTTTTGTTTAGTTATTGTTTTTAATGTGTTATTTCTAAGTTTTATTGTAGAGCATCTTCTTGCCCAATTGTTTGAAGACGATAATGCAAAATGGTTTTTCGCCTTAAAACAAAAAAACAAAAAAAAAAAAAATTAAAAGGTTTAAAAATTTGAGGCTACCTACTATAAAAAAACAAACAAAAAAACACAACATTACCATCTCTCCAAAAATGGTGGTTTCTGTGGTGTATAAAAGATTGAATATTTAAAAAATGTGCCTTCGAAAACTATGCTCTGTTGTAGACTTAATGTTCAGAATATAGTACGGAAAATCCATAAGTAATGTATCTCAAATCTGAGTTTGAGCACTACTACACTGAGTGAAAAAATATCAACGCTGCTATGAAGAAGGTTTGTGTCCACTGTCCTGCTGGCCGATTGCAAGTGTTACACTCGATTTCAAAATCTTCCAATGATCATGAAAAAACAGATTTTTATGTTTGTAAATGTAATTTATTTTTGTATTTTTAAATTACTTTTAGGAATCACTATTAAAAAATAATACACACTCAAACCATGAAATGTATCGAAATCGAAGACCTTTCATTAATATATATATATATATATATTTTTTTAAAAATAGTAATTATATTCTTTAATTTTAACATCATATTATCAAACTTTTTCCTTATTTTTTTAAATAGAAATAAAAACTAGTATTACTATTCTGTAGAATATAGTTTATTACTCCTAACTTAGTTTTTTTGTATGTTGTGCAATTATTTAGAGTTTACTGTTACTCCATTGACTGTTATTTTATAACTTGATTTATAACTGTTATAATTTGATTTTGTTGCTTTATTATTTTTTTGAACTGTGATATGTGTATACCCTTGTTTCAAAAATTACCATATTAAAAAAAATTCTAATTTTTGTTAGAAAAAGCTCTTGTTATCATTTAATATATTTTGAAATATTATTTTATTACGTAATACAATTTTTTTTAAAATTTTGGTTAGTGTTTTTTCTTACTCTCCAAGGTGTATTTTTATGGCTAGAGCCTTACTCAAATGGGCACTTCAATGCAGGACGTCATATGACATCCGCACTCGTCAACAAGGTTAATTGTTCAATGGTATAAAGAAAAAAGAAAATTTAAAAATCAAGTTTGACGTATGTCAGGTAGCAACTGATTGCCTACGAAGTGCATGCCACTTAGTTAAATAAGACTAATGAACAAGGTAAATTCCTTTCTTACTCGTAACATTTTAACCATACCCATTGAAACCTTCTATAATCGTTTGTTCTTCCTTAATTCTTCGATAGTATATTATTATTAAAATAAACATATATATATATATATATATATATATATATATATAATAATAATAATTATTATTATTATTAGTTTGAAATGCTTATTTAATTTTTGTTTGCGATTATTTTTAATATATATATTTTAAAATTTTGTTTTTGTTTTCAGATTTGTTAATAATTATTTGACTTGATTTTGTCATGGCCTTGGTCTCAACCACTTACAGATAATCAAAGTTTTACCGTATCTTTTACAGATCAGATAAAAAGTAAACTAAATGTTTATAAAATTTGTAAAGTGTTCCCTTCTTGTTCAGCATTATTATTTTTTTTTCTAGACTGAATTCCTGCCCAAGTAGAGTTTCACACCTGAATTGTTCAGGACATGGTGTGTGTTTAGATGGGGTATGCACATGTGATGCCCTTTATATTGGAGATGCCTGTGATATACTAATCTGTCCAAACAATTGCAGTTACAGCAATGGTATTTGTAATAGAGAGCAACATCGTTGTGATTGTAATGGCAAATATAGAGGTAAGCTTAAATGTAACTGATAATGTTTATGTTTGTTAGGTAATGGTTAGGTTAATAATAATAACAGGGTGTCTTCCGGTAACTAAATTAATTAAAGTACTGCAGAGTAGATTACCTTGAATATCGGTAATGAAGTAACAAGATAGTAGCATATTTTACTAACTGGTAACAAATCTATGAGATTCCGTATATTTCCGAGTACTCATGGACATGGCATAGTGATGTTGAGTGTTATATGCCACATCTGTGAGATTCTGTATAATATTATTGAGTAGTGTCTGACACTTAGTCGATTCAGTGAACTTTCTCATAGTATCTTTGGAAACTATTTATAGTCATTCAGTGTTTGTTCAAGATGTTCAAAGGAAAGAATACATTTTGTTATATATTATATTATTTTTTAGAACCCGAATAACTGTGTCAGTAACTTTATTTAGTGCTTTTTATTGTGTTATTTAGTGGTAAAAGATTAGAAAGTATGTGGTAGTTTTGTGAATTGATTTTGAAGATAAAAGGGAATAGTGAATTTTAGGCTTCCATGTTCTGTGATCATATGTACATTCATAGTTTTTAAAACTCAACCATTCATCAAATATAAAGCCGTTAATTAATATTTCTTATTCTACATATAACAAAAAGTCAAACAAACAAACACAAATTTATCATAAGCTTTTAATGGTTTTTTTTTTTGTGAAAATATAATAATGTGTAATATTTTTACCTCATTTTTGAAAGATGCATGGAAAAAATTCATATAATCAACTTGTGGTTGAACATTAGTGATTATAATTATTGGTTGAAGTCTGGTGATAATAACAAACATGAAAAGGATTTTGTTTAACATGCAAATCTAAATTTGAGATCACAAATTCTGGTATATCTTTATGCAAAAGGTAAATACATATTGATCTTGTAGTACCGATAATTTTGGAATAACAGTGAAGTCTAATTTTAAGGAAATAAAAGCCTGAAACAACTTCTTTCGTTTACAAAAAAATTTGAAAACAAAATAGACCTAATTAATCTTCGACTTCCTGTCAAAGTTTAGGCCAAACTGAGTCAAATTCAGTAGGCCAAACATCATCACAAACAAATTCTTTAAATAGTATTTGACAATTTTTAGTAAAAGATGAAGTCACTAAATCTGAAATTTTCTGGGCTCTTCACAAAGTCATATACTCATTCTTCAAACAAATCTTGTGCAGTTGCAACAGAAATATTTCCATTGATATTTTCTGATAGTTTGATTGCACAAACAACTTTGCAAAGATAAAATTGCATATATGATTATATTTGTTCTAGCTCCATTGTTTCAAAATGAACTTAGTAAGGAAATCAATAAAAACTGTGAATCTTATGATTTAACCTTTGGTGGATGTTAAATAAAGTAGCTCAAAAGGGTTAAATGGGAAACTATGATTCCGTATTTGGACAAGAACACTAAAATAGTTTCCATTATATATTTAAATTCAGCATTTATATCTCATTCAACTGCTAATGGGATAATTGAATTAAGGAAGTATTTTCATTAAATTTCTCTTTAAAAAAGATCCACCAGATTTCAATGTTTGTGCTATATGTCAATTTAAAAATGATCTGGATGTGTAGAGATTTAAAAAATCAATGATTGTGATAAAATATTTTTGATGGTGGAACATGCAGATTACAAATTGTTGATAGGGCATATAAAACAATGCATATCAACACAGGTTGGTGTATTGACAAATGTTTAAGATGCATTTATTAAGAGTGGCATTAGTAGTTCTGTTGACTGAAATATCAGGATAAAATGTTCTAAATCAGAAGCAATAGATCTCATAAATTGCAATTTAGCCAACAATAATAGGTCTGAAAAAAAATTCTAAACTTTGTTAAAGTTTTCAGTGGTTGCAGAATTATTTTGAACACCCTCCATTACTGCTTTAAAAATGACAAAAATTCAACACATCTTATTAGAACTTTTGCATTCGCAACCCAACGAATAACACACAACTTTTATAGAAATGTTGAACAACCAGTAATGTGAGTAAATTCAGCATGTAGATATTTTACAATCCCTAGAATTTAACAGAATGAGCATTTAAAAAGCTGTAATTTTAGATAAGGAAGTAGAAGATCAATGTTCATCTCTTGAAATTAGTACGGAAAATATAGACATTAGTACAGCAACATCCTGTAGAAGACAAATATGTAGACAATTCAAATCATCGTTTCTGACAGCATGAACATAAACAATAATATTGCAAACCCTAAATGTTTAGAGAAGAAAGTAGATGATGAGTGTTCATCATCTGAAATTAACAGTTGAACCCGTCTAGCTTTCATAACTCGAACTGGCAAACAATTCAGAATGTAAATGATAAGTATAAACATATTACAAAGCTTGTAAATTTAAACAAGAAAGTTGACAAATAATGTTAATCTTATCTAAAATTATCACTACAAATATAAATATTGATACAGCAACAGTTGAACTAGGTGACTAGTCGAGCAATGATATGAGAGAAATACAAACAATTCATAGTCACCTGAATCTTAAGTGCATGAGCTCAAACAGTGATAAAGAAAAGCTTGAAGTTCTGGCCATGAAGGTAGACACTCATTGTTAATCTTCTCAAATTAACATTGCAAATAAGGGCATTGATATAGCAACAGTTGAACTAGTCAAATCTTCAGAAGACAAAAGTGCAAACAATTCAAATTAAAAAAGTTAAGTATAAACAATGATATCGAAAAGCCTGTAATTTTAAACAAGAAAGTTCACAATCAATGCTCATCATGTGAAAGTAACACTGAAAATATGAACATTTATGCAGGAACAGTTGAACTAGTCAAGCCTTCAGTAGACAAAAATGCAGATAACTCGTGATCATCAGAATGTAACAACTAAAATATAATAGCGATATTTCAAAGCCTGAAGATTTTTATGTGAAAGTAAATGATCAGTGTTTATCTTTTGAAATTAACACTACAAACATGGTGTGGATATATGACAAGGAAGCTGAGTGGGTTTGTGTGAAGAAGAAGAAGAAGAAGAAAAGGGGGGAAAAAAGGTAAAATATATATAGAGGTAAATGAGATTACATATCCTCACCTATGAATTCACCTTTAGAAAAAAAATAAAACATAGTCAACACAAAACCTCTTACGCAAAGGGTTACTAAATTACAAAGCATACCACCAATAGTTATTGACAATATTAATGAGTACACAGTTCTATACCAATTGTTATCTTCCAGAGCTGGCAAAGATTTCATAATTAAGTTTTTTAATAAAGGAACTTTTAAAATCAATTTAACAAACAGTGAAGCCTATAGAACTGTTAATAAAACATTGACAGAAAAAAAGTATTTGTGGCACACCTATGAGGATAAGCAAACTCATCCCACTAGGGTTGTTGTAAAGAACTTGCACAGTACTTGTGAACCAAATAACATTGTTGGTTATCTTAACCCTCCAGCTGGTGCATGTTAATGGGTCTTAAAAATTCTTCGTTCGTTTAAAAATTAATAAAATATATTATTTGTATACAAAACCTAACTTATAAGATATCATTTTTCTCAGAAAGATGCATAGAATTCATCTATGTAATAAAAAAAATTTTTTTTGAAACGGTTTTGGAGTAAGTATGTTAGATGTCAAAAATGATATTAACTTATTTTCAGAAATATCTGTATCACCCAAAATCAATAGCTTTCTACCTTTTTCTAAGATATACAAAAGTTTTGTGTAATATTTTTGAATATATTTAGGAAAAAAAAATTTTTTTAAATTTATATTTTAAAAATTAAAAAAAATATTTTACGAAAAAACTGAATTTTCTCTTTATTTTTTCCAAAAAACATTAAAAATAGTAAAATATATTTTATACAGAACTTCTATATATCATTATGTCCAGAAAGGTGCATAGAATTTAGTTGTGTAGTGCAAAAAAATGTTACATGCATCACATTTGGAGTTTTTTGGTCAAATACCAAAAAATCGAGAGTAACGGAGAGTAAAATTTCACAGAAATCGGTACATAAACCATATTAAAAATTTTTTATGATTTTTTTAAAATATTGATACAGATTTGTAATATATTTGTGGATAAAAGTTGCTAAAAAGAAAAATAAATTTTGAAAATTTTCATTAGACTAGGTACATTTTTACGTAAAATGTGAATATTGACTAACTATATTCAAACAGTAACCAAAAATATAATTTTTATTCTAAACCAAAGTTTTTATTACCTATGTTCCCACAAATATACATAGATTTTATGTGTGCAATGCAAAAAAAATCATATGGAAACATTTTAGAGTTATTACAGATGGAATCAACAAATTTACCCTGTAACCGAGGCAAAATTCCACAGAAATAGGTATATAAACCATATTACAAATTTTTTATGATTTTTTTAAAATATTGATACAGATTTGTAATATATTTGTGGATAAAAGTTGCTAAAAAGAAAAATCAATTTTGAAAATTTTTATTAGACATGGGTCATTTATGATAAAAATCTACCTTCACAATAGCCTAGATGTTGAGGTTAGGGCTGTGAAAAAAAAAACCAAAAATATGAAATATCACTAATAAATACACTCTACAAACATTGACACATTTATTATAAGTTGTATATACATTTATATATTATGTATATACATATTATAATAAATAAATGGTTTCTTGAAACTAAAAGTTCCAATAGCAAATCTAGAACTAGGCCTGACTAGTATTAGATTTGGCTAGACTAGGCCGAAAATATAAATTATCACTCATAACTACACTCTACAAACATTGACACATTTATTTTAAGTTGTATAAACAAATTATAATAAAAAAATCACTTCATGAAACTTATATTCACTATAAAAACACAAAGCAATTGCACTTTGAAATTTCCACATCGGCAAAAATCTTGCGAGATCGAAGTAACAAATTTGAGGTTATTCTACGTTTTATAAAGTACCACAGCCTTTGTATTTTTCCTTGTACAGATGTGTTTCAAATACAAGGTTAAATATTGAAACCTCCTCTTTACAGTTATATCAAAAACGACAAGATTGTATAAAAATAAAGATCGGATTCTTCAAGACTGTCTAGACATTGAATATCGCAAACCAGTCTGAAAGTTCAGAGGATCATTTCCTAGAATGGATATAAATCGTAAACTATATAACTTAGGATGATTTCGTCTTCATAGTTCGAAAGAGGAAGAAAAATACTATATAATATTGTCAACTTGTAACATTTAGACAAGTTTTACCATTTCGAAAAAATATATGAACATATAGGTGATATTTTCTATATAAAACTCGCCGCGAGAAACTGTCGCAATCTAGCGCTAACAAGGTAAACTTCAGTCTTGTCTTATATCTTTACTACACGGTACATAAAATTTTCTAAACTTGGTTATGAAAGATTGAAAGATAACCTTTTCATTGGTATAAAATACATTTCGATAATATAATATCTACTAGGATAAAAGTTGAATTGTAAAAAATGTAATTTTTAGCGTGTAAAATAGCGTTAAAATTCTTGATTTGGTTTAATTTTTATATAATAAAAACTATACTAGTTGGAAACATTTGAAAAAGACAGTTTTGAAGAGAAAGACGCGATCTATCAAGCAGTGTTAGGTTATATTTGACTGACAGTAATTTGGAAATAAGAAAAATAGGCAAACAGGAAGATTGTTTTGTTTAAAACTTGTTGACGTAAAACTTTGACGTTTCGCATGAAAACTATGCGAACTTCGCCAATTTTTGGAATATTATTAATATCGTTTTGTGGTATTTTTTTTGCATGATATGCATCTACGGAACATTAGCTTTCCAACGGTATTTTATTTATTGCGATAGGACAATTTTAAGTGGGCGTAACGTTGAATGGCAAAATACGTGTTTTTTAGTTGGTGAATAGAGCCGTGACTAACGAAGCGACCACTTTTAAGGCAAAAAGTGGTCGATCACCAGTTGGAGGGTTAAAGATATTGGTCTCAAAGCAGTTGGTGCAGTTAATAAATTCAAAAGGAAGACAAAATATCTTTTGGGCATATTTATATTAACATTTGATGTTTCTACAGACAAATCAAATTTAAGTTTTAAAAAAATCTAGAGAGCGAAAGTAACCCAACCTTTGAATCTTTAAAGACGATCAAAGTTAATCCCTGAGTGCAAGCATTGTCAAGCATATGGGCACACTCAGAAATTCTGCGGGAAAGATGCATGGTATGTTAAATGTCCAGGTCATCATCTGACAATGAATTGTAAAAAAGTTGTAACCGACAAACCCAAATGTATTCACTGGCAAGGACCATCCAGAAAATAATCAGGGATGCCTAGTGGTTAAAAAACTTCAAAAGTTTAAAAGTAACAATCTAAAATCGCATAAATGAAGACAACATCTTTATACCACCTAGTCAGGTAAGCCGGTTGAACTCTGTTATCACTAGCTATGTTAATCTAGAAAGTAGAGAAGAAATTACACACACCAACAATCCTAAGTCATATAAAGAAGAGGTTGTAAGAAAGCCAATACACAATGTTGGGTCTTTTGGCAGGAAGAAAATCATATTCTTTCACAAATTTTGATTGAAATTCAATCCATAAATGAATCAAATAATAAATTAGAGAACCGGGTGTCCTGGCTGGAAAATCTTATTAGAAAATCGTCTATATAAACAAAGTAGGGACTCTACTCTAATGGATGTAAACTCTACGAAGTAGCAAAAATATCTAATTGTGAATTTATATCTTCAAGAAAACAACATACTGTCTAACAGATATTGAGAAAGTGCCTGATATAATTGACTTTTTCGTAATAAAAATGTTTCAGTAAAGATAATGGCTCTTATTATTCACCAATATTTTTGACTTTAAGTGATAATGCATATATGAAAAAAACAATCCAATCTCTGACAATAAATACATTGATTGAAATTATTTTAAATTCTTATTAGAAAATAATATCAATTTATATCTCTAACTTAAAACGGAGAAGCAGTTGGAAATTGAAATTGTTAAGTATTTGATATTTAATAGTATTTGAGAAATTATTAATAAAAGGACTAAACCTATTCATAATGATAATGTTCTAATTCCATCGCATTAGTTTGTGTTTCGGAATAACCTCTCAACCAGTGATCAGATCCACAGAATTACTGATGTAACTGAAAAATGCCTAGAAAAGAAAATAGTCAGTTCTGTTGTCTTCTTAGGTCATTGACAAGATTTGGCACGAGGGTTTGGTTTGTAAATTGCACCAACTTCTTCCTAAGTGCTACTGTCAAATATTAAAATCCTATTTATCTGAGCGTTTCTTTTGTATTAAACAAGAAGATGTATTTTCTGAACTAAAAGAGGTAAAAGCAGGAGTGCCATAATGGTGCCTTACTTTGTATCTTATATATAAGTGATATTCCAATAACACATAGCAATATTGTTGCTACATTTGCGGATGCCACTACGGTGCTATCAGTAGGTGAGACAAATGAGCAGTCAACAAAAATGTTGCAGGAAGCAGTGAATGGTTTTAGTTTCGTTTATTGCACAAATGAATACTTTTTTCCAAAGAAAACAGGTGCAGTGTCAAAGTTATAACTAATACATAATGGTTATTATTTAATTTACTAAGTATAAACATTCATTTCATAACATTAATCACAGTTTGTTATTGGATTTTCAAAATACTCATTCAAACTATAATAAACTTTAATTATAATTTGCAATTTTATTTTATCCTAAGCATACATTGCTTAATATTTTGAACTCCTGTGGCAATTTATTGTACAAGTTTAACACCATGTCTAGTGGAGTACTGTTATTTAATTTTAAATGATGAGAGGGTAATCTATAACTATTCTTATGTCTTATATTGTAGCTGTGACTAAAAGTGGTGGAGTTATTTTCTATTTATTCATATGAAACCATACTAAAAGTTTATATATATATAGGGCCCTGACAAAGTATACAATTTTAATTGTCTAAAAATAGATCTACAACTACTAATACTCAAATCGGTCTTATAATTTTCTTTTGCAATAAGAATATTTTTTTAATACTGGTTGCATTTCCCCATAAAACAATACCATATCTTAATATCAATTCTAATGTACATGATACAACATTTTAGATGTATTCATCGTTACACATTTTCTCAAAATGAAGAAAGCGTATATCATTGATCTTATTTTTTTATGAATAAAATCCAAATGGCTATTCCAGTTTAAGTTTTCATCAATATAAATACCTAAAATTTATGATTATTTACACAGTTTGGTACTGTATAATTACTAATTATATATATATATATATATATATATATATATAATTAGTAATTATATATATATATAAATATATATATAATTAGTAATTAATTATATATATATATATATATATATATATATATATATTTGTTATAAAATTAATAATTTCTGTTTTATTAACAATTAAAAGATGGCCATTTTCCCGAAGTCACATAGCCGTTTGTTCTAAAGACTGTGCTATTTCAACCGTCATATTTGCAACACAGCTTTGTTTAATCACTGCAGTCGTATCATCTGCAAATAATATTAAATTTGTTTTTTTGTGAAATATCATTAATATAAACTAGAAAAAAAACAGTGTGGCTAATATGGAACTCTGTGGGAACACCATATAATATGCGATCCCACTTGGATATGAATTTTTTGTATTCTCTAAAAATAATGGATCTCTGTCTTCGATTTTGAAAATATGACTTTATCAATAATAAACACTTTCCATCTATACCGTAGTATGCCAACTTCTCAAATAAAATAGAATGATTCACACAGCCTTGGATAGATCACAGAAAATTGCAGCAGTGGCCCATTTTCCATCCATAGCATCTCCTACCTAACTTACAAGATGTATGAGGGCATCCAAAGTGCTCAACTTCTTCCTAAAACCAAACTGTAAAGGATAGAACATCCTGTTTAATTTTTTTTCAATTCTTAATCTTTGCTCAATTACTTTTTGAAATGTTTGGCAAGACAGATACAGGCTGGTAATTAATGTTATTAGATTAATCATCATTCTTAAAAATTGGTGTTATTTCTGCTCATTTAAGCAAATCAGGAAACATGCTTGTCTCAAAGCTTTCGTTTATTATACATGATAATGGGCCAGCTATTAAGTTTGCAGGAGCTTTTAATATTTCAACTGGAATTTCATCCTATCCAGCCGCTTTTCTGTTTAAAAAAAATTATTATTTTTACAGATCTCCAGCTCATTTACAACTACCTAGTTTACATCTGGCAATATTAACATTACTAAAATTATTTTTTTGCAAGCCCCCATTTTTTACTTTAGTTAAATTTAAACTTAGAGCAACATTTGAACTTAATAGCATCATCTGTGACTAACACACACACACACACACACACACACATATATATATATATATATATATATATATATATTCTTTTTTCATTTTTATCATACACAGTATTATTTTTTTCTTGTTTGCCAAGTGTTTTACTTATCTCCCTATGTACAAAAGAAGATTTACACCTATTATCTGACTTTTCAATAAATCTAATATTTGCCGTTTTATTAGCTCTCTCAACAATCTTCATATATATTTCCTTATACTTTTTCACATATTCTTTAAAATTAGTGTCACTATTTGATTTTGTTTCATGATGTATTAATCGTTTCCTGTCACTGGAGAGTTTTATGCCATTTGTTACCCAATTTTTATAAAATTAAAATTGTTCATTCCATTTATTTTTGTTTTCTGGTTTTAATTGGGAAACTGTGGTTAAACAAAAGCAAAAAAAAAAAAAAAAATCCTAAATAGTTATTGTAATTTTCATTTACATTCTGGGAACTATCAAAAATAAAATAATAATTAGATATCAGGTTATTTATAAACTCTGTAATATTTTCATCACTAAAATTTTTTATTGAAAAGGTAAACTTGTTTCATAATAATATTTTTTCCTTGACTGGTAGATTGATAACCGTGGTCAGACAGTCCTAATTTTACATTCCTCTTAACGCTTATGTTATAATTTTTACTTGTTGGAATATTATCGAAGCATGTTATGAAATTATATTTACCCGTGTTGGTTTGTTAAAATTCAAAACAAAATCATTTCCATCCATAAGTTCCCTCAAATTAAAAGTATGAGATATATTTTTCAGAATATCAATATTAAAATTGGGATTTATAATAATAAATTTTCCTTTTTTTCTCTTTTTTTTAGAAGTAACATTATTTTTCCAATTTATCTAAAAAAAATTTTTAGTTGTATTATACTCAGGGACTGTATAAATTGAAATAATTAGTCAAGCCCACAATTTCTGTAAAGGATCTTTTAAAAATTAATTCCTCAATCAGTACCGATAAATCTTTTCTAGATTTAACCTAATATGAGTCATGTGCCATAATACAAGACCCATCCCTAGCTTTATATCTCCTTAAACATGCATCAGCAACACTGAAACCTTTCAACAACTTCAAAAACTCAACGGAAATATCAGTTAACCAATGTTCACATAATGAGATAACTTTTACTGATTGTAAACAATCATTTAGAAAAAATTATATTTAAAGTCATATATCTTATCCAAATCCATTCCCTAAATATTGTATTGATGACAATATTCTAAATTTACTTTTATCTCCTAATTGCTTGCAGCTATTTTTTACAGCTATATTATGTTCACTAGCTACCATTGTATGTAAACTACATTTTTGTTTTTTGAATCCATTTAAATCTACATTTGCTGAGCATTTCTCATTGTCCCTGATTGATGTAAAAAACTATCTACATTTACACTACTCACGTTGTTACTCAAATTTAAATCAACCTTTTGGTTTCCAGTAGTCTTTGATGAAGAATCATGCTTGTTTTTATATGTATTCAAGACCTTCATATTGATGTTGTTTTTGTTCTTCAATATTAATTTATCCAGGAAAATAAGTTTAGCAGACACCCTGTTATTGTTTGGATAGTTTTCTGGACCAAAATGTGGTGAATCAAAATCTATCCATGTAAATTTTATTTTACCAATAAAAATCAAGAGAATTTAAATTTAAATATCAATGTTAATGGTTTGGTGGTTCCTGATTCAAATACTGCAAAATATTTAGGTATGAATTTAGATGTAAAACTATGTTGGAAGGAGTGTGTCAAGAAAAGAAAAGACGAACCTAATATTAGACTAAGAAAAATGGTCTGGATTTAACCCTCTATCCGGCAGATGTTAATTATCTAAAAATTAAAAAAATATATTATTTTTATACAAACCTTAACTTATATAAAATATAGGATATCATTTTTTTCAGAAAGATGCGTGTCAAAAAATGAAGTTAACATTATTTTTCAGAAAAACCTGTATCATCCTGTGAATATATTTAGAAAAAAAATTAATTTGTTACATTTTCAAAAAAAAATTTTTTACGAAAAAAGGGAAAATAATTTGCCTAATTTGAAAAAATCACCAAAAATAATAATATGATGGAAAACACAACTTCTATATATCATTATATTCAGAAAGGTGCATAGAATTTAGTTGTGTAGTGAAAAAACATTTTGAGTTATTAGGTCAGGAATCAAAAAATCGTCCGGTGGCCGAAGCACAAATTGTACAGAAAAGGTAATGTACACCATACAAATTTTTTTTTTGAATTTTTCCAAGTATTAATAGAAATTTGTTATATATTTGTGGATAAAAGTATATAAAAAAAAAATATAATAATAATTTGTTACATTTTCAAAAAAAGAAAGATTTTATGGAAAAAGGTAAAAACTTAGGCCTCATTTGAAAAAATCACCAAAAATAGTAATATTATGTAAAACACAACTACAAATTATCATTTCCTTCAGAAAGGTGCATAGAATTTAGTTGTTTGGCAGAAAAATAGATTTGTGAAAACATCTGAGAAAGAATGGCATCATTTCTGTTTACAACCGCACAGTTCGAATCTTTGATATTACGCATAAAAATATGCAAACTTTAGCAATTTTTGAAATATTATTTATAACGTTTTGTGGTATTTTTTTGCATGATTATGCATCTACGGAACATTAGCTTTCCAACGGTATTTTATTTATTGCGATTGGACGATTGTAAGTGGGCAGTATTTGTATGATACAGTTTGAAATATTCAGGTACACAAAGGGGTACTGAACATTCTGGGCACTATTTGAGGGACATGGTAAATTTACTGGCTGGTTGAAGTCTGAGCATCATCTTGAGTCATCTTCAAAATCTTTATTTGGGTCATCCACATCGTCCTCTAAATCACTTAGGCTCAAGGTTGTCACTAAAAAGTCTGGATCGTTATTGTCATCAATTTCGCCCTCAGAATCAGAATCAAAAATCGGTTCATTCATATTTTCTCTCAACATGTCACTAATTGAATGATTTCCATCACCTTGGCCTATATCTGGCTCAGATTCACCATCAGATTTATCAAACAAAAGATCGCGAATTGTATCACTTTTCAATACATCTTCTGCCATATTTTGTAAACTATAACTAAAATATTTATATATACAAACACTAAAATACTTATCGTAACTACTAAAATAAACTAAAAGATTACTTGTATAACTCAAAAAGTATTTAGTATTCTAGAAAAACACCAACCAAACATAACCAATCTTGATTACTCAGTCAGTCACTTTGCAGTCAACAGACGTCTGCTGCGTTCCTCGTAGATGTGTTACATTGCCTAGCAACAGCTTTGTAATATTTTTATTTAGTCCAAATCAACAGCACAGACTATTCGAAAATCAAAGACATACAAAGATAAATAACCAATGAGCTATACGAAAGTTCCGAAACCCGAGTATATGCCGACATCGCGATCTTATAGAATTATGTAGCGAGGCTCGACGTATACTCGGGGTTCGGCGGCGAGTGCCGGCGCGTCTGCCTGACCTATACTCGGGCTTAGGCTTCAAAGTGTTAATCAATGTTCATCGTCGGAAAGTAACACTGAAAATCTGGATATTTAGTCAAATCTTCAGAAGACAAAATGCAGAAAATTCACAATCACCAGAATGTAACAGCAAAAGCATAAACCGTGATATTGCAATTTGCACTGTATATACCAAGTTTAGTATATGAGAATGCATGACTTCTGAATCACTCAATAAATACCCACTTTAATAGTGTAACTTGTTAAGGACAGAGCATTTGAAATCTGGTGGGTTTAATTATAACAAATGAAATAATATATTTAACCACAAATTTACCAATTCGTGTTATATTATTGATCATTATTTATACACATTTAATTTAGTTCTTATTTTCCTTCAATAGCTACCTTTTAAGTGGGTTAAAACATACATTGATTTTGTTTTAGGAGAAGACTGTAGTCAAGTTGCAGAACGAGGTTATTGGGAAGTTGTTCAAACTAAGGACTTTGTGCCCGAAGGTTCAGCTTCACATACTTCAGTGGTGTGGAGAGATTCACTTTATATTGTCGGTGGCGAGTCTTACAAGCGTGCTCAAATGATATATGTATATGATTTTAATGGTAAGATGGCTATTGTAAGCAAAATAATCGTAGGTAATATAGTTATAAAATAAAATTATTTTCCCCAAAAAATCACACTTTACAATTTCTCTAAATGTGAAAAGTGCTTTCTAAGAATCTTTTAAAATTGTGTGCTGACATAATAAAAATCTTTTGCAAGGCCAAATTTGGGTTTACAAAATTTTGTCGTATGTATCAATTCTACTTGCCCAAAACGTTGATATTAAAGTGAGGTGAAAGCTTGGAAGTTGTATCTATGTCTTCCTCATTAAAATTATTCAGTACTTCCCACTATAAACAATTTTAAAATCAGTATGTACACAATAGATACTTGTCAATCTTTATGCTTTATTAACTTCTCAGGGATTCATTTATAGTGAGTACAGATGTGGCAATCTCTAGGTACCCGAGCTAGATCTACACCTTTCTTCATGTAGCCTTGGGTTACAACTTTCTCTCATCTTTCCTATCAAGTCTTTCTTGACCAACTCTTGTTCTATTCTGACCCTGAGAATAAGACCTCGTGGTCAACATCGCCTGGTCGACAACAAGTGTTGGTCAAGAGAGACCTGACAGGAAAAATTAAAGAGAGTGATCTATCCCAAAACTAGATTAGGAATGTGTAGATCCAGCTAGGAAACCTGAGAATGCCACATTTGTTCTTACTATATATAATCATTGATTTTACATTCTAAATAGATTGCCCATCTCCATGGTATGGAATGAAGCTTGAAAAATAGAGGCTCTTGTGCTGTCATCTAACGGCTCACTTCTGTTAACTCCGAGGACAGCATACAGTAGTCCATGGTCAGACTCCTCCCGTAGTTTTAACTTCTGTATTTAAACCCAGCAAACTATAACCAGTTTAACCCACTTATTGAGGCTCACATTATTGTATGCTATGGGACTTCTTTTTAGATATAAATTCAAAGCTATTCAAACCTTATATTTATGAGATATTTGGGCTATTACTAGTAACACATAACCTATTGTGCTAGTAATAAGGTGGAGGGGAGGGATTACTCAACTTTGAACAAGTTTATTGTCTCTCTATATTATTCATCTTCTTGTTACCACCAACAATTTCCAATTTACACATATTTTACTTTCTTGCATGTGCATATATCCCCAAAGTTTAGTGATATTTAAAAAAATAGTCCCATTCAATTGCCCCCAATTAAAATACTTATTTTCCATTCAAACACTTAAAAAGGCATTGAATTAATGTAATTTGATCAACCAATAGGATTTATATATAAAAAAAAAAAAAAAATTATTTTCCAGTTTGTTTATTTTTACAGAAAATTAATATTTTTATAAAGTTTTTTGATTCATTAAGCATGAATAGCTAAAGGGTATTTCAGTACAGAACAAGTCCTTCGTCTACTGTTGATGACTGCTCGTGTCCTTCTCCGCAAGCTCTGGATGATGTGGTCAATCAGGAGTTCGGGGAGCTCACGTCAGTCTACAGTGTAGACCTTCCAATATCAAGAGTGACACTTTTTTGAAGCATGTTCCACACATGTTCAATGAGGTTTAGGTCTGGAGACTGCTGACCAAAGCAAAATTTAAATCCCTTCCCTATCACGCTAATAGATAATCGGACCAACAATGCGTTGAATGGCGTTGTTGTGGATAAGATGGAAATGAAGAACCATTGTACCAGCATGAGAGCGCACCACTGGTTCAAGAATGGTTTCCTCAGTACATCCGTGGATTTAGGAACCTGTCTGGGAATTTGAGGATGTGGATGCTCTCAAGTCCCATAATGGTACTGCCTCTGTATGGGGCTCTGAGCCCTTCTCTGTTCCTAAATCTCTTTCACACTCTTACTCGATGACTGTCAGGATGGAAATCCAAAGCGAGAGTCATCTGTGTATAGCACATTAGATCAATTTTCCAAAGACCATTTCAAATACTGTCCAAAGGCTCACACAGTACGATTTTCACGACACAAAGCTGGATCCTCTAATTAATTGGCCTTCTAGAGTGAAGGCTTGCTTCATGTAGACACCCTAGAATGGTTTCGGGATTAAGGGGTAACATTACTTCAGTCTTGTAATTGGATCAAAAACTCAGGCACACAGTAGGCTGACCATGCACTGATTCATTTTATCTAAGGAGAGCTGTTGATGCTCCAAAAGATAAAAAGACAAAAACCACAAGATATATATATAATTTATAACACAAAACTTATGAGAGTGACCACAGGCATCGTAAATGCTTTGAATTGATTATGAATTAAATAAAGAGCAGGAATTCATGAAAACTCTATCGGTTCTACGGTAACTAATAAAGAGTCCAAGTTCAAAAATATACGACTAGCCGATCATTAGAAACAGTAGATAAGAAAATGAAAATTTTATTTTTATCTGTTCCAAAGGAAAATACCTCAAAATTAAAAATATCCCTAGACTTTTTGGATGTGTAAGTAGTATAGAGAAGGTAAAATTATGAGAGTATACATTTTTATTGTTTGAATATGAGAAAGTAGATTGTTATTTTAATTATGACTGGAAATATCCATAAAATAAATTCAGTGTTTAACAGATTTGAGTAGATGCTAGATGTTCAAATGTACTGTATTTTTATTGTTAAAAGATAACATTTTGAATATATACATTTTTTGCAGGTGATATTTTTTGTATTGGAATAATATATCACATTAAAATTAAGTTGATTTTCCAATTGTTGCTTCATAAAATGACAAATTCCTAATGACACACAATGTGTGAATACTCATTAATTAAATATTTGTTCAACTGTTGGTTTTATGCGTTGATTGGATTATGCACAACAAATTAATGAGTTGGACCAAAATCCTAACCTTTTAAAAAACACAAGACTCCTTACATCTATAATAGTATAAGTTATGTGTAGAGATTTTAATAAAGCGAGACTTAAAATAATTTATAAGGGTATGTTTTTTGACTTCTTTGTACACTCTGAGGCTGGAATAGGGGTTTTTTCTCAGCGCTGTCTCCTACTTGCATAGCTAACGGCGGTTGAAGTATATATACATGGTGTATTTTAAAGGTGAGGCCAAACTCTTGGAAGTGATTCTACATACTGATGAAAAAAATGACCAATGAATATAGGTCCGGAAATTCTTTGTTCTCGAGTTATCCACCATTGTTTGTCTTACAAAATACTTAATATTTTTGCAAGTAGAACTTGTTAATAACAAACACATAGGTTTTTTAAATTTTGTCTGTAGCTCAAAGGACAACAGAGATATTGATAATAAACAAAAAATATATTTCTTGGTAGTTGTCAACAATACCCAGAATTACTCCATAGTTAGGTAAATTACGATTTCCTAAGTTGGTAACGCAAAACATATGGTCAATAATACAGTAGTGAATCTTCTTTGACAATATTCAGAATATTATAACAACAGCTGTTTTAAGTACTATAATTGTTACTTCTGGTAGCTTTATTGTTGCTCTTTCCTTTTAAAAGTAAACAGTTAGTGTATTACACCCATAAAATTAGTATGTTCATAATTGTGAAAAGTTTTTAAAACTGAAAATCGTCATTAATATCGTGTAAAATACTGCCATTAAATATGAATCAAAAGTACTCAAATAATGAACTTTCTGATATGCATTTTACATATGGTCAAGCCAATGGAAATGCAAGGGAGGGAAAATGGCTATCTATATCAAGAAAAGTATCTTAACTGTCGTCAGCCAGATAGAAAATTATTTGTGCATCTTCATGCATGTTTATGTGAAACTTGCCACGTAATGGTAACATTTGGGGAGATATGGTTACATGTGGACGAATATTGGGGGTATTGGAATGCATGTGGACCCTTAAATTAATAAGCCATTATTGCAATTAACACTCCAGGTCACTGATACACTAAGCCAGCTTATAACGAGTTAAACAATTAATTATTATATCAAATATGCTAAACTAATGGTTACTTACATATTAACTATTGTTAAGGGGAAATGTGGTCTGGTTCAAAGATAGTGTAACCGTTGTCCGTCAACTATCTCTGATATAATTACAGTTAAATTCGCGAGCACTTAATTATCCATATTTCTGGGGGTCTTTAGACACGTCGAAATGGTTATAGCCGACCATTGTTCAGGTTAATATGGATGTGAAACTTTAAACGATCACCCGATTAGTCACTGCGACTGTTTCGCTACCAGCCACACACTCCGCACACAAGGACTGTCTCCATGTGCAAGGCAAATGATACACCTGGTGTCAATTTCCTGGCGCGAATGTTATGTAGAATCACTTCCCGGAGTTTGGCCTCACCTTTAAAATACATTCTGTATATATATACAGCAAAAAAAAATATTTAGATTTGCATAACATAGATTATTAACTTTAAATTACAAGAAATATTATAGGCCTACTAGTAAATCTATGGTTTTGTAAACAAGATATCTTCATTGGAAAATATACGTGTGTGTACAGATTATTTTTTCATAGTGCGTTTAGTTCATTGTATATTAAATGGTTAAACTTACTAGACAATTATTTTGTTCTCATTCTTTTAACGCTTTGAACACTGGTTTTTTTTGGATAAGGGCACTCTTCCGGCCCGGGTAAAAAAAATATCACTATAATTATTTGCTGTGATTACTGAAAAATGGTAATCCCAAATCACAAATAAAACACTAACACAATTAATGTTATAAAGTTTAATGATGTACATTTCGGGTATATAATGTACCCTTAAGGAGGGATACATTATATATCCGAAATGTACATCATTACAATTACATAACCTAACCAATACATGTCGAAAATATTTGCTCTTTGACAATTTTTTTTTCCAATTTTCATATTATATATTAAAATTTATTTAATTAATGTTATTTTTCAATTTGCTATAAAATAATTTACCACAATTCTCACTGTAATTTTACATATTCGTGAATTTTATTAGGCTACTATTATTTATGGAACTTGTAGTTTTTTACTTTCTCTCTCTCTCTCTCTCTCACACACACACACACACATATATATATATATATATATATATATATATATATATATATATATATATAGAGAGAGAGAGAGAGAGAGAGAGAGAGAGAGAAAGTTATGTGATGGGTTAAAAAATCAATGTCGGGATGTTTGGTGATATATCAATTTCGAGGTACCTGAGTCCCAAAAAGTACTTTTTGAAATGTTTTGTTCCAATGCAGAATATTTATAATAAAACATATTTCCTTGCAGGTAACGTTTGGGAAACGCCACATATGGAAAGTCGAAACGTTCCTACATCTAGATATGGACATTCTGCAGTTCTGTTTGGTGTAAGTTTTACCTTGTTGAAATTCCAATTTTAAGAGTTTATCACTTTGTAATAGACACAATCTTGTTGAGCACTGTGGTGAAATTCACAATAATAATTCGAATTTGCCCCTAACCCCACTCCATATAACAAAGACATATAACAATAACTTGACAAAGGGCCAGCCCAAGCTCTTACTGGTCAACTGATCTGTGGAGTGGGAGGGATTTTAACCTGCACTCAGGTTATTATAGTTTTAGGTTTAATTTAATTTTAGTAATAGATATGTAAGGTTAGATTTAGTTTATAAGCAAGACCCTCCGATGATGATAACCATGTTATCGAAATGTACATCAGGGCATTAAGTGGATATAATTAATAAAGAACAATTAATCAGATAATTGTGTTTTATTAAGTTCCAGTGATTGTGGTTAGGGGCAAATTCGAATTATTATTACTTTGTAATAATTAAATGACTAGATTGTAAATTATAAATAATATTCATCAGATGATATACATTTACCCTGATGACTTTTTCTTAATCCTTAAATATAGGTTGTAGGTCCAAAGAATGAAAGGCACTCTTAAAATCCGCTGCTATAAACCACTTTAAAAAAATTCCCTATTTACCTGTGTCACTGTAATAGGTGTCCTCTCATATTTCATTTGTTTACTTATAGTTTATTTACTTATTTATTATTAAATATTTAAAAAAAAATTAATTGTTTACAAATTTATATTACTTTTGTCTCATTTATCTGTATACAAAATCATAATATACTAAAACTTCATTATACCAAACTTCATCTATGTAAAAATCATAATGATAATAAAATTGTTGATAAAACAATAAGTTCTGACCTTATGACTCTCTATATGCATTAGTGACGAGTACCAGTGGCAGGTTGTTGATATACTGTGATTTACTCACTTTCTCTACCTCTCTTTGTGCAGGAGTAAACATACATGTAACTGTACTCTTCATAGACAAATAATGGTTCCGGTTTTTACGTTGTACATTACATCTTTTATTTCACCATTATTTTATTTAACTCATGCCTTAGAAACTGTTACATAGTGTTTTCTTTTGTGTACTGTGATATCGTTGCATAAGCCTGCTGAAGGTAAGAAATGTAAACACAAGGCTCTCTCTCTTCATGACAAACTATCCATCATAGAAACACTTGATAAGTGGACATCTATAACGAGCATTTGTATGTAATATGTGATCGCCAAACCCACTGTTTCAGGCACAAGGAAGGAAAAGATGAAAATTTGTTCTAAAATTTAATGTGAAAAAAGACGCAAGTGTTGTGAAAATAAAGCGGGTGTCTGCAGATTAATCCCTGGATGAAGCTGTTTATAAATTATATATCTAACTTTCTTTTTCCGGATTACCTGTACAAGGGGCTGAAATTCATGTTGCAACAGGAGGATTATCTAAACAGTTGGACATTCATTGTTTGATTCTTTTTTACAAGGTATTTTAATTACATCTTGGCTTATTATTATTTTTTTTTAAATTCAAATTTTCATTAATTCGTACAACTTAGTAACCCAATGAGTCCCTGGTTAATGAGGATCTAGTTTACATGGATGCATCATGAGATCAATCTCTTCTCTTCTTGGTTAGTGTTTTTGGTGTCCGAGGCTATTTAGCCTGTTGTCACTGCGATCCAAATGGATCTTTTATGACTACCCAACTAATTATGTTTTAGTCGCAGCCAAGATTTAAGCTTCCTAAGAATCTTAAAATGGTTCTTGGTGACATAATCGTTACCTCTGCGGTGGTGGGAAGAGTGCTGAGGTAAAGTAGTCGTTTGTAGGTAAGAAATTCACACACACATACAATCAGTGTTTGGTTGTTTCTTTATTTGTCAGGCAGAAGGGGCATCCATCCACTGCTGCCTTTTCCATTTGTTTAAGATGGTAATTCATTGGATAGTGTCTGGACAGTAGACCAATAATCAGCCTAAGCTCCCTTCTACTGAGATCCGTCTTTGAGACCTTTTTTGATATTCTCTCTCGCGCAGAGCTCTATTCTGTGTATTTTAGCTTGATATATAGATGGAATTTTACCTAGGGATTTACTAAGGCTAATCCTTTTATCCCCACTTCCACCCTACCTTTCATTCTCGATCCATCAGTGTACCATTGGAGAGATCCCTCTTTAATTTTGGTCCACCTTCCTTCTAAACAAGTGGTTCTGGGAAAAAGGTTATTCATTCTTTTAAAATTTGTCGTCTTAATCATTAAGTCCGATACTGTTTTGGTTAACTGAGTGGTTATCCTGTTTTTCCAGATTTCCCAGTTTATCAGGCAATATTTTTGGCATTGTGACGTTAGTCCCCCACTGCCTGAGAGCAGCACCACTGTATGCACACCTTTTCACCTGCAAGTTCAATGGCAGCAAATCCAGAGCCGCTTCCATGGCATCGGTTAGACAAACACTCATAGCACCTATAATTCCTAGGCAAGCCTGCCTTTGAAACTTTTTATCCGTTGATTTTTGTTCCGTTTTAGCCACCATATATCTGAAGCATAGGTGATTATGGGTCTAATTATAGCCAGATATGATCAGTAGACAATCTGTAGCTTAAGTCTCCAAGTTTTACCAAATAGGCATCTGCACGCTCACATAGCCATGCTCGCTATTTTAATGCTTTTATCAATGTGTTTATTTCAGATGAGTCTTTGATCCAGAACTACACCCAGATATTTTTTTCCCTTGAGGGAATGATTTCTACACCATCTATCATCAAAGGCTGAAGAGTAAACTTCCTTCTTCTTGTGAAAGGAATAATGGTTGTCGTATTAGGGCTAATGCTAAGACCCTCTTTTTGACACCCTCTCCAGACCAATAGAAGAGCACTCTGTTTGAGATCAAACACTGTCTGACCATGCTTACCTTTAACAATAATTACCAGATCATTAGCATATGCTATTGCTTTAAAGCCGCTAGACTCCAGCAACCCAAGTAGTTCATCCATCACCAGCGTCCACAAGAGAGGGGACAGTGGCCCTCCCTGCGGGCAGTCAATGACTGCTGACACTGTTTTGGACTCCCCATTCAACCGGACTATCATTCTACAACTCATTAACATAGATCTGATCTGTTTAATTATCTGGGGTTCTATTTCTTTAACCCTAGATACTCTTTCATAGAGTTAGGTTAGAGTTGTAGTGTTTCAGCAGCTCTCTAGCTCCATTTCCGTTTATAGAAGGCTTTTATATTCTACCAACTCAGATTATAGGATTGCTTAATATTTATTCCAATCAGTGTTCTTTAGGATTCAGGTTTTTACTATCTGGGTCTGAGTTGATTTAATTTTGAATTTAATGTATGTGTGATCAGACAGTGTCGGTTTGTCTGATACATGCCAATTAAGGATATTGTCCCCCAAACTGGACTTTGAAGAGTCAGGTCTATCCAACCTTTATGTCCTGTTTTGTTAAAAGTAGGTTTGTCTCCTCCTCCCTATTACTTATCTCTATAGCATAAAGGTATTCAAAAAGGTACTCACCTCTTTGGTTGTTCCTCACACCACCCCAAGTAGTATGGTGCGAATTGGAGTCACATCCAATGATGAAGCGTTTCCCACTTCTTTTACAGTACCTGATGAACTTAGCTGTATCATCTGTTGGAGATGTATTGGACTCACTAGGAAAGTAAGCTGAGGCTATTATAACCTCCTGCTCCCCATCGTCAGTCCTTATTTTGACTCACACAGTGACCAAGTCTTGTGTTAGAAACTCAGAAATAGGAAGAAAATTTACATTACTATTTAACAATATATCTGCCCTTGGTCTTTCTACCATGTTATTGTAAATTAACTTAACATTTATTGGTTGGGAGTCCTCTGATGATTCCTCCGTTGATCCATGGCTTTTGGATGAGAGCTATATCTTCAGTACATTTATTAAACCTCATGCCGAGGACAGCCGAAGCTATCCTGGCATGGTTGAGATTTATTTGAATGACATACAGATTTTTGAAGGCATTTTTACTTCTTCTTATCAGGGACTTGGTTTGTCACTAATGTGGGAGTGTCCATCTTCAGTTTGGTCTATATTTGTCCACACTTTGGCCTCCTTTTGATGAGTTCTTTTTGTCAGAATATTTCTTTGTGGCTGTTGATGGCCCTTTAAAATTTTGTTCCTTTGGAAGGAAGAAACTGTTAGATGCTGCATCCCCACCACCCCCACTCCTCAGACAGACCAGCCAAGGCTGTAATAAGCCTCCTGCTAGCATATCTTTGGAGGGAGCTTTGGTCTGCGATGCAGTGACAGCCATTTATCCTTACTTTGTGGAGTGGAACTAGGCTGACTAGAAGTTTCAGCTCCCCTTGCTGCAGACCCAGCCTCAGGCACTGTTTTCAGGCTCCAAGGAGCCTTTTACCAGTAAACCAGGAACAGAACCACCAGCAGGTAAAGCCTTCACCAAAGTAGCCTTTGTTACCTTAGGAGGAAGACCATGATTCTCTTTTAGCCAAAGTTGAATTTATCCAATCTTGCAACTAAGTTTAGGCCCATATTTTTTTAGTGTGGGTGTCAATACACCACTGAGAGGACCAGAAGAGTCATAAGAGACCTTTGTTGCATTCTACATAGAACTTTCCATTGGTCAACACTTAGGCCTTCATTTTGTGCCTTCAAATATTGAAGAATAGCCTCATTAGTCATCTTCACTATTAGGGAAATAAGCCGTCGCCCGAATCATTCCCTCCGGCACAGCCTGGAGAGCAGCGTTTTTCTATGGTTTTAGCTTTTTGGCAATGATTCTTCATTTGATATAATGAAGATGAGGTATCCTTACTTTGGTATTACACCTAGGAACTTGGGTGTGATCCCCTCCCTTTGTTGCAATATTTCTCCTTTTATACCAATTTTATTTGACTCACTGTGAGCAGAGTATCAGGGAAATCTTCAGCTAGGAAATCTACCCTTATCCCTACCGTCACTTGACCATAAGTTGGAACTGTTGTACGTTCAACCTCTAAGTTTGCACCTTGGATTTCAAAGTGCCTTCTAGACTTTTTGCCAATCTGGATTCTAGAGTAGTCTCAGCAGATTGTACTAGTTTTCATTTTGTTTAGGAGATAGCGTATGTACTGCCTCTACCCGTGCTTGAGCCTCACTGTAGCCTTGCACAATTAGTCACTTCATCCTCTTCCTGCCAGCACCACTTAGTCAGCCAACTTTTCTTGTAGTAGTGGCGGCTGCTTGTTCCTTAACTGTTGTGTCATCCTCTGGAAATAGTAGACTTTGTGAGCCTACATCTATTCCCATAAGATTATCTTTCTCCAGATCCTTAGGCATTTGTTCAGCTTTTAGGGTTTGTGTTTCAAGATTACTTTTTACTTCAGAAAAGAAATTGTACAATTATATCTTCTTGGTTAAAATCCCATCACTAATTAACAATATCTGGCCGGTCAATAAATAATTTTCTTGTTTTTAAATATAATCATTTTTCAAATATCTTAAAAGGACTACTCTCCATGGAAAACTAATTTGATGTATTCTTTCACAGCTGCTTTATACAAATTAGGACCTTTTCTTCTATTAGATAGAAATCACTTTACAGTGTTTTAATTACCATCATCTCGAAGTTGTCAAGTATAGTTTTTATTGAATCCAGTTTATGCCTTTTTTTTAATGAAGCCTACCTCACAATCTTATCCTCCCCCTTTCCTCAAAACATGGCCAATTGACCTTCACCACCTTTCCTTAATTTTTACTCTTACTGCCCTTTCATTAGCTTGCTGCCACAGATGCTGATTCCTCACTATTCTGGCCATCGTATGTTGAATATATACCTCTCACATCTATTATTGAAAGTTTGCTTTGTATTTTCTACATACAATTTCTATATATTTCTTCCAAGTTAATTGATTATCAATAATCCAATTAAGTTAATCCGAACCAAGGAAGTTTGCACTTCTTCAATAATTTATATATTAGATATTTTCAAGGACACCCAACCATAAATTTTACCACAGAAATAGTAAAGACAATAAGTCTCCTCTTCTTTTGTGTGAATGTGCTACAACGGAAATTTGTTGTATGTGATTATATTTTGGTCAAAAATGAGAAAAATAAAAATTTAATCCTAATACAAGGTTTGGCTGATTTGTAAGCAACTTTGCTGCTCAGCGCAAGTCGGTGAAACTGACCTATGACTCGGTCTAAAGTCAACTTTTGCCTACCCGTTTTGACAGTAAAATTGTATGTCGGTAGATTTTGAATAAAAAATTTGTATTTGATGAATTATGAAAATATGAAATAATAAAGTTAAAGGATGTGTAATTGTAGTACAAGTTGTACGCAATACAGATCAGTTACGGTTATTTCGTAAAAATTAACATGCGCTGCAGCAGATTTGAATGAGGAATTAAAATGGTGAAGTTTCAAAACTCTAAAGTGACAGGTGTGAAAAACAAAAACTGAAAAATACGCTGATTATTGCATAACGAATTGTAGGTGAACGAGCGGGCCGAAATACACCACACGAAATTCTCGCGAAAGCTGACATAAAGACCTACAAAATGCTGTTAAATAAAAAATGAAAACTCAATTAGGAAAACCGCTAGAAGAGAATAAAGATGAAACAATAGGGAATTTTGCAGTAGCAAGTTTGAAGATGTAGAGTTCCAAACTCCAGGACTTCGTGACATATAAAGGGGAGGAGTCAGTGTACCAACCGACAGCCATAATAATGAAAATGATTAATTACAGGAAAATAATTAAAACAAAAGATTAGAGGACTTGGACCATGGTAATTCACTCATAGGTAAACAAACCAAACATTAGAACTAAAAATTAACGCAAGAATTACGTAAGAAATACGAAAATAAGAAACTATCGTATTATCCCTGCGAGGGAAAGAAATTATTATGGGTATACGATAGTTTTAGTCTATAAATACAGTTGCACGAGACTTCATCGCTCTCTCGAAAATAAATTCTAAAAACAGTGGTAAGGGGTTACTATGCCCGAATGCGCTCTCTCTTAAAAATCAGTTAAAACAAGTGTAAGGTGTTACTATGCCCGAAGCTATTTTGGAAAAAATTACAAAAAAGTTAAAATGTTTAAATATCAGTGCTAAAAAGATCAAATCGTAAAGGAAATAAGTTGAAGTGAGAAGTGAAATGTTAAACTAGCGAATCTGCAGTGAGTTCTGAAAAAGTGGAAAATCTTAAACATCCAGAGTTAATGAAAATTAACACGCCACAGGAACTTCGCTAAGGACTTATGTATCAACGATAAACTTCAACAACAACCGGACACCAGAGAATTAAAATCATCCCACCATCCAGGAACATCTAGACCAGGATCTTCCAGATGGCGGTCAAGGTCTGAAAAGTTATTCAAACTATTCATTTTCTTGTTAAGGCAAAGTTGGCCAAAAATTAAATTTAGAGTCAAAACTGATTTTCTTGAGATATACATTTAATATAATCAATTAAAAATTGTGTAGGTTAAGATATAATACTTGTGTGTGGATATTTCTTTTTCATAGTTAATAAAATGTTAATATAATAATCCTGAACAGCTAATTAGATTTAAAACTTAGAAATTAGTGTTCAGAGATTAATAAGAGGAAATTATTTGTTAACATAATAATATAAAGTATGAAATTTTCCTCTAAATTAAAATAATTGCTTATCTGCTACCTAAATATTAAAGTAATAGTGGAATAAATTGTATGAGAATATTTTCTGTGACGAAAACTAAATAATTTGTGTAACTTTCTTTTTTGAATAACTTTGCTCTTTATTATTGAGAAATAGTGATTTTAGATTCTTTCAAATTAAATAGAATAAATAAGTTTCAGTTATTAATATCAAAAATAATGTGTAGTCGTTTTTAATTATCCACACATCTTGGTTATGTTTACAGCTAATATTTAAATAAAAGTAAGATATATTGTATTTACAAGATATTCTCAAGAACACGCTCCCAAGGGAATAAAAAAGTAAAATCGTGTTCTCCCTGAGCAAGGGTAAATTAAATACAGTAACTGGAAGTAATTAAATAAAAAAGGGGGTACCGGCAGTTTGGGCAACCTAAACTGTTGAAGGGATTATTCAATCCAGGCCAGACAAAATACAGAAGCCTACACTTCCAGGGGATTGAATAATTCATTCTTTGTTTCGCGGAAACGAATCCTGGATGAAAAACTTCAGGATTCGAGACTAGTGCGCTTAGTAAATAAGATAGGGGAAGTGTACGGTCTAGCTCGTAAAAAAGTTGAGCTTTTTCGTTGTAGTGCATAGGCAAAACAATAATAACAGACTGGACTCACATCATTCATCTACACATACGAGAGCGGCGTTTAAATTCTATGGTTCACTGTTTAGTTAATTTACCCCTATATAAGAAAAATTATCAAAAGAATTACCATATATCTATGGAACAGCAATATTTTATGGCTATAAAAGAGAAATAAAATAAGGAAAGCTAAATTTAAAAAAATTAAAGAATCTGTACACTTGTAAACAGCAAGTCCCTAGCAACAACTTATGCTTCACCAATATCAAATGTAGCTTTGTCAGCTAAGAGTAATCTTGATAATTATAAAATATTAGGAAACCATAAAGATAGAATTTGAGAACAAGATACATCATGAATTTATTGTATAAACTGTGAACTATGTCAAACCAAAAGAAGTATCAAGAAAAAAGTAGAAATCATTGAACTTTTTTCATTAACAAATATTGTAATATAATTGTAAATAATGCATTTACTTGTTAAGACCTGACTATTTAGAATAGGTTTAGACCATGCCTCTCCTCTCACATTCTGTATAACTATGGGTATGACATAGTATTAGGTTAGATTATTGGATCATCTGTCACCAAAGATGCTCTGGAGGTGATTTGAAACGAGGTGAAAGACATTTGAGTCGATAAAAGTATTATTTATTTCAATAAGAATGGTGTGATTTAATCAATTTTTTAAAAATATTATGTTTCAAATTTAATAATTAAAATATAGTATTTATTGTTTCTAGGATAAAATCTATATGTATGGAGGTGTCAAAGAAGAAGGTGTAGTGTGTAGTGAGCTGTGGGCATTTGATGTCAGTGCTAAAGCTTGGGAAAATATTACTGTGAAAGCTGATCCGTGCCTCGCTAACACCAGTTCACTTTGTGGTAATTAAACAGGTCATTTGTAACTATTAGTTATTAATACAGTCAAATTGCTGTTGTACAATCACCCTCTCTATTTCTGTCAATAATTTGAAATACAATATCCAAACTTTGAGAATGTCATTTTGGAAGTAGACTCTACTTTTTTGGTATACTAACTTTTTTACCACTCTCTTAAGGAGCTGTGGGGAGTTTAGGAGGTAACTCTACTTTTTTGGTAAAATTACTTTTTTTACCACTATGTTCCTTTGGGCACTGTTGATAAATTCTCTATATTAAGGGCACTGTGAAATGAAAAAGTTTTGGAACCACTGCTCTCCAGGAGTGATGCGTAATAGTAAAGATATTATTTTCACTACTATAGAGCTTTTTAAGAAATCTGCATTGAACTATGTGCTTTGTTTAGGTCCCTTAAAGTCTGCAGGGCATACAGCTACTCTAGTCACAAATAAACAAAAGAAGAATGAAAGAATGGTGATAATATTTGGACACTCTCCTGTTTATGGCTATCTAAATACTGTACAGGAATATTACTTTGGTAAGTAACTGGTGATTAATGCATCATGCCACATGTGTAATATAGTTATCAAGACCTGCCACACAGATTATTTAGTTAACGCAAAGAATATATATACGTACCAGGGTTTATCTCAAAAAGTCTTAGCATGATGGCTTATCTTGCAGGTACACGTCAGTGGAATGTAGTGCATACGAGAGGGTTTCCAGTCAAAGGTGGATACGGACATAGCAGTGCTTGGGATCAGTTAACACAAAGAATATATGTGTATGGAGGGTTTATTTCAGAAAGTCCAGCCACACCTCTACTTTCCAATAGACTTTATGCTTATGAACCCAATAAACACACTTGGTGAGTAGATATTTGAACACATTCTTATCAATTTCAAATGACCTCAGTTGTCTTCTAGTAAAGATTGTTTACAGTATTTTTTAGAAGTGGGTTATTTTTTCATTGTATTTTTTCTCAATATTGGTAAACATTTAGAAGAAAATCAGTATCTAAAAATATGTTGTTTTACATAAAATATATCGATATTTATTAAAAATATTAAAGTTTTGATGGTGTATTTAATTTACTGTTTTTTAAAAGATTCAAGTAAGATGAACTGTAGATGTAATATATGTTTATTTTCTTGGTGTTCCTCAAAAACAAGGCTCATTATTGGGGCCTCTATTATTTTTAGTTATGTAAATGACTTTCCAAGTTTTATACAGGAGTATTGTCTGATTCTTTATGCAGGTGAGTCATCATTTATTATTTTGGGATGCAATGAAATTGAATCTTCTAGACAAATGCTCAATATTCTGCAGTATATTTCTAATTTGAAACTTAGTTTGAATATATCAAAGACTGATGTTATACATTTTCATTGTAGGTTTAAAAGTGCGGACAGTGATTTTTTGATAAGATATTCTACTGTTTCTCAGAAGTGTGGTTAACTGTAGACTGACTTGATGAGATCATGTACATTGTTGTTGCTGTTGTCCAGTGGCTCAAACTGGCTCAAGCCATCTTCCCAGTATAGCACAGGCAGGTCTTTTCTTCTCTGCATCTGTTTGCAAATTAAGAGATGGTACTTGTTCATTTTTGAATAGTTGCAGTCATATAATGTGCATTTGTCTTTATCAAAAATACTAGTCCTATTTAAATGTTTCACTAAGCAGTTGTGTCTAGTTGAGAGACGGAAAGTTACAACTGATTTACTCGCACAAGTATGGTATTTTTTTATATTGTTTGTTTTTTAAGTTTTCTTTCATTTTGTGAATAAATTCCTGATAAATTTTTTTTTTTTTTTTTTTTTTTTTTTTAGTAATTAAATTTTGTCTTCGAAAGAAAGGACATTCTTGGGTTTTTGCTGTATGTTCTTTTCTTAGCCAAACTATCAGTTGCTTCACTGCCCTAGAGGTGACCTGTATGAAGGTATCCACTGCAAAGTCATATTTTATACATTGTTTTTAACTATCTTGTATTTGATTCTAATAGATGAGAAAACTTTTTGATGTAAAAAGTTTTTATTTACTATTGTTTCTAGTACTGATTTAGAGTCAGTCAGTATCACTATATAAGTGTTCAGCCACGTATCAATATTAATTGCTTTATTGTTTCATCGATTGCAATTAATTCTATTTCAAACACTGTAAATTCAATGCAAAGTAATGGCAATTCATCCTTGAGTCTAGGAGCCATCTGTGTAAATTTTTACCCAACTCTAAGGTGTAAGATGTTAATGGTTTCCATGTAAATTTTGTAGTGATTAAAACTGGGAAGGGTTTCCAAATTCTCTATAGGCTTTATAAATTTTGTAACTTGGCAACATCAATGTTAGTATATTTCACTTATTTATTTCATTTTTAAGTTATGCAATAACAATTTGGGAAGTTCATCTACGATAAACTTTTGATTTTGAAAGTGCAATGAAAAATTGTGAGATGTCTGGTGAGACTAAAAAAATTATTACATACAAGGATTTTTTATAAAAATTATAAATTATGATTTTAACTGGAAACACTCATCACATTAATAAGAATAGACCAGACTTTAAAATGTTTATAAATATTCACTTCTATGAAACAAGAAATGATATAATTTTCAACTTGACTCCCATAAATAAAGATTGTTTGGAAGTATATATAAGGTTGATATTTAAAAATGCTCTACTAATTACAAAATAATCCAAACATTTTTAAAATGTTGCTGAAGTTGTACTTGCATTTTATTATGTGAAGAAATTTTTTTCACAAGATTCAATTCTTCAAGAACCTTGGTCTTACGCAACTCTTCTCCATATCCTCATCCAATCCTTCTCACATCCTCATCCATATTGTTGAGGCATCGCAGTCTGGATAGGCCTCTCAATTATCGCCCACCAGGATGTCTCTCCCTTCTATTGTCCACCTAATATACTACAACAGAAATTCGTTGCATTTGACTGTTTTTTGGTCAAGAGAGAAAAATCAGAATACAGCTTGAATGTAAGGATTTGACAAAGCATGGCTACCCAAGATGTTTTAGCTTGTACAACAAAAACTCCAAAGTATTTTCGGAATCTAGAAATAAAAATAAGAAATAAATGTTCTTGATGAAATTTCAATAAATTGAGTATTTAAATAGTTAGCACAAGAATGTGAGGTTTAAAATTGATTAAAAGTTGAACAAAAGTGAATCTGATAAATATTTTGTATACAAAAGGTTAAGTTAGTAAAGTTTTAATAAATAATAGAGAAAATGTAAATGTCCAATTGAAATGTGTAAGATATGGTTTTCACACATTGGTGTGAAAACTAAAAAAGATAAAGACTTCAAACTTTCAATTAATACTTAAAATCCTCTCAAAAAGAGATATTGTAAATTCCAGGTTCAATTGAATAGATTCCGTAAAAAGTGATAGTGTGAACAAAAGGTGCGAAAAACGTATGATGGGAAAGTCGAACAATTCAGTTCCCACGGTAAACATAGTTGTTTGCGGCAATCTACAAAATTGGCAATTTACAAGAGGAAAGACTGAAAGGTGTAAAATAAAATCTACAAATTATGTAAAATCTTATATCAGTGATTACGTAAGTTTGCAACAACTTAGAAACGTCACTCGAAGTACAGAAAACTCTCGCCAAGGACTACAAAATATAATAAGAAGAAGAGAAAGTACTAATGGAAAAGCATATGGAACATTTTTCCTTAATACGTTAGAGTTTTTTTCTTTAGCATGTGAAAAGCTGCACAGGACAAACTCTAGAAAATGACGTCTGACATCTACACTAACGAAAAAGATTAATTAATGAAAAATAAATAATAGAACTGTCTGATAATTTAAAAAAATTCTTAAATCACCCTTAAAATAGATAAGAGAAAGCACTAGCACTAAGAAAAAGTTAATTAATAGCACTAATTAGCAATGAAGGCAAATATTGTATAAGTTACCAAAGGGAAAGAAATTGGTAGTAGAATATGGTAACTTTAGGCTATAAATTGGGCCGCAGCCTCTAGGAAGTGTTCTCTCTTAAAAAAAATTACGGAAGTAGCAGCCAAATTCAACATCAATCAAGGTTCTGAAATGAATTAATAGAGTTATGATTTTAAAATTTTGAAAGCCAAATTTGTTCGATTATGAATTAAAAATTAAAGTTAATATTCAAATGAGAAGTGAAATTGAGTTAATGTCAGTCAAGGTTCGATATTGTTTTAATTAGTGTAAAGTGCTAAAGTGCCAAAGATAGTGCTGGTGATGTGCTAAAGTCAAAATAAAAAGTAACCAACTCCATCAACCATCATCAGATGTGGAGGCAGCAGAATCAGGATTAACGAGTTAATTGATTCAACCCAAGACATCACTCATCCCAACGCAGACATCAAGGAAATCATCAACTTCCAGGAATTATCAACACGGTAGTCAAGGTTTGACTAGTCAAGTAAAATTTTCTTTTTAAAGGCAAAGTGCCATCAAAATTTAATAATTAAATTCACGTGTATCCCAATTGTTTTCTTGGGATATTTTTCTTTATATATATATATATATATATATATATATATATATATATAAATTTTCAATAATAATATCTTGTCTATATTAAATTTAATTAAAATGTGTGGAAAATTAGTTAAATTTGTATAAATTAAATTCAGATAAATATTATTTGGCCTGGACTGCTAATTAGAAAATACTTGGTGATTAGAAAGTCTGGAAAAATTGAAAATAGAATTTAATTTTCATTTTTTGTTAAAAAAGGAAGTAAATATTAAGAAATTTAATTAATTTAAGAATTGTTTTATTTAATGATAAAAAAGGGAAAATTAATTTGTGTTGTTTTATTTGATTTTTCTTCTCTCTTTAAATTAATTAAATTTAATAACTGGAGCAGAATTGTTTTATTAAAAAAAAAAAATAATAATAATAATAATCCACACACTCAGATATAATTATATTTAAAAATTACCAGGTTGTGTGATACAGGTAAAGTTTGTTGTGTTAAGATAGTATTCCTAAGAACTTACACACAAGATTTCAATAAAATTAAATTCAATTACTCGTACACTCTCTGAGTAAAAGGGATAATATAAATACAATTACTGGAAGTGTTAAGATAAAAAAAAGGGTTACCAACAGTTCTTCAAGCTGTTGAAGAAATTGAGAGAGCCAGCCCAGATAATAATAGAAGTCAAAACTTCAAGTGGGCCTCTCAATTTGTTCTTTTGCTCGTGAGGACAGATCCTATAATAAAATATTATAGGATTTGAAGCTAGTGTGTGTTATAAAAATAAAGGGGGCGTGTACAGTTTAGCTCTAAAAGTTTACTTTCCCGTTGTATTCAACCCATCTTGTACACCCACCTGTCTCAACCTATACATTTTTATTGTTGTCAGGGGCTTATTTATAGTGAATACAAGTGTGACAAAAGCCCAAGGAACTTAACCTTTCTTTGTGTAGTTTTGATTAGATCCCTTTCTTTCATCTTTATTATCAGATATCACTTAATCAACTTTTGTTCTCTTCCGACCCTAACGCTGTTAGAGTATTCAAGGGCTAGGGTCTTTATTCTATGCTCTTTTCTTTTTTATTTGGCAATGATAACCGAAAGGTTTTTTGCCTTTAAAGAACAAAAACAATACAAAATTATTGTTATAAGATCACGCTCATTAACAACATCTATAGTTCTGCATTGGTCCTTACTCTCTACTCTTCTTCTTTTCCGATCCTGACACTATTAAAAGAATTCGAGGGCAAGAAGTATTTATTTTATTTTATGTTCTTTTTTTATAAGGCAATGATAACCGAGAGGTTTTTCACATTAAAAAAAAATTATAAAATATTTTCCACTTATCACCTTCATCACTGGTTCATAAATCTTTTACAATACTTTTTCCCCCAGATATTAAGTCGATTCTAATTTTTCATAAGGACTCTATTTCACTGCTATACATTATTTTAGGTACCTGAATAATATTATACAGGGTCAGTTTTGTTTTCCTGCCTATCATTCTACTTTTCAATAGTGTACACATAGCACCTGTTCGCTAAGCCAAGCCTGTGTTAATATTTTACAGATGACAGTGTTGCCTCTAAGTAATTTTGTTACATCTTTAAAATTGTAGTCATACCATGTTTTATGTTGGTTAATCTCTAGTCCCATTTGTTATGCTCCGATTCCAGTTCATCAAAGTTTTTCTCTCATTGCCACTTCTGTCCTGACCATCAATAAATCATCAGCAGATAATATGTATTGTATGGTATTATTAATATGTTTTTTAATTTGCATGTTTTTTGTGACTTTTCTTATTATTAATAACTTTTCTAAAGTGATTACAACAATGAAGTAATACTTTATGGAAACAATAAAATAAAATGAAATCATTTGATAAAGAGAGTTGATCTATTTTTCCCGTAGTAATTTTACATAAATTACGGCCTGAATAAACTATACCTAAATCTTGTAAATATTGTTGTTACAGGACTTTACTAAGTTCGGCTCCGAGTGCAAGATTTCTTCATACTGCCAGCTTTCTCAACGGCCTAATGTTAGTTTTTGGAGGTAATACTCATAATGATACTGCACACTCTCATGGTGCCAAATGTTACTCCCGAGATTTTCTAGCCTACGATGTTACATGTGATTCTTGGTCCACTCTTCCTGTGCCATCTGAATTAAGAGCAGATTTGGCAAGGTTTGGACATTCTGCCAATGTTTTTGAGAGATCGCTTTATATCTATGGTGGTTTTAATGGACAGATGCTTAATGATATTCTGAAGTAAGTGTATTTTTTTTAAATAATCCATTATAGTCCAGTTATTTTAAGTGTTGAAAAAATACCACCATATTCCGTTGGTTATTCCTTTGGTAGAGCTGGAATTTAACAGTTATGTATATGCACAAATAACTGCAAAAAAAAATTTATTGCAAGATCACATTTTATTGAAAAATGTTTTCTGAGAAAGTTGTTGGGAACCTGGAAATATTCTGAAATCAGTATTTAAAATTTTTGATCAGTCATGTTGAAAATAGGGTTATAAATAAATAATCATTATTAAACAAAAAGATTTATGCCACTTTCTTGTAGAAATTGTACTTCCACTTTTATAGATTTTTTCCCTAATATCTGCTATCAGTCTAAAGACTGATCAGGTCTGATGAGCCATTGCCCTGCCCTCTCTTAATTATTCAGAACATGTCAACCCATTTCACTCGTTTAGTGATATCTAATGTCAGCTACATGTTGGCAAGGGGATTAGGACGCACAGATAAGCGTACTAAATCCTTTGATTTCTTCCACTATGGTTGGGATAGCCAGATAGTCATGAATTTCTGTGTTGCCTGCATACATGTAGAATGCTTTAAAAATGTTAGGTAATAAACAATTCCAGTGATGCATAATTCATGATATTTAAAAAATATCTTTTTTACAATTGTTTGAAAGAGCACACAATTTAAATTTTTTAAATTAAATTGTAAAAATATTATTTTTTAACGAAGATTATTTAAACTATTTATACACATATTTTTCAATAAAATGACAGACATATTTATCAAAACCTCAAAAGTATTAGTTATGTGTTATTTATGATAACGATTCGCTAGAAGCCAATATCACATGTACAATTTCTGACTTTTAGCTGCCCCCTCAACACGGTTGTTAAAAATGGAAATACCACAATTGTCATTTAAAGAAATATTATTTTCATTATTATTAGCTGAAATTTAAAAAAAAAATGAATGCCTTTTCAAAATATCAGGGTGTTCAGATGCTTTGAAAATCGGGAATTATGCTTGAATTTTTTGAGTCGGGAAAAATCCTTAAATTTTGGTGCCCGTTACGAATTTTTTTCACTGGAAGATTTAAAGTTAGATTTTGGTAAAATAAAATTCAAACGTAATTTTGAGCTTGTAAAGACTAAGTTATTGTTTTTTTTCCCCTTCTTTTTAATATATTCAGAGTAATGATTCGGTCTCATGACGGTGGACAGACATTGGTCGAATACAATAATAGCGCTCTCTGCCTGTACTGTGGTCCAGATAGTTCGACTTGAAATAAAGCAAATGCTTTATATTTATATCGACAGCTTTATACTTAGTATTGAACGTCGTTTAAAAAATTATCGTTACGATATATTGAAATGTAAGTTTTTATATTTTGATTTAGTCAAGCGTTGTTTAGTACTCTAAATCATGCCTCATACTAAACACAAGATACCACAATTGTAGTAATAAGGATTAGATGGCAAGATGGCTTCCACTTGGCAACATCATTCATATTTGAGAATGGGACGTAACCAAGTGATCAGTTTTTCCTTCACAATTTAGGCTATACATTGAACAGAATATTTTTTGATGAAATGTATATCTATTTTTTACTTTGAAACCATTTTTGCAGCTGAAAATCTGTTGTAAAAGTAGTGGTAAAAGTCTCTTAAATATTTCGATTTTTATGATGTGTAAATTGCGGCATAATGTTTCTATTTAACCGATGATATAGTAAGACTTGTTGTGAGATACCGATATGCGACCAGTAAAAAGATTTTATTAATTATTTCGCCGTACGGTACACATTGAATGTAAAAATAAACGTTACTTCTATGCCTTGTTCTTCAAACTACAATGTAATTATGTTTCCGATACATTGAAAATCAAAATATTATTAAATAAAAATAAATACAAAGTAAACTAGTAACTCGGTGTCCTTGCATTGACCTTGGCCGGTCTGAACATAAATTGTATTATATATAGGAATGATAACAAATTTCAGTTTCTGATCTCACACACAATGTTTAATATTTAAGGGGAGAGTTAACTACTACACAGAAATTAGTATTCCAAGTGCAAGGACCAATATTTTGGCTATAACTCAGGTCTTGTTTTTAAATTCAATATTTGGTTATTATGATTTAATTTTGCTCAAATGTAGCCTCCAAGAACCTCCAAAAAAGGTTTGGTTGCCATCTCTCCAAAAATGTCGTTTCATAAGCTTTCAGTAAGAAACAACAAAATCAACTATGAGGTTGTATATAAGACGATTTTTTTAAAATCGGCTCTATCGATTTCGATCAAATTTAACCCTATAAGAGGTCATAAAAAATTCCTAAAGTGGTGGGCCTATTTTACTCTTTTAAACGCTATGTGAAGATTAATGGCCCAATTCCATTTGCTTCATGTGGCTCAATGAAAAAAAAAAAATAAAATAAAAAATATGGTTCAGGAATAATTGACAAAAAAACAAAAATGAACCTTGACCACCATTATACGCTTGATTTTAATCAAATACAATTTACGCTGAGGAAGCGTTTTCAACAGAATCGAAGCAAGATTAAACCCTATAAATATCTAAATATTTTTCCAACAACTGTCAATGGTTTATTTTCAATTTTTACTGACATTTTGATTGGTTTTTATTTGGTTTTGAAGAGCAATGAGTGAGAAAGTTTGTGCAAAGTAATTCATCATTAATACATTTTGCTACTACTACTACCACCACTACTACCAATTGCCGAGGTTTTGTATTAGAAAAGTAGGTATTATAAAAATTATAATATAAAAGTAATATAATTTTTATTCATAAAGTTTGTGAAATAAAACTACATAAACACTTTAAAATGTAAAAGTAACAATATATAACTTGATTCAAACAGTCTAGAGCATCCATTATGTTCTAATATAAGTTGTATTATATTCTTATTAAGAATAAAAATGAGTATAACCAATAAAAACATAAATGGAAGATTAACTTCCTGTGTAGAGCGAGTGGAAAGAAATGGAGAGAGAAAGGAGTAGCTTTGCCATAATTTACAAAAAAAAACACAAACTTACAATTTGGAAAAAGTTACTTACAAAATATATTTTAAAATTACAAATATCACTAAAATCAGTAATATATACTTTGAGGTTAGTTACAACTGACTGCATTATAAACACAATCACAATAGCATACTACGAAAAGACATTGTGCATGATTCAGAACCAACTGTTGTCAGACTGTGTGCAGTGTTGCCAGATTAGAAAGTTATGAAAAATAACGCATAGATAGCAGTACATCATAGGACATAATATATTAAATAAAATGTATAAAAACGTTGATGCTAACTGAACGAAAACTCTATGACGTTTTTAAATGGCGATGCTTCAAAGGGTAATAACACTGCTTGACTTTTGAAACGTCGATGCTCATCAAAAGGTTAAAGTAAAAAAGCAGACAAAGTAGATAATTATGTTATGCCTTCCACTTCAATGGAATAATGAAGTGGAACAATACAGTACTGTATTGTAAGTTAAATATTTTTCTTTATTGTATTTTAGTTTATGTTAACATTTCAATTGCGTGTACTAATGTAGTTTATAATACAGTGTTACATACATATATGTATACATGTACAATAAAACATAGTTTCTGCCGTTTAAATGTTTTATTATTAGTGATTTCCAGTAATCCGGCAGTGCTTTGGTTTGATACCTGCCGGATCACCGAGAGGTCACTGTAGTTTAAAATTGTGGTACAAGTATGAGCACTCGTACACCACCAGCCAAAAACAAATTACTATTCTACAAGTCATAACATGTGTATTGCAATAAAAATATATAGCTATGAATGATGGAATTTTATTATTGTCAGGTGGGACGTCTTCAGTGATATCAATTTGACTATTTGTTAATATTTGGCTTTCTACAACCTAACTGTTAAAATACAAAATTTGTTCATAAAGTATTCTACCTTAATTTTTTCCTGTTAAAACTATGAAGAACGAGAAGTGGAGAGTACCTCCGTGTCCATTTCCATTGCTGATAATCAGCTTGTGAGTGAAGTGGTCCTCAGCACCCATTGGATTTTCATTTCCCCCCTCCCCAAACAGGTAATTTTCAGTGGCATTTAAAGCTTAGATAATAGCCAAAAATCACAAGGTTGCTGTGTTTGGCCAAAAAACTTTAAATCAGATGTGAGGATTGAGATGGTACATTGTTATGTTACCACTCGGGAACACATAAAACGATAAAGTTCACTTTTGATGTTGCTGTACATTTTGCTATGCCCTTTTTGACCCCGAACATGTTCAATGTGTACTGTGACAACTAACTTTCGGTTTCTGATCTTATCCACAAACTCACGACTCATCACCAATGATCACAGTGTTCAGGAAGTTAGAAATCACCATTTATGGTGTTCAGCATCTTCTATGTGATATCCACATGGAGTTACTCCATCATTAGCAAATTGTTGACACTCTTGCAAAGGCTTAATTCTTGTTTAGAATGGAAACACTGAACCAGTGCTCTCTGATGGTGGCATGATCAAAGTCTACACTCTTGTTGAGGGCCTATTGGAACATGACTCACTCTCCAATGATGTATGGCCATCTTTGAATCAGTTGTACCACTCATTAAATAGTGTGATGCCCATTGCATTGTTATAAAAATGGACAGTTTCCACTTGTGTATCTCCACAACTTGTTACAATACCGTTGCTCAAGTTCGTCTGTCATTTCAAAATGAAGCGCTTTATTTACAGGCTGTTTTTACCTAATGGTACCTTCTATCTTCTTACCAGAGTTCATCTTCCATGCTTTATTTGTTTCTCTAGGAAAAATTCAGATTAGTTACTTTTTTAACAAACATCCTATATTTGATAATTGTAAGTTTGAATGCTAAGTCCAGTGATATTCCTTCAAATAATATACTTCGTCATTTTCATCAACTAATTGAATTTGACTATTCACATATATCTGTATGAAATTAAAATAATCTTTTGTTATAGATACACACCTGGATCATGTGAAAGTCTAAAGAGCCAAGCAAACTGTGTAAACATTCGACCTGGTGTGAAATGTGTATGGCAGCGTAAGAATCCCAGTAAATGTGTAGCATTGACGTTAGTACAGGCGATACATGAGAATACTAATGACCCAGAACAGGAACATTACTTGTAAGTATTGAATCCATGTTAAAATGATGTTTTCATTGTAGTTACAGACAGTATATAATGTAAAAAGCCCGCCAATCTGTAAATATTTGACCTTATATAAAGAATGTAATTTCAATAAGTAAGTCTGAGAAACTAGGAAACGTCGTTGCATTTAAAAAGTTTGGTCTGGGAAAACTGAAGAAGATTTCAAAAGGTAGTCTAGTCAAATTTGAAAAAGCCAGAGATTTCAAAAATTTCATTGAATTTCAGAAGGTAGGAAGTAGAAAAGTCGAAAAATTTCAAACAGTTGGTTGGGGAAAACATGGAGAATGTCGAAAAATTGCAGTAACTAGGTCAGACTAACCTGGAAAAGTCAAATTATAATTTCAAACAGTTGGTGAGAGCAACTTGGAAAATATCAGGTATTTCAAAGAGATGGTCATTCAAACCTGAAAAAGTCAGGGAATTTCAAAAAGTAGGTCAGATTAACCTGACAACATCAGGGCATTTCAAAAAGTAAGTCAAAATAACTTGACAAAGTTGGAAAATATAAAAAAAAGTTCTGAGGGTAGCTGGATAAGTCACGGAATTTCAAACAGTTGGTCAGAGAAACATTGAAAGTAAGGAAATTTTAAATAGTGGATCTAAGGAAACCCGAAAAAAGTTTGTGAGCTTTAAATGTTTTGACTTATGGAAAATTATGGGGATTTCAAAAAGTTAGTTTGACAAAATTTAGAGAAAGTTAGGGGTTTTCAAAAAGTAGGTCATGCTAACCCAACAATGTCAGGAAATAAAAATAATAATAATAATAAGCTAGACTAACTTGACAAAATTTGGAGAATGTAAAAAAGTAGGTCTGGGAAAACTGGAAAATTTGGTAGAATTTCAAACAATAGAGGGAGGGGGGAGAAAGTTTGAAAATTTCAAAAAGTTGTCCTGATAAAACTTGGAAAAGTCAAGGTTTTTTATTTTATTTTTCGTTTGAAAATTGAGGCTACTCAAAACAGTTACTACATGGTTTCAAGGCATTGACACTAGTGCTACACTTGGTTCGCCATAACTTTGGATTTAGTTTTGTTGTGCTTGGTTGAATCTTTAGTGGAATTAACATCGGCAACGCCGACCTGCCCGGCTGCCAGCCAGTCGAGCCACTGACTCACTGCTCATGGAGTTTTAATTAAAATATCAAATGATATTTTTGGTTATTAATGAGATATTTTAAGTGCGAGTTATGTTAACTAAAAGAGGGCAATAAAGTGATAAAAAATATGTTATTTTGAATCATTAGAAAAAGTGAGTTAACTTTAACATAGTCTTTTAAAAATTGATCATTATAATATATAAAAGAACGAGGTTAAATAAAAGTGAGAAAAGCGTAACAAAATAAATTAATAAAACAAAACAAAATGCCATGAAATTTAATAAATTTGTTTATAAGCATGCTAATTCACACCATTTTCAGAAAATGTTTACACTAAACTTAAAATTTATAAATTAAATCTTAAATGAAAATAATTTATAGTTATGAAATCTTTAAAAAAAATCCTTTTTTAACTTAGACATGCATAAAAAATAGATTTGTTAAATATTTATTTTTGCTTTATATCCATATTTTATACCCATAGAAATAATGAGAATGGAGGAACAGATAATACTTTAATAAACTTAACACAATCAATTGGCTCTGAACTTACCGATCCATTTCCCATCATTACGTCACTGACATCAATTACAAATTAGTAATATGTACTACAATAGGCCTTCTATGGACTTGTGCAAAACCAACGAAAGATTGAATAATAGCTTGGACCCTGGTTAACAGTTAATTTACAATACAAGTGTCATCTTGGGAATGAACAGCTGAGTAAGAAATGATAGTATTTTCATAAACGATATATTCATCAAAATAGATATAGTAAAACTTGTTTTTCTAAGCCATTGGTGGTCCGATCAATATGATTTTTAGAACGAAATTATCGGGAAAATTTTCTAATTCAGCAGCATTAATTTCGTGCAGATTAAAAAAAAAAAAAATTCAGATAAAGCTTACTTATTAGTCTGGACCAGCTGTGACAGGTACTGTCCCAATAACGTGTCAATTGCAAGTTACTAGATGGTGAGAAATACAAGTGAAAAGTTAAAACAGATCTAGTATTAGGATAACAACTTGTGCTCTGAAATTAAGTATAAACATTTTATAGAACAAAAATTTCAAACGAAAAAGAAATTTAATCTACGGTATTAAATCAAATTTCTTGCAGGTAGCTTTTTACCTGACTAAAAACCTCGCTTACTACTTTTTTGTTATTTTAATTTATATGAATTAAACCTTTCTCAGTTAATTAAAGTTACAAAGATATGAAATAAAATTATTATTTCCATAGCAGTTGCAACGTTCATTTTATCCTCTGTGGTTTCCTCTGGAACTTTGTATAACTTTCATTTAAGTTGCATAAATAAACAGTAATAAATGAAGTAATATATAAACCATAGTCAGATCGTATGCTTCCATGATTAGCTAGGTCTACTGGTAATAGAATCACTAGTGTATGGTTTTGTTATAGGAAATGCCCAGAACAAGGAAGATCGTCAGCAATGGCAGGTATTGTAACATGTTCTTCATTATCAGATTGTACTTCATGTGTTCATACATCTCTTGGTTGTGGCTGGTGTCCGAGTTCTGCTATTTGTACTCATGAGGAGCGCTGTAAAGAACACAACCCTCATACTCCGGGGTTTACTACTGTTAGAGTAAGTAAATTTATATTCCTTGCCATCTTAGAACATGTAATCACATATGATGATTTGTTATATATGTGGTGAACTTTAAATTTACAATCTGAACCTAACCATCTTTTTAAAAAATTAACTGGAGATCAATTTTTAAACTCATCAACAAGCAGATTGCCTTGAAGTTGGTCTCTTGGGCCTTGTAGGAAATGTTAAATTACATTGGTAGACTAAGGGGTCTTGCTACATAATATAGGGTAAGTTTGTTTCAATCAGTTGTTACAAAGGTTTTCTGAAACTCATAATTTTGAATATCAATAATTTTTTGGTATCGGATAGGCTCTTACTAGGTCTCTAGATTTATATATATTAAATAATTTGCTTTGATCGTATATAATGTTTCACATTTTTACGCTGATACTTTTCAAAGTGTAAGTCAAAGTACTGTGTAGTAGAAATCATCTGACAATTGGTGATTATGATGTCAGTAACCAGTAGTAATTCTATTTGCGATCAAGAAATGTTAGCGTTCATCTGCCGTTACATCGGTTTATCGGCGAAATATTTGACGGGATTGACAATTTAATACGGAACAAGATGTAAGATATTTAAAGCGAGACTTATTAATCACAAATAGATTATTTCTTATGAAATGGTCAGGAACTTGTGTTTAATTATAATAACATTTTAGGGTTAAAAGCTTAAATTACAAAATGAATAATATGGTAATTCTGACAAGCCTGTTCGAATCATAGAAAATAGATCTGACAACACTGTTCGAATCATAGAAAATAGATCTGACAACACTGTTCAAACCAAACCCATTATATTGTTTTTGTCGATTAAAGTAAAAACCTTCTACAAGATTCCATAATTATGTCATCATGAATAGAAAAAGTAGGAAATTCGCACCTTAGGGTTGAGCCATCAGACACTTCTCGATAAAATTCCAAGTGATGCGATCTATCAGAGTTTAGACAGGTTATCGCATGGTTGGGAGAGGATTATTTTGAAATCTTAGAATAATAACACAAGTTATTATTCTAAGAGAATATTCAAACTAAAATAATTTCAAACTCGGAGCGTTAAGTTCCATTAAAAGTGAATTTCTGTATAGTACACACTAAGTTACAAATTGCAAATGAAAATTTATCATATGAACTATTAGAAAACAAGTTTTGATTTAGAGACATTAATTAAAAAAATTTCAGGAATTATTGAGATATATTGACTTTTGGGAAACGTGTGTTAGCTATTCAAAAATAAAAAAGGATGTCAACGTTTATTTTATTGCATGAAATTTTAGGACTAATTGTTGAACATATGGATTTGTATGATATTTTCCAGTATTTTTTGTTTGTTCTAAATTTGATAATAAATGTATGCATTTCAGATATCACAACTGTTTTAATTTAATTACTACAATGGAAAAACTCAGCTATTCTGTTTTATACTGAGGTAAGCTGAGCCCCTTTTTATTAACGCAATACCTCAAATCCTGTAATATTTATTACAGGATTTGTTTTCAAGAGTATTGAGTGGATTTAGACGGTTCACTGGAAGTTCAGGCTTTTTCAATTTTTTGAACCTCTTACCCTTCAACAGTTTAGGTTGGCCTAAACTATTGGGACCCCCTTTATTTAACGCTTCCAGTAATTATTATTAATTTTCCCTTAGTTCAAGGAGCTCACAAAGCAAATTGTATCTTTTTTATTACTTATCTCAAGAACGAGTTCTTTGGAAAGTTTCTCGATCACAATCTATATTAGTCACTTAGATGTAGTTGTTAACCAGTATATATCACTTTTTGCAACAAATTAACCCTTCAACCGTCACTCGACCCCATTTCGAGTCGAGTGTTGACGCTTGGTTTAGTTTATCGATCATAAAACACGTATTTTGTAATTCACCATTTCACCCACTTAGAATCATCCTATCGCAATAAATAAAATACTGTTGGAAAGCTAATGTTCTGTAGATGCATAATCATGCAAAAAAATAATAAAAATACCACAAAACGTTATAAATAATATTAAAAAAATTGCTAAAGTTTGCATATTTTTATGCATAATTCAAAGATTTGAAATGTACGGTTGTAAACAGAAATGACGCCATTCTTTCTCAGATGATCTCACAAATCTATTTTTCTGTCAAACAGATCGACCACAACACTGTTCTGTAGATCACATCTTTCTCTTACGGTCTGTGCTTTCCAAATCTTTCTATCAGTTATAGTTCGTGAGAAATATCTATTCTACGAAGTAGTAACCAAACCGAACCAGACTCATTTTTCTTTCAGTGCAGTTTACTAAATAGGATATATTGATTTCTTACATCAATATTTTGTAACCCATCTTTACACTATTTGGAAGATGAAATTAAGATCTTTCTGTTGGTACCACTCATTATGTCTTGGAGCTATTTTAGGTTATTATTTCTGACTTGCAAGTTACTGTTTGACTCAGGCTTGTTTGTGTACTAAAATGACATTGTGATAGGCGTAGTGCGTGGCTTAGGATTATTTCTGTGAACTTATTTTGTTAGGTATGTTTATTTATTTATTATAATTTGTGTATTGTTTGTAGAATTTATTGTTTGAGTGAATGTTATTGTCAGACATCTAATACTGAGGCTGTCTAAAGATAGGTTATGTTATATCTGGTCTAACCTTTTTAGCAAATTTCCATTTGTTTACATATAAAAATAATTTTGTCTAATGAAAATTTTATAAATTGATTATGTTTTTACCAAAATGTATATACATTTATATAGGCCTATCTTTAAATTCTTTGAAAAAATGCAGATATATGTAAATATAGATTCATTTGGCATTTTGCCTTTGGTTTCTGTAAGAATTTTTGATTTCTGAGATACTAACTAATGGAAATTTTATAAATTGATTTTTCTTTTAAGCAACTTTTATCCACAAATATATTACGGATCTCTAGTAATACTTGAAATTTTTTTAAAAAAATTTTGTATGGTGTATGTTACCTTTTCTGTGGAATTTTTACCTCGGCCACCGGACGATTTTTTGATTCCTGACCTAATAACTCAAAATGTTTTGGATCTAAATTTTTTTTCACTACACAACTAAATTCTTCTATGCACCTTTCTGAAGGAAATGATAATTTGTGTTTTGCATAATATTTCTATTTTTGGTGATTTTTCCAAATTAAGCCTAACATTTTCCCTTTTTTCGTAAAACAATTTTTTTTCCCCTAAATATATTCACAAATATTATACAAAATTTTTGTATATCTTGAAAAAAGGTGGTAAGCTATTGATTTTGGATGATACAGGTTTTTCTGAAAAATGTTAACTTCATTTTTTAACACCGAAACTCCAAAACCGTTTCATATAATTTTTATTTTTTTATTATTTTTTTTTTTACATAATTTTACACATCTTTCTGAGAAAAATGATATCCTATTAGAAGTTTTGTATAAAAATAATATATTTTATTAATTTTTAAACAAACAAAGATAATTAACATCTGCCGGATAGAGGGTTAAGGATTTATGTATTATAAAATAAAAAATTAAAATGACAAGTATAAGTAATAATAGAATGTATAAATGGTGAATTAAGTCAAATGATTATAACAACTCGAGGAGGGGGTATAGTAGAAGATTGTAGGGATTTATCATTAGGGTATAATAGACAGATAGAAGGGAATATAGTTGAGATGGAAATTAATGAAAAACTGATAGGAAATGAGGGTATGATGATGGATATGTTTAAACAGATGGTGGATAAATTAATTAGATCAGAATATCCTAGATTTAAATCATAAAATAGAACAGAGTAGTTTAGCACAGAAGCAGAATTATTTAGAATTGATGAATAAATTAGACCCGAATCATTTATAATTGATGAATAAATTAGACCCGAATCACTTAGAATTGATTAATGTATTAGATCAAAATAGTTTAAACCCTAAAAAAGAGTTATACTGAAGTTATAACTAAAGAGAGTGAACATGTTAGGTTAGAGAAGAAATCATAAAGCAGGTTTTAAAGGTAGAAGGAAATTTTAGCTGTTTTGAAAACGGAATAGAAGTAAAAATTTACCAATTAAAAGGGAAAGTAGAGGAAAATAATAATCATGGTAAAATTACTAGGACTATAATAGATTTTTAGAAAGGGGAAATTGAAAAGCTTTTATAGAATTGTTAGAAATGTGTAACAAAGATGGGGGGGGGAGAGGTAATGTAAGTTAGTCTATTTGAGGAAATATTTTAAAGGGCATTCTGGGATTTGGTATGAGACATATAAAAAAAAAGAATGAAAAGATGTTGAACAATTGAAGCAGGTTTATTTTAGAGGGGTTTTGGTTTTGGGAAAAACAGGAAGATTCGAGAAACAGAATAATGGTAAGTAGGCCATATATGAGACTAAGTAGAGGGGGCAAATAATTTTGTGTAGGCCTCTGCAATAAGGCACTAACCAATACTTCATTAGACCAAAACATAATTTTAGCTTCCGAACGATTAAAAACAAAAGCACAACACTGTAAATAATGACAAGAATCAAAATCGGGGTCATCAGGATTTGCCATTATTGTTATACGAAAAACAAAACAAAAATATCAAGAACGTACACTTATTTATAACAAAAAAACAAGAACTTCAAAAGTGAGCAAGAATACAAGAAAGAGAACATAACAAGAACAAGAATACAAAAGTAAAATTTTGGAATAGATATCAGTCAGCGAACATATCTATTCCAAAATAAACACCGAACAGCTCAGTAAAACAGATTGCGTCTATAGGCGTAAGCCGCGGTGAGAACACTTGCGATCGTATATTTAATTTGTTTTGGCGACAGAGCCGACAGCTTTGGTCTCCTTCGAAGACTCCCACTGTTGCAAGATGTTTCCTGAACTGGCCATGTCCAGTGATGAGTCCTACAACTCTTTTAAGCTGTAACCTGTCTAGCTTGATTAATGACTTCGTAAGGTAAGTACTGGGTTCTTTAATCAGCTGTTTACTTTGTGTGAGCCCAGGAGTCCTGCGCCATCTCTGGCGTTGCTTTTCCTTGGCCCAGTTGTTAACTGCGCTTTTAGCCATACTGCGGCTGATACAGCACATAGGTTCTGGCCCTATAAAGGGTGTAGCTGCTCCTTTCTTTGCGAGGATATCTGCCATCTCGTTACCTTGGATGCCACGATGACCTGGCACCCATCTCAATTCCACCATGTTCCTTGTGGAGAGCTTCTTAAGTGTAAAGAGGCAGTCCTTCACCAGTTTCGAGGTGACTTGTACTGAGTCTAGCGCTTTTAATGCTGCTTGACTGTCTGAGAGAATAAGGATTTGTCTGTCTCGAAAGCCTTTTGACAATCCCAGATGGGCGCATGCAGAGATAGCTAGTAACTCTGCTTGAAAAATTGTGCAGTACTTCCCAAGACTGACACTAATGTTTGTCTTTGGTGATGAGCTGTAAATACCATAACCTGAGTTACCCTCCATAAGAGACCCATCGGTGTACCAGACAAGAGTCCCTCTGGAGGATCCCGGTTTACTATTTCCTTCCCAGTCTTCTCGGTTACCAAGGGTTACCGTGAAGGGTCTGTTGAAGATGTATTCGGTGTGCATTGCGTCTGGCACCATGTCTAACACCGAGTTTTTGAGTGCGATGTCAACTATGTCAGTATGTCCTGCTCCAGGCAAGCCCCTCCGCCATTCGTTGACACACGTAAGTCTGTAAGCGGATTTCCTTGCCTCCGACATTATGTAAATATCAAGGGGCAGGAGTCCGAGGAGAACCTCCATTGCAGCTGTAGGGCTACTTCTAAAGGCTCCGGTTATGCACAAACATGCAAGTCTTTGCAGGCTTGTTAGTTTGTTTCCTGCAGTGGTTTGGCATGATTTCTTCCACCATACCACCGCCCCGTATGTAATCTGGGGTCTGATCACTGCCTCATATAGCCAAAGGGCTATGTGGGGCTTGAGTCCCCAGGTAGTACCAATAAAACGTCTGGCTGTCATTAGTGCCCATTTCGCTTTATGGATTAAGTTGTCCAGATGTGTGTTCCATGTTAGCTTTTGATCAAGGATTACTCCAAGATACTTTGCCGACATGGACATGTTTATCTGTGTGTTATCCATGGATATCCTATCCAGGGCTGTCAAGTTCCTCTTCTTAGTGAAGGGAACTATAGTAGTTTTGTTGGGGTTGACGTTAAGGCCTTCCCTTGCGCACCACGACTTCACTCGCCTCAGATTATTATTCATAATATCCGAGACAGTGTAGTCGCTTTTCCCAATAACCAAGATTGCTATGTCATCCGCATAGCCTTGGATATATGTTCCTGACCGGCTTATTTCCGTAAGGAGATCGTCTACCACCATGCTCCACAGTAGAGGTGAAAGAACACCTCCCTGTGGACAACCTCTTGTGGTCGCGACCTCCAGCGAATAACCGAGCAGGGAGCTTTGAATGCGTCTGCTTCTTAGCATTGAATGAACCCATCTTGTTACAGCCGGGTTCACCTCTCGCTCTTGCAGTCTACGCACTATTGATCTAAAGGATGTGTTGTCAAATGCGCCTTCTATATCCAAGAAGGCGCACAGGGCTATTTCCTTCCTTTTCAGTGCGTCCTCGATCCTGCCCACAAGATTATGTAGAGCGGATTCACAGGATTTACCAGGTTGGTAGGCATGTTGATTTCGGTGGAGAGGTGTTCCCGAGAGCACCCCTTCCCTAATGTATCTCTCAACCAACTTCTCTAGTGTTTTCAATAGAAATGAGGATAGGCTGATTGGTCGGTAAGCTTTGGCATCACAATAACTTGCTTTGCCACGCTTGGGAATAAACGTAACTCTGCTGACCCTCCATGCCTGCGGAATGTAACCGTATGCTACGCTGGCTCTGGAAAGCTTGCAGATAAGTTGGATCAAGGCGTCAGGTCCTTTCTGCAATAGTGCAGGATAGATACCGTCTCCGCCTGGTGATTTAAACGGGCTGAATTTGTTTATTGCCCATTTTAATTTAGACATAGTGACAATTTTCCTGGCTATCTTCCAGTCTGCCCGGGATGCTCTTGGCCAAGAATTGTCCCCAGCTAGACTTAGACCGCCGTCTGTATTGTCACTACTTTTGTTGCCAGGGAAGTGAGTTTCAAGTAGTAACTTGAGCGTTTCTTCCGCTGTTTTAGTATACTCTCCTGTTGGTTTCCGCAAGGTGCCTACAGGATTGTTTGGTTTAGAAGCCATAACTTGTTGCAGTCTGGCTGCCTCCTTTAGACTGTTCACTTTGTGAGTGAATGCCCTCCAGGAATCAAGTTTGGCTTTTTTTATAGCTTTTCTGTATGATGTGAGAGCTAAATGGTACTCCCTCCAATCACCGCTTCGCTTGGATACATTAAAAAGACTTCTTAATTGTTTTCTCTTACGGCCGAGATCCTGTGACCACCATCGAGTGTTAGGTCTGCCTGATCTCGTACGCGGAGGACAGTTATCCTGATAGCAGTCCATGATGGCGTCGCTAAGCGAGGTCGCCACCCTGTCTACATCTGGAAATGTTGCAATATCACCTTGCATGGACCCAAGTACCGTCGATAGTTGGTCCGAGTAGGACCCCCAGTCCGTCGCTCTCGGGTTCCGAAAGTGGGATTTGACGGTAGATGTTTCTAAATGGAACATGATGTATTTGTGATCTGAGAGGGAGGCTTCTGTTGAAACATGCCAGTTCCCTATCAGATTTACAATGTTTTCTGTGCAAAAAGTAATATCTATGACCTCGTTCCTGATTTTATTGGAAAAGGTCGGTGTGTTACCTACATTAGCAATTTGTAAGTTATTAGACAAGAGAAAATCAAATAATGACTCACCCCTTGTGTTTGTGTCAGAGCTGCCCCAGCCCAGGCGATGATGAGAGTTAGCGTCACATCCCACCAGAAGCTGCTGCCGCCTGACAGTAATTGACTCCACCAGAAGTTCTAATTCTCTTGAAAGAGGAGGAGTTCTGGCGTCAAAGGGTAGGTAGACGGAGCTAAAGATTGGACCATCATTTTCCTTCCCGTTGCGCCAGTGTATTAACACAGTTGTGATATCTCTGGAACAGAAATCCATTAGAGGCAAGCATTGCAAACCTGACCTTACTATTATGCAAGTTCGGTTGTTATTAATATTGTTACAGTATATTAGCTTACCTTTTGCATCTCCTAGCCCGGCAATCCGGCCTCGGTGGAGCCAGGGCTCCTGGACCAGTGCTAGGTCGATGTTGGACCTAATGAATGTTTGACAGAAGGAGGCCGAAGCCGCCTTACTGTGATGGAGGTTTGCTTGCAGGACCCTCAGCATTGTCTCTTCCTGACAGTACGACAAGAGAGACTTGCCAGAGTCCCACATGCGCCTTACAACCTGCTGCTTTGATGGCTGCAAGGGAGAGATCGTCTACTAGGAGAACAAAGGTACGACCCTTCGGGTCCTCTTTTGTTGCCAGAGTTCTCCACTCTTCGACCCTAAGGCTCAGGTTTTGTTTGCCAAGCAAATCAAGGATCCTTTCAGGAGACTCTTCCAGCTCAGCAGGTGCTCTGAAGAACACCTTAGTGGCCCGAAGAATATCCTTCTTATCACCAACGATAAGCTCGACATCCTCACCGAGGGGTCTAATGCTGGAGATGATTTTCATCAGCCAGGATTTGCTGCTGAGATTGGAGCACAAGATTATTAGTGCTCCTTTCTCAATATATGAGCCTGAAAAGACTGGATATGATCCGTCTTCCAGGCATTCAAATTTAGCCATGATGGCCTTTTGGACAGTTCTGCCCTGTTCCTCGGAGAGCTTGTCTTCGGGGAATCTTTTGGGCACAACTGCCATTTTTGTAGAGGCTAGAGCTTCTCCAAACGAGGTTCTGGGTTGCACCGATGTCGATGCACCGTGCTCACCAGACTGTTTGTGTCTCTTCCTCTGGGTTTCAGTAGATGGGGGAGTCCGTGCTTCGGCTCTGCCGCGCTTCAGGCCCCCCTCTTTGTTTGCAGGAGGATCGGTGGCTGTCAAAGCAGCACCTCTGTTCCTACGTTTATCGAACTTCTTCGGGTCAAAGTCCTTTCCAAACTTGGCCTTCAGTGCTCGTCTTCTCTCCGATTTGGACATCCTCGGCTTACTTTGTGCCATTTTGAGCGTGACCAACTGCTTAGTAGCGTCCGTCAGCTCGGCTGCAAAGCCGGGGGTGTCAGGATTTTCCCGGAGGAGGTCTTCATCCAGCTTAAAGCCCGATTCAACCTCCTCCATTAACACCTCCATGTCCCCAGATTTCGAAGCCTGCTTAGTGGCCACTTCTAGTCCGTCTTCATGGGGCGTTTCTTTGTTTAGTGGTTGAACCATGAGAGCATGCTCTGAGGCTGCTTCTGGTTCTGGTTTGACGGCCGAGCTTCCAGCTTGTGGCTGGTACTCCGCCGAGGTTTTTTGTTTTTTTTTTTAATTTTTGTTTTGGTCCATATTGGTTCCCACGATTAGTGCAGGGTTCTAAAAGGTCCACCACACAGAGCCCGCATGTGAGGTAAGGCTAAATTGAAACCGGAGGTCGCCAGGTATCCGGAGTCCGCATACTAGAGTCTAAGCTCCCCCTTAGACACGCATCCTTCGGCATATGCTGTTCCACCTTGGATTGGGTCCACAGATTGTGGAAATAGTGGGAATTAAGAATAAGTGAACGTCCACAGGAGCCTCAAGCTTCTTGGGACAGAAGACAGAAGAGAGATAGGACAGATTATAGAGAGGTCAAAGAATGGTTGACGACCTCATTTTGGTTGGGGTGGTGAAAGAAGAAACAGGAGGGGGAAGGGAAGGGGTAAGACGTCCCATGCTTTAGCCGCTTTCGGTGCCGCCATCCGGCAGAGCATCAGGCCACACCGAAAACGTTGCCCATCCTGTACCGCGGGGAGGCGCATGAGTCCGCTCTTGCTGCCACCATCTGCACCCTCGGACCAAGGACCGCCTTCCAGCAAAAAGCCTTCCAGCAGAAAGATCCGAGGGTGCAGATAATGGCTGCTTCACAGGACTGGGACCCCCTTTATTTAACGCTTCCAGTAATTATTATTAATTTTCCCTTAGTTCAAGGAGCTCACAAAGCAAATTGTATCTTTTTTTTTTTTATTACTTATCTCAAGAACGAGTTCTTTGGAAAGTTTCTCGATCACAATCTATATTAGTCACTTAGATGTAGTTGTTAACCAGTATATATCACTTTTTGCAACAAATTAACCCTTCAACCGTCACTCGACCCCATTTCGAGTCGAGTGTTGACGCTTGGTTTAGTTTATCGATCATAAAACACGTATTTTGTAATTCACCATTTCACCCACTTAGAATCATCCTATCGCAATAAATAAAATACTGTTGGAAAGCTAATGTTCTGTAGATGCATAATCATGCAAAAAAATAATAAAAATACCACAAAACGTTATAAATAATATTAAAAAAATTGCTAAAGTTTGCATATTTTTATGCATAATATCAAAGATTTGAAATGTACGGTTGTAAACAGAAATGACGCCATTCTTTCTCAGATGATCTCACAAATCTATTTTTCTGTCAAACAGATCGACCACAACACTGTTCTGTAGATCACATCTTTCTCTTACGGTCTGTGCTTTCCAAATCTTTCTATCAGTTATAGTTCGTGAGAAATATCTATTCTACGAAGTAGTAACCAAACCGAACCAGACTCATTTTTCTTTCAGTGCAGTTTACTAAATAGGATATATTGATTTCTTACATCAATATTTTGTAACCCATCTTTACACTATTTGGAAGATGAAATTAAGATCTTTCTGTTGGTACCACTCATTATGTCTTGGAGCTATTTTAGGTTATTATTTCTGACTTGCAAGTTACTGTTTGACTCAGGCTTGTTTGTGTACTAAAATGACATTGTGATAGGCGTAGTGCGTGGCTTAGGATTATTTCTGTGAACTTATTTTGTTAGGTATGTTTATTTATTTATTATAATTTGTGTATTGTTTGTAGAATTTATTGTTTGAGTGAATGTTATTGTCAGACATCTAATACTGAGGCTGTCTAAAGATAGGTTATGTTATATCTGGTCTAACCTTTTTAGCAAATTTCCATTTGTTTACATATAAAAATAATTTTGTCTAATGAAAATTTTATAAATTGATTATGTTTTTACCAAAATGTATATACATTTATATAGGCCTATCTTTAAATTCTTTGAAAAAATGCAGATATATGTAAATATAGATTCATTTGGCATTTTGCCTTTGGTTTCTGTAAGAATTTTTGATTTCTGAGATACTAACTAATGGAAATTTTATAAATTGATTTTTCTTTTAAGCAACTTTTATCCACAAATATATTACGGATCTCTAGTAATACTTGAAATTTTTTTAAAAAAATTTTGTATGGTGTATGTTACCTTTTCTGTGGAATTTTTACCTCGGCCACCGGACGATTTTTTGATTCCTGACCTAATAACTCAAAATGTTTTGGATCTAAATTTTTTTTCACTACACAACTAAATTCTTCTATGCACCTTTCTGAAGGAAATGATAATTTGTGTTTTGCATAATATTTCTATTTTTGGTGATTTTTCCAAATTAAGCCTAACATTTTCCCTTTTTTCGTAAAACAATTTTTTTTCCCCTAAATATATTCACAAATATTATACAAAATTTTTGTATATCTTGAAAAAAGGTGGTAAGCTATTGATTTTGGATGATACAGGTTTTTCTGAAAAATGTTAACTTCATTTTTTAACACCGAAACTCCAAAACCGTTTCATATAATTTTTATTTTTTTATTATTTTTTTTTTTACATAATTTTACACATCTTTCTGAGAAAAATGATATCCTATTAGAAGTTTTGTATAAAAATAATATATTTTATTAATTTTTAAACAAACAAAGATAATTAACATCTGCCGGATAGAGGGTTAAGGATTTATGTATTATAAAATAAAAAATTAAAATGACAAGTATAAGTAATAATAGAATGTATAAATGGTGAATTAAGTCAAATGATTATAACAACTCGAGGAGGGGGTATAGTAGAAGATTGTAGGGATTTATCATTAGGGTATAATAGACAGATAGAAGGGAATATAGTTGAGATGGAAATTAATGAAAAACTGATAGGAAATGAGGGTATGATGATGGATATGTTTAAACAGATGGTGGATAAATTAATTAGATCAGAATATCCTAGATTTAAATCATAAAATAGAACAGAGTAGTTTAGCACAGAAGCAGAATTATTTAGAATTGATGAATAAATTAGACCCGAATCATTTATAATTGATGAATAAATTAGACCCGAATCACTTAGAATTGATTAATGTATTAGATCAAAATAGTTTAAACCCTAAAAAAGAGTTATACTGAAGTTATAACTAAAGAGAGTGAACATGTTAGGTTAGAGAAGAAATCATAAAGCAGGTTTTAAAGGTAGAAGGAAATTTTAGCTGTTTTGAAAACGGAATAGAAGTAAAAATTTACCAATTAAAAGGGAAAGTAGAGGAAAATAATAATCATGGTAAAATTACTAGGACTATAATAGATTTTTAGAAAGGGGAAATTGAAAAGCTTTTATAGAATTGTTAGAAATGTGTAACAAAGATGGGGGGGGGGGGGAGAGGTAATGTAAGTTAGTCTATTTGAGGAAATATTTTAAAGGGCATTCTGGGATTTGGTATGAGACATATAAAAAAAAAGAATGAAAAGATGTTGAACAATTGAAGCAGGTTTATTTTAGAGGGGTTTTGGTTTTGGGAAAAACAGGAAGATTCGAGAAACAGAATAATGGTAAGTAGGCCATATATGAGACTAAGTAGAGGGGGCAAATAATTTTGTGTAGGCCTCTGCAATAAGGCACTAACCAATACTTCATTAGACCAAAACATAATTTTAGCTTCCGAACGATTAAAAACAAAAGCACAACACTGTAAATAATGACAAGAATCAAAATCGGGGTCATCAGGATTTGCCATTATTGTTATACGAAAAACAAAACAAAAATATCAAGAACGTACACTTATTTATAACAAAAAAACAAGAACTTCAAAAGTGAGCAAGAATACAAGAAAGAGAACATAACAAGAACAAGAATACAAAAGTAAAATTTTGGAATAGATATCAGTCAGCGAACATATCTATTCCAAAATAAACACCGAACAGCTCAGTAAAACAGATTGCGTCTATAGGCGTAAGCCGCGGTGAGAACACTTGCGATCGTATATTTAATTTGTTTTGGCGACAGAACACAGATTGATATGACCTCACAGACATTGCTTATATATTTTTTTGTCTAAATATACTCAATGAACATCACTCTGCACTCTATTGGAAGTTTCTTGAACTTTGGAATCATCTAAGCAGGTTTTTGTGTTTAAAGGCGCTAACCATGTTTAGATATTGGGTCGTGCCGCGTTTAAAGGCGTTAGCCGCCCGTTAAGGGTTAAATAATTCTTTTAATTCTATTCTGGTCTGTTTGAGATCAGTCAAGTTAAATTAGAAAATGTTTATATAGTTATAGATCCAAAAACATGTATGGTTCAGGGAACTTATAATCTAACCAATTGAAGCTTTTTTATAGACCAACTAGTTAGGTGACAAATAAGGGAGGATGGTTGGGTTTCGGTAGTTGAAACATTACAGACAACATTAAAGGGTAATGTGACTAGGCGACTCACAAAGGTTTTACTTTGTACTGAGTAGGGTTTTAACATAACTGTTGTATGTAAGAAGATTGGTTGTTTTCTTTGATGGGAGAGTCTAACTGGTGATCAGAATGACATACATAAATAAGCGGGCAAGAAGTGTCCAAGTGGGAGTGAAAGGGTCAATGATCTAGCTGGTCGAAGTCTTAGTTTGCAGTTGGAATAATAAAAAAATAGTACAAATTAAAACAATGTAATTAATAATTACTTATATACTATTATATACCAAGCACCAATACTTTCCAAGGTAAGCCTGTCTCCTGTCCATACAAAATCTAATCTAATTAATAATTTGTGAGAGCCAGTTTTTAAAAATTTATATATTAAATATAATAAAACAATTTTTTTTTTTTCCATTTTGTAACATCCACTTTTTATTAGTCTAGCCGACCAATGGTTTCGCCTGCTAAGGCATTGACGAGGCTGTATTACAGACTGAAAAAACTTTATTAGAAAAAGAGGGAAAAAAAGAGAAAAAAAGACCACTAGCACTCGAATAGTGTAGTAGCATCAGGGTTGGGAGAGAACAGTAGTTGGTCAAGAGAGACTTCATAGAAAAGTTCAGGTTATGAGAAGAATCTAAATCAACAAAAATGGAAAAAATGTGTATGTCCAGCTATGGTCACTCGTTATTTCCAATCTTGTACACACTATAGGTAAGCCTCTGATGGGCTCAAATTCCAGAGATAACATTACAAAATCAAATTAACATTCAAAGTGAGACAGGATATTGGCTACATAATTTTATATGTTAATTTCCTACCTGATCCTACCCACCCTACATTCCATCTTCTTATTTACTTCCTAAATGTTGTTTCTCATTTATAAATGTTCAGTGCAGGGCAAAACTAGTAGATAATAAACTCATTTGTCAATTATAAAGGTGCTTGGTTTATCCTTTTATAAAATGGCTGTATTATCAAACAATTCTCCATACTACATCTTCACCATTATGTATGTTGTAAATGCTTATTTGTATCCCTACATTTGTATTTCAGCCAGTAACTTCTCCTGCAGAGTGTCCAATGGATGAAGAACCGATATGTCATCAGCTCCATTCCTGCCAAGCTTGTTCAGCACAACAACATTGTCATTGGCATTATAATGGTCCTTGTAGCAAGACCATAGCAAATCTTTCTATTGAAGAACAACAGGTATTTAAAACAATTTATTTGTAGGTTTTCCTTTAAAAACATAGAATCTGTTGACATTGGTAACTTTGAAACATAGACATACAGTATGCCATGATTCATCAAACCATTCAGTGACATGGTTCTTTATCAAACTCGCAGTAGTTGATAACGAGTTTTCTCTGAAGATAATAATTCATATATAATCCCAGAATACATGTTGAATTATAATTCATATAGGGTCAGATTTATGTCTTTGGCGCTCGAAGGTCCATTAAAAATAATGCTGCCAGAGGGACCGCCCTTCTCTCCCAACTGTTATAAACCTTTCTGTGAAGCCTCGTAAAAAAATAATTAAATTTAGAAACACAAACAGAAGTCATCAAACTCAGTAGGTACATGTTATAGGAAATGATTTTGTATTGTAATAATATTGCTGTGACGTATTTTTGTAGATCATATATCATCATTATGGCCATTAATATAAATAGCGTAACACATAACAAACTAATACAACACATTATTATAACAAGCACAGCAGATATTAATAATAATAAATAAAAGTTACATCAATGACTAACAATGAAATATAATAAATTATCAAATGACAAACTTTAAATTAAAAATTAAACAAATAGTCAGGGCAAAAAACGGGGAAAACAGTGTTTACTTTGATCCAGAGTGAAACTGCACGAAATGACTTGTGTCATAGCTCCTTTTATTCCTTAGAATGTCTAGATCGAAGTTTTAAACAGTTTTTTGCGGAAACTAATAATTTGTTTATTTATTGAATATAAACAATAAGAATAATGTCTGATTAAACGTAATATAAAATAAGGGACTGGGTTCATAAATTGATGAAGTTTTTTGATTTTAAAGTCATTTTCCATGTTTTTGGGGTCGCTCTTTCCAATTCTGATGTCCAAAAAGTGCTCATCCTAGAGGGCGCCACAGGAAAAATTAACATAACATGCAGGTAATGACAAATTAAAATAAATGAAATAAGGAATTATTTTGGTGAATTCATGTCATTCTTTGATTTCAGTGCCATTTTTTAAGTTCTCTGGTTCGCTCGTTCCGATACTGATACCAAAATTGTGCGAATCGTAGAGGGCGCCACCGACAAAACTATTACAAGGTGAAAATGGTGACATTAACATTATATGAAATGATGCAATTTTTCCATAAATTGGTGTAATTTTTTTATGGTCTTTGGGTCGCTTGTTCCGATGCTGATGTCAACACTGTGCCGATCTGAGAGGGCGCCACAGACAAAAACAATACAAAGTGAAAATTATCATTGTCAATGAAAATTTGAAAACAAATGAATATTGTCTAATCAATTGAATAAGGATTTGGATTTTTGACCTTAGAATTGGAATCAGCAGCATCAAAAATTTCGAGGATATTATATTCAAAATTCTCCATATTTTGAGCTTATATACTAGTCTTCTCCGTGACGCCCTCTAAGGATTCGCACAATTTTGGCATGAGTATTGGAACGAGCAACGCAAAATAACATTAAAAAACTTTGAAATCAAAAAATAACATTAATTTATGTAAATAATGTTTTATTTTTGTTATCTTTATTTCTCATTATTTTCAACTTGTAGCCTACTGGTTTTGCCTGTGGCGCCCTCTCAGAACAGCACAGTGTTAACATCAGTATATGAACGAACGACCCAAAGACCTAACGATATTACATCAATTTATGGAAAAATTGCCTCATTTCATATAATTAAATGAGGACAAAATAATAGTCTAAGAAACAACGAACAATCTCAATACTAGGAGGTGGGTAATATGGAAATAGAGTGTGGATGGGGTGAGGAAAGGAGAAGAAGCTTTGAAAGACGAATGATAAAATTATTCCTTTCAATTTACATTGGACAAATTGGCATGTATGTATGAAACTATTTGGTGACAATACTTCAACCACTTTGTGCATTCATTAAAAGAAGAACGTTAAAGGACATTAAAAGACGATGAGCAGCGGTAAAACGGAACAAGAGACGGGATATGCTAGTGGAGAAATACTCGGATTTACATATTTACAGAACATCTTAAAATTGCATGGACTGCTTGCTATGAAGTGCTTACGAGACATGAGAGCGTGAAAGCAAGTCTCATCTTTAAAACAAAGAACTCTTGTATATTTTCAAAATAAAAGAATTTAATATAATTTCCTCGGTTTTTATGTTTGTTAGTACTGTTATTCTACTTTCTAACTCAAATGTGTGGACTTCCGCATATCCTGGTCAAGTCCATCCCAAATTAATCTGAATAAATGTAATTTCACTGTACATTAACACCTGAGATATTATAAATATATCCTTAAAATATATCATTATTATTATGACTAAAATACCACAAATTATATGTTTCTAAAGGGGTGCACACCAGGGAAAAAGTATATTTCCTAGGCCATGGCATTGCTTAGAAAATATAGGCTAGATAGACTACTTAATAATATATCTAAATATTAACCTTTTCTATTTATTTCAGGAAAATGTTATCTGTACCAATAGTTGTGCTCAGTTTTCATCTTGTTTGAACTGTACACAAGAAGAATGCATTTGGTGTCAAAATGAGAAAAGATGTGTAGATAAAACTGCTTACACTGCAAGCTTTCCTTATGGGCAATGTAGAGAGTGGACAACCCATCAGGCACGATGTAGATCTACTGCAGGTATGTCAATATGTCGGATGATTTGAAACTTATAGACCTGTGTGAATATTTAAGAATTGTTCTCCAATGGTCCGAACTGGCTCACACCATCTTCAATCTAGCTTCCCATTATATCCTAGACAGGTCTTTTCTTCTCTGTTTGCCCAGGTTATTCCAGACTAAGAGATGGTCCTTGTTCATCCTTGAATGTTTACAGTCACATAATGTCCATTTATCAGAATCAAAAATACTAATCCTATTTAAATATTCCGGTAGGTAGTCATGTCAAGTTGAGGAATGGAAAGTTGCAACTGATGTTTTTCTCTGATACATGTGATGTTGCAATTGATCTTTGATTTTCTCGTACAAGTATGGTATTTTTTCATATTGTTTGTCTTGTAAGTTTTCTTTCATTTTGTGAATAAATTCCAGAAGAGAAAATATTTTATTGCACAAAAAAGTAAGTTGAAATTGTTGTTGTTCATTACTAGCCCTAAAACAACATAGGTAGTTTTCAAGTACTTTTCTGCAGTGACTGTACCGAAACGGTAATGCTAGCTAGGTTGATTTAGCTCCATTTCAAGAATAATTCCTTGATTCTCTTTATACAATTGTGTGTAATGCATAACCCGATAATTAAAAAAAACGTTTCATTCCAAATTATTTAGAAAACGCCACAATATCACCTTCTCTTGTCTCATTTAACATTGTCTCACAAAATTGAAGTCTATAATAGGATCGTCTTCTATTATACTATATATGAGACATAATTTATAATGCTTGAATTTAGCCTGATGTAATATGCTTTCAACAGAAGTTTTGAAATACAGTTGTCCCTCGCTATTCGCGGGTTCGTGTATTTACGGAACACCCGGTAGAAGGTGTCACATGTCTATCTATGACGCATTTCCCAGCATTTTACCTCTGTTCAGGCAAAATCCTTCACCTGACCTTGGACATGGTGGACATCGAGGCGTTGAGTTAGTAGTGTGTTTTCAAGTCTTAGTTGAGAGCTGTTATTTAGAATTTTCTTTTTTTCGTGTAAACTTTTCAATTTTTTTTTCTTTTTATTTTTTATTTTAGATATTTTTAAATGCTTTTTCCATATAATCTCATCCCAAACAAATCTTATTTAATTCACTTTGAGTTAGTAGTGTGTTTTCAAGTTTTAGTGCTGAGGAACTTATTTTTATCACGTAACCATTTCTAATTTTTTAATTTTTTTCATTTACATTTTTACGAATTTTTATTTTTTATTTTCAAAAAATGTCTTCTAACAAACAAGTTATGCCTGTGGTTAAAAAAATTTACTTTCTTGATAGACTTCAACATGGTGAAAGTATAGCTTCAGTAGCAAAATGCTGTAATATAAATGAATCAATCATCTGAAATATATAAAAAAGTGAAGAAAACAAACTCAAAAGTGTAACGTCCATTTGCCGTGACACGAACATTGAAAAAACTGAAAAAGAATTGAATTTATGGATTGAAGATCAATCTCAGAAAAGGGTGCCACTCAGTTCTGTTATTGTTCGACAAAAAGCACAACATTTATATGACCATTTTGTTCTAAATAAGGGTGAATGTAGTGGTGAAAATAAACCAACATTTTCAGCCATTAAAGGTTGGTTTGAAAAATTTTAAAGAAATTTTTCTCTACACAATGTAAAGATAATAGGAGAACCATCGTCTGCGGATTATGAAGCAGCTAGTTCATTTCCAAAAAATTTTAAGAAATTTTATCTGAAAGACTATTTACCGGAACAAGTTTTCAACGCAGATGAAACAGAGTTGTTTTGGAAGAGGATGCCTTCTCGGACCTTCTTTGTGAAATAACAAAAGTCGGCTCCAAGTTTTTAAACACCAAAGGATCGATTAACTATCCTATTTTGTTGCAATGCTAGTGGACACATTCTAAAACCAATGATTGTTTATAAAGTGATAAAGCCGAGAGCGTTTAAAGGGAAAGATAAAAATCACCTACCAGTTTTATGGAAAGCAAATAAAAAAGCGTAGGTAACAGCAGCTCTTTAATTTGAGTAGCGTAGGTAAATTGAGTGGTTTAATTTGTGTATAAAAGCAGTGTGTTTGTTTGAAAACAAACTCTTTACCCTTTAAAGCTCTACTTGTTATATAGACAATGCACCTGGACATCCACAGGAAATAAAATCTTTGCATCCTAATGTAGATGTGTTATTTCTGCCACCCAACAAAACCGCTTTGCTTCAGCCATTGGATTAAGGTATTATCGCATCATTCAAAGCCTATTATCTGCAACAAACTTTCAGTGGATTATTAGACAAAATGGAGAATGATCAAATCGTTAACTATAAGTCAATGCTGGAAAAATTATAATATTACCGAATGCATTGCTATCATTAAAGAATCTGTTGATGAAATTAAATATTCGATGATCAAGTTTTGCTGACGAAAACTATGGCAAGATGCCATATTGAAAGACATTGCTCCTGCAACTGATGAAATTGTAACTGACATTGTTTCAATGGCACATGAAATTGAAGGCGAAAGTTTTAATGAAATTAAAATGTCTGACATTCAACAGCTCTTGCAATGTGAAAACAAAGAACTTACAAAAAAATATCCTAAGGATCTGATAACGGAGCCTTTATCGAGTTATCAGGAAGAGGATGAAGAAAATGAAAAAGAGGTTACACCTGATTAAAATTTTAAATCAGTGAATGAAATTTTGGTTTTAGTTCAGCAGCTAGAAACAAAAGTTTCAGAAATCGATCTTTCTGTAGAACGGTCAACTATTTTTAGATGAGAGCTTCAAATTGCATTAGCACCGTACATTGTATTGCATAAAGAACTCGAAAAAATAAAAAACAGACTAAAATAATTTTTTTTTTTTTACAAAACAAGAAAACTTCATTTACAAAATATTTTCTTTTTAGGTTATGTAAAAATTTGTTTAAAAAAATGTTTTTAAGTTCTTGGATTTAGTTAATAGTTTTAGTATTAGTGACATATGATTTTATAAGTTTTACAAGAACAAATATTATACAGGTATACGTTATAAGTAAGAAATGTTAAATTATTTTCATCCTTCTTCTCTTAATAAGATTCATACCCCATTTTTCCCATAATTGTTTGGTTTCGCTATTTGCGATTTCGTCATTCTCAGCAAGTTCGCAGAACATAACCCCATGAATAGCGAAGGACAACTGTATTCTGTTCAAGAGCAACTTTGTAGGTACTGTCATCATGGAGAAATGGAAGACTAGATGGAGGAATAAACACCGAAATGAAGATTGGTCGTACTGAGAGTAAACTATATGAAATATCTGCAGATCCGAATTGGTTTAACCCTCTACACTGCAGATGTTAATTCTCTTCATTTGTTTAAAAATTAATAAAATATATTATTTTTATACAAAACCTAACTTATAGGATATCATTTTTCTCAGAAAGATGTGTAGAATTATGTAATATATATATATGTTAAGTGTCAAAAAATGAAGTTAACCTTTTTCAGAAAAACCTGTATCATCCAAAATCAATAGCTTACCACCTTTTTTCAAGATATACAAAAGTGTTGTATAATATTTGTGAATATATTTAGAAGAAAAAAATTGTTACATTTTCAAAAAAAAAATTGTTTTACGAAAAAAGGGAAAATGTTAGGCTTAATTTTAAAAAAATCACCAAAAATAGTAATATTATGCAAAACACAACTACAAATTATCATTTCCTTCAGAAAGGTGCATAGAATTAAGTTGTGTAGTGAAAAAAAATTAGATCTAAAAAAATATTGAGTTACAGTAGAACCCCTCTTAACCGGTCTAGTCGGGACTGACACCCAGGCCGGTTGCCTGTTTGGCCGGTTAATCCGAGGTTCCCATGAAAAATCGGTTTTCGTTCAAAGAAAGCTTATTTAATCAGGCAGCGCTAAGAATTATTCAATTAAAATGTTATTGCAACTCATTTTATTGTACATAAATGTATCGTATATATTATGTTATGTATATTATACATCAAACATGAAAAAATTAAACACTAAAAAGCTTTTTTACAGATTCCCCTCTGTCAAGTCTTTTGACACATTTAACCGCGTCTCAAACGAAACCAACAAACGCTTCCGTTTTCGTACGTAGATCATAAACAGTCAAAGACAAAAAGAAAACTGAAAAGATATGTTATATTTTCCATAATGTATACTAAATTGATTCGTGGAAAAAAAGCTGCCCATCAAACTTTTTGTATGTCTGCTATACCGACGAATGCCAATGCCGCGGTGTTTTTATGCCGCCGACAATGGGATACCGCTATCGACAAAATCGTTTGACTCGCCGCTGCTATGGTGTTTCAATTACAATTTATTTTCGGAAACTCTCATCCAACCAGTACACTACGATATAGGCCGGTTAATCCGAGGACTGGTTAATCCGAGGCCGGTTAACAGAGTTTCTACTGTATTATGTCAGGAATCAAAAAATCGTCCAGTGGCCGAGGTAAAAATTCCACAGAAAAGGTAACATACACCATACAAAATTTTTTTGAATTTTTTCAAGTATTACTAGACATTTAGGTATTACTAGAGATTTGTAATATATTTTTGGATAAAAGTTGCTAAAAAGAAATAATCATTTTATAAAATTTTCGTTAGTTAGTATCTCAGAAATCAAAAATTCTTACAATAACCAAAGGCAAAATGCCAAATGAATGCCTATATTTACATATATCTGCATTTTTTCAAAGAATTTATAGATAGGCCTATATAAATTTATAAAATTTTCATTAGACAAAATTATTTTTATATGTAAACAAATGGAAATTTGCTAAAAAGGTTAGACCAGATATAACATAACCTAACTCTAGACAGCCTCATTATTAGATGTATGACAATAACATTCACTCAAAACAATAAATTCTACAAACAATAATACAGATATTATAATTTGTATACACAAATTATAATAAATAAATAAACATACCTAACAAAATAAATTCACAGAAATAATCCCAAGCCATGCACTACGCCTATCACAATGTCATTTTAGTACACAAACAAGCCTGAGTAAAACGGTAACTTGCAAGTCAGAAATAATAACCTAAAATATAGCTCTAAGACATAATGAGTGGTACCAACAGAAAGATCTAAATTTCATCTTCCAATAGTGTAAAGATTGGATACAAAATATCGATGTAAGTAATCGATATATCCTATTTAGTAAACTGCACTGAAAGAAAAATGAATCTGGTTCGGTTTGGTTACTGGTTTGGTTTGTAGAATAGATATTTCTCGCGAACTATAACTGATAGAAAGATTTGGAAAGCACAGATCGTAAGAGAAAGATGTGATCTACAGAACAGTGTTGTGGTCGATATGTTTGACAGGAAAATAGATTTGTGAGATCATCTGAGAAAGAATGGCGTCTTTTCTATTTACAACCGTAGGCTACAGTTCAAATCTTTGATATTACGCATAAAAATATGCAAACTTTAGCAATTTTTTAAATATTATTTACAGGTATAACGTTTTGTGGTTTTTTTGCATGATTATGCATCTACGGAACATTAGCTTTCCAACGGTTTTTTATTTATTGCGATAGGACGATTGTAAGTGGGCGATTTGTGGAATTGCAAAATACATGGTTTTGAGTCGATCAAGCGTCATGGATTGACCCATCTGGGTCGATCGCCAGATAGATGGTTAAACGGGTTCCTCAACCGGTGGGCACTTTTGCAGCAAGAACAAGAATGGACCATAAAACAAGACAATTTCTACATTGTTTCAATATAGACTGGTCACCCATGTATTGCATCTGTGTAGAGAAAGATGAGACATTGGAATATGTGCTGTTGAAATGCCAGAGATGATTTGAGAAGAGAGCTCGGAGGTGAAGGTTTTGTAAATATATAAACCACTATACAGTTGAAAAAATTGCAATGAAAGCATTTAACGGGCACAGGCACAACCTAGTGGTGGAAGCCAGTAGAGTAAGAAGTAAGTTCAATACAGATCTACTTTCATCAGAACATTTTATGTACATTCGTCTTCCATGTTGGTGGAACAGTGATTATTTCACTGTTCAAAACCAGTTTAGGAAAACTCATTTTTTCTGTAGTAAACATTTTCATAACAAGAATACCAACCATATCAATATTATATCCATTAAAATATTTAATTAATCTAACTTAAATCAGTATATAACAGATATTTGATTGAGTAACAATGCACTCCAGTGATTACATCATTAACTGTCAAATGAAAACAAAAGAATGTTAAGTAAATACAAGATTTTCTTGTTGCAATTTTAATTACATTTGAAATATGTAGAGGCGTGACTTTTGTCTCACTCTGTATAATTATTTCATTATTTTGTATAGTATGAAAAATTTTCTATTTAATTTTTTCACAAATTATTCCGGGACATTTTTGTTTAGGACGATCTGCGTGTAGTTTCTATCGAACTTGTTGGGCTTGCCGAGATGACCCAGAATGCGGCTGGTGTGACGATGGCTCTGGAACTGGTCTTGGCGATTGCTTGCCTGGAGGAAATATTGGTCCACACCAACCAGATTACGCTTGCCCTTCAGATCATTGGTTTTTTACTTGCTGCCCAAGTAAGTATTTAATTATAAAAGATAAATTCAATCTGGAAATACAATAATATGTTATATTATAAATGTACAAGTTGTGACTGGATGACTATCCTATGGTAAAACAAACTATAATTGACTATGTATTCCCTATTGAAAGTGGTATCTGGTATGTCAGGAGAAATGCTTCAGAAAATTGAAAGTATTTCAGGAGGAAAGGTCGAAACTACAGGCAATGATAGAACATAAACTTTTATAGAAACGTTACATTTTCCGTCTGTCTGTCCATGAGTGTTAAAAAAATTATAAATCACAACTCGGTTGAGATATTCTCTTTTAATTTGATTACAGATGCACATAGTCATGCCTTTGAGGGGGAGGGAAGTTGAAGGGGCTGCTTCTTTATCTTTTCTTTTTCTCTCCCACATAAATTTCCTCCTAAGAACTAAACCAGCCACAATTCAGTGCCCTCTTTTGGCATTCACATCACTTTAAACACCCACTAAATTAATTGCTGACTCTTAATTGCCAGTTCATTGGAATATATTTGTTAAACTATATAAGGTCGTCAATACTATGTTTATATATCTGTATGTGTAGGATATTTAACCCTTTACAGAGTGCTGAAAAACTTGTAAAAGAGATTATCCTCTTTTTTGAAATTTTATTTATTTCCCTGGTTTATTAGGCTATAAAGTTGTTATAAAAAAATAAGAATATCAGGTTTTGTGTTCTTTTTTAAAAAAAAGTGGTCATCAAAAAGCTGAAAAAATTGTAAATATGTGTAATTATAAAAAAATCGCTTACAAACACTATTAATTGGCTTACTTTGTACGATAATAGGGGAAAACAATGTGAATTATATTGTTTGGTAATCAATATTGTTTTCTTTTTTACTACTAACTTATGAAAGAAGTTACTAGCAATGTAAAGTAGAAAGGAAATAGACAATAGAAATTATAATTAGCACTCGAAAATATGGCATTCATTATCCTGTGTACAAAGTCATCAAAATTTGAATCTTCAGGATTTGCCATGATAAATTATTGATAAAATATGTCCATTATTACTAAAAACTATCTAATTTACACACAAAAAACTATATAAACTAATTTAATTAGCGTTTGGAACAATGTTACATTTGGCATGAATCCACATCAACTGTGTCCACAGGGTTAAAGAAATTATTGATAGAGACTGACCCATGGATGAAGGTGACTTGTGTTCATTTTTCTTTGTTGTTTAACCTTTTGACCGCCTTACACTACTGTACAGTTTTAGTCTTCACTGCCAGGCTTCTGTGGTGAATGCATGACCTTGACTGCCAGCGTTTCTTGAGTCATGTGTTGTGAGACCACCAAGCCACAAAACAAATGAAAACACCCCCACTTCCATCCACAGGTTAGATCATTGACCTTTCTTTTGTCATTTCTCAACCCCTTTTACTCTCACCTTTCCTTTTGTCTCACATTTTTAGTTTAGACTTGTTTTGTTTTCAATTTAGTTGCTTGAAAATGCCTAACGTCGAAACATATGCCGCAATTAAAGCTGTTTTGTGGAATTGAATAATCGTCTCATTATTTCCATTATCATGGAATTCCATCATGTACCGACTGTTGTAACATTAAAATATGTGTAACATTCGGATATTTCAATTTCAATTTCAATTTCAATTTTCAATTTCAATTTTATTAGTCCTTTCTTGACAAATATTACATCTGTATAAGACAAGTCATAACACAATGATAACCTACAAGCAGGTATGCAATACGATAAAGTACAATTATTATTGATAACACTAGCAATATAACAAAATTTATAAAATAGCAAATATTATAGTAAAATATACACATACAATTTATTATCTACAAATAATTTTATTTTATTTTATTTAAATTCCAATTTGTTTACGTATGTAGAGCACAATTTATGTGAGATGCATCAGCAGAAAACTATTACCAACAAATTAACAGTATATTCTTCAAAAATACCATTATAAACATTTCAAAAGCATACACAACAAACTATCAAAGTAAGATTAAACCTATAAACAATTAAAAAGCACCATCAATATTAAAACTTTTAAAAATATGACTGTAAACAGTACACAACAAAATAATTAAAATATATCATTGTAAATAACAACAAAACTAGTCTTTTTGTCAATTTTACATTATATTACAATTTTATTAGTCTTTTTGACAATTCCACATTGCACCCAGACAAGTCAACAGAACACTATTACCAAGAAAATGTTCAACATTTTTAACTAATAACTTCATTCAATGCAACATTTAACATTAATAACTAATACATACAATTCAACATTCAATTTCACATACCATCAAAAACAAATGCAAAAACCTACCTAGTACCATTTTTATGTACAACATGCATGACAACATCAAAATATTCACACAATACTCAACCCAGCCTGCATGCGCACACAAAGAATTCATCCACCTTATACAAACATTCTTTTATTAGAAAATGTTTTAGAATTTTTTTAAATTTAGCTAAAGGTTCCTCACGAATTAGGCAGGGTAAAGCATTGAAAAGTCTAATACCCTGTTGCATAGCACTATTTTGTGTACAACTATATTTGCATCTATTTATGACTAGGTTGTTACTTGTTCTAGTAGAATAGTTGTGTATAGTATTGTTTCGCAATAAGGTAGGTAGGCTATGCTTAATGTATAACAACACTTGGAGGACATACTTGGAGGACACTTGGATAACTCAAAACTATGTTTTAAAATGTCAGAAATCTCGTTAATAATGTTGTCAATATAATTTTTTATCTCGGTTGCTAGTTTGTATTTGACCTGGCATAACAGAATGTGAAAAAACAGCATTTAGAAATACAGAATATCCCAAAATTAACTAAATGTAATTTATTTTAGATTTCTGTACACAATCATTAAATATGTTGTTTCCAAATTGCATAATAATAATAATATTTGGTAAAAAAAAAAAGATCTGAATATAAATATAAATGCACTTACTTACAGTTTTATATATTGGAGGACCAGAGTCAATGAGTTTACTTATCTTGAGGTTGTTCGTCGACCGATGCCAACATACGGTAACCACCTTCGTTGTGTAGTAGCTGGCCTCTACTTCTTCTTGCAATCACTTCACAACGATCACACTTAACACTTTACAAGAATTACATTGTTTAAAAACAAAAGGTAAACATAATAAGTATGAGATAGCCGGGTCTTAAGCCCATGAAAGACGGCTGATGAAAAACGCAAATACGTCCGACTCCAGATATAGATAGAGAGAGAAAACACAAAATGTGTACAGGTATAAAGTTAAAGTTGTTGTGGCATGTAGCCACTAAGAATTGAAAATTATCATTAGTACTATTTTGAAATCATTAATATTTATACATTAACAAGGATTCAATCTTAAACACTATTACGTAACAAATAATATTAATTTATTCCAGGCTGTCAGTGTAATGGACATAGTACTTGTTCAAATAACAGTAATATCTGCAACCAACCTTGTGCTAATCTAACTCAAGGTCCTCATTGTGAACATTGCAGAGCTGGTTATCATGGGAACCCTGTCAATGGTGGAAGATGTGTCCGTAAGTAAGCTCTAGATTCATGGTACATGTATTTGTTAATATTTTACTTTCTCGCACAGTATAGAGAAAGTTATGAGATAGTTAAAAAAAAAATGTCAATTTTTTTGTGGGGGGATTTTTTTTGAGGTCCTCTGAATCCAAAAAAATTGTTTTTGAAATGTCTCGTAGGTCCTATGCTCTACAATCCAAACATGTGGATGGATTTGAATCAAATTGGTATAATAGGCATATTTTGGGACTTTTTTTTTTTTTCATTTTTCAGTAACTAAAAAGTTGGAGATAGCCGTCAAAAGAAGAAAAAATCGGTTTCTCTAAATGAGGAAAAATAAGATTCTCAAAATCGGCTCTGATGACTTTAATCAAATTTAGCTCATTTGTAACCTCATGTACCCAAATAAAACCATTGCAAACTACAAAATTCCAAGTAAAAAAAATAATACAGTTCAGGAATAGTTGGCCAAAAATTAAACCTTGAGTCATTAAAAGCTCAATTTTAATCAAATATGATTCCTGAGGACATATTTACGGCATAAGTGAAGCGAGTTTAAACTCTTATTTAAATATGTATTTTTTTTTTTTCCAAGATGGTATCCATGGTTATTTTAATTAATTTTATTGACAACTACCAAACGGACATTTTTGTGACAAATAGTTTTGATTGGATTGTGAGTGGGTGTCTGAAAAAGTTTGTGAAATGTTTTTGCACAGTTTATTAATTTCTTCTTCTTTTTTTTTCATTTTATAAGAGACAAATAGAGATAGTTTGTGTAAATGTCATGTAAGCAGAAATTGTCTTTATATTTTAGAGTGAAGTGGTCAACAGGTCCTATTTAAACTCTATTTTCAATATAGATACCAAAAACAGTACAGTTTCTGTATTAAGACACAAAAATTAAATTATTACTACTTAAAACAAAATAGTCACAAACAGTATTCTTACTTTGGGAGATGTCGAAAATCATAAGACAAAAAAACTCAATATTGTCTCGATCTTGTTAGAGAGACCAGTTTCATTTCTCAGGTGTATTTTTCTCGATTCGAAATATTTTTCAATTTATAAATCCCAAATTCAGATCATTTCCCGTTAAAACAGATTGATATGAAATTGATCATTAACTCTGTGTATTCATAACCTTATACTTAGTGTGGGCATAACCAAATGTCAAATACTACCACTCAAATACTCCAGTAGCATCAAGGTTGAAAAGACACAAGAGTTGGTCAAGAGAGACCTGACAGGAAAGATGAAAGACAGGACCTAACCCAAGACTACGTGAAAAAAGGTTTAGACCCAGCTACAATCCCTCGGGATTCTCTAGTTTATACTCACTATAAGCAAACCTCTGAGGTCTTTGTGGAAACAAATGTAGGATATCTTCATGTGCATGAATAAATATCCTTCCTGTAGTCAGCCTTACATCCTCTCATGCTTTATTTGTTTTTAAGAGGAAAATTAAGGTTGAATACTTCAACAAACCTCAAATAAGTTCTATGTTTAGAGTTATATATAGTACTTTAGGTATACAATATTTTGTCATGTTGCAGCATGTGAATGTAATGATCATGGAACCTTATGTGACCCTGACACTGGAAAATGTTTCTGTACAACTAAGGGCATTGTAGGAGATCATTGTGAACGATGCGATACGCAGAACCATTACCATGGTGACCCTACTAACCATGGTTCTTGTTTTTGTAAGTAAATACAATTTATCTAGTACTTTCTTCAGACCTCTAATGCTAATTCTTTTATCATGGTTCTTGTTTCTGTAAGAATAAAAGTAAAATATCAAATTTTCCTACTATTAAAATATCTAGAGTTCTATATATGTCAGTCTATTCACAAGTAAATAAACCATAAATTATAAATTTACTTTTCATGATCATTGACTATATTCAAATAAACTTAAGAATATCCACCCAAACATAATGTGGAATGAAATTTCAGCAACACATCTTGTATTAGTTCTATCTGACAAAGTTGAATTCTCTTCTTATTATATTGTTTCTTTTAAAAGATGATTTGACAGGTTTAGTTTACCTTTCAAGTATAAATGATTGTCACTATACAGTACGGAAGTTAACTTCAGCAACAATCCATTTAACAATTTTAACAAAATTTAGTAAAGATTGTTTGAAATACAAAATAACTCCTAAATATATAAATGTAAACAATAGATCCAAGCGGCTATTTTAGCCAAATCGGTAGCTGAGACAACATGGCTGAAGGAGGAGGTAAGACAATTGTACTCAAAGAAAGACAAACTCATACAGGAATTATACATTTTTTATCATTCTGACGTGGCTAAATATATACCCGATTGAATTGGAAAAATTCTTTGAAAAGTTTATAGACAAATAAATAAGTACAGTAGAAGTCCGATAATCCGGCACGTTCGGGTTCGGCTCGGTGCCGGACTACCAAAATTTCTGGTCTATCGGGCGGTGCCCCTTATTTTTAGTGTAGGCTTTGCCGTAAAACAAATGTACTTTGTTTTTTTAACTACAGTACATACATACATAAATCGTAATTATAACAACAATTAGGTTAATAATTAAACTACAAATACAGTATGCAAATACAACTAAGTTTATTTTACATTTCATATAATGTACATGTACACGTACTGTAAAACATATTTCACTTAGATTTAAAAAAGTCTGATTGAGAGTCAGTGTTACGTGTTTCCGTTTCTCTCCTTTTGAACTCGAAGGCTTAGGTTTTGAAAACATGGTCACTGTACAGTTAGAACAAAACTCACTTTGTTTATAAACAGTTTCAAAAGTTACGTACGTCACTACAGATGTACTGTATTACAGTAGAGAGTACTGAGACACAGTTTACTTCGATGTGAAAGGACACAAAACAACAACTCACAAAAAAATGGCGAAGACGCTTCGTCATTGATTAACTGTGCTCCACTGTATTTGTTGTGACAGCTGAGACTAGCCAGCCGCTAATTGTTTCCGAACAATACCCGAGCGCTTCCGGATGATCCCGAACTACCCCGAAAACTTCCGAATAGCTATCGAGCGTTTATATTTGCTTTAAAGACACACTTTTTTAAGAAAACCAAAATTTTACAATTTTCCGGAGCGATGCCGGACTATCGGGCATTCCGGACTGTTGGATGCCGGACTAATGGACTTCTACTGTAAATAAAAAACAAACAAACAACACTGACAAATAAAATGAGGTCATCATTACTCAATAAAGAAACAACAAGCTTGTACACACAAACCACAAGTTCTATCCACGCACAATTAACCTCTCTGGAATTGTATTTACAGTACAAGAAACCAAAATGCTCAAAAAAGGATTAAAGCTTAACATACAACCTAATTATAGTAACCTTTGCTTGGCACTGATTAATGTGGAAGAAGCCATCAAATAAATAAATAAATATTAGATAGAACAAAAACTCGAACATAAATTCTCCCAAAAATTATATTTACTTAATCAAACTCGTTTATTAAACTCGTATCACTGAGTCGCCATCCTCAGTGATATATGAGCTCCAATAATTAAACTAGCACTGTGCCAACCCTCGTTGTTTAAAGAATACTACGAAAAAGAACTTCAATATATTTATGGTGCTGCAATTTTTAATGGTTATCCAAAAGAAATAATGGATAATATAATAAAGAATGCGAAATTAAAAAAATAATAAGGAATCGAGAAGTACTCTTGTGGGCAGTATCCCTCGACAACAATGGGTTAAAACTGCATTTGCTACTCCAATGTCATATATTGTAAAAAAAATCACTAAGAATATATGCAAACTTAAATGTAACAATCTCAGCCGAGAATAATCTTTGTAAAATTTTAGGAAATCCAAAAGATAAAATTAAAGAACAAGATAAATCAGGAATCTATTGTATAAATTGTAAAATATGTCTGAAAAATATATAGGCCAAACAAAACGAAATTTTAAGATAAGGGCAAAAGAACATTTTGCCCACTTCAAATATAATAGGTCTGATAAATAAACCATGGCTAAACATTGTTTAGAGGAAAAACATTATTTCAAAATAGATAACTGTGTGTTATTGAAAAATGTTACTAAATTAAACAATAGATGCATGGGATACTTTTTATATTAACAAATGCCATAATATAACTGTAAATAATGAATTAGGCCCGATACAAAATTGTATATATTAAAGTAAAATATAAAATGTAGTGTTAGATATAAGATTAGTTAAGAATATTATATTAGTTAGATGTTAACTTTAAGTTATTTAGAATGATGCGAGGCATTTGTTAACGCCTTAATATTAGAAAGTAGGTTTAGGCCACATCTCTTTAGTTTTGTATAAATACGGGAGTTGGCGCAGTGCTGGTTTAGTTATAGTTTTGTTATTGTAGCACATGTATCACTAAGGATGGCGACTTTGTTGTTGATGTGGATGCAGACGTCAGTAACAATCGCTTTGTCTATTCTACCTGTTACAGTTGAACTCTTTTGTTATATTGTTTCTGTTAACAGATGATTTGACTATAGATTATCAGTTCACCTTTAATCTGTCGAATTACAGTCTACCTAAACCTGATGTGGATGCAGACGTCAGTAACAAATTATTTATCTATTCTACCTGTTAAAGTTGAACTCTATTGTTTTTTGTTAACAGATGATTTGACTATAGTTCATCAGTTCACCTTTAATCTTTCAAAGAAAGATGATCATCACTATACTCAGATTAATTTTAAAAATAGTCCACTGAAGCATGATGTGGTTGCAGACTTCAGTAACAATCGCTTTGTCTATTCTACCTGTTAAAGTTGAACTCTATTGTTACATTGTTTTTTGTTAACAGATGATTTGACTATAGTTCATCAGTTCACCTTTAATCTTTCAAAGAAAGATGATCATTACTATACTCAGATAAATTTCAAATTATAGTCTACCTAAACCTGATGTGGATACAGACGTCAGTAAAAATTGCTTTGTCTATTCTACCTGTTAAAGTTGTAAATATATAAAAAATAAAAAAATGTGGTAAACTACTTTTGTAACATAATTGCCCCATGTTGATGCGACAATTGTAAATATTATAATAAAAAGACAGGGTTAAAAATACTGATTTGATAGATTTTAAAATTGACACTTTGTACCATTACAGACTTTATGAAAAATTGCTCAGCTAAGGGCGCCAGGTGGACTTAACTCACCAATTTTGAAAAGTAAAAAATTTATTTTATTAACATGTTCTCAGGGTCGTGTTTCCTTTTTTAAGTGTACTTATCAGTGTACTTACCTGAAACTAAACATTCTTTATTAAACTCATTTTTAAACAAATATATCAATTTATTATATTAAACATCCTACCTTTATTTTTTATATTTATGTTTTACTTTTTATTAACTTCAAAATCTTGAAACTTTAGTTTAAATGTTGAGTTGCAACTTCTGGAAAATTACTCATCAAAATGAGTTAATTAGACTTATTATTTTAAACACGCCTTGAGCCATTCTATCTCAACAGAAATTATTCTTATTTGTAGGCATCTTTAATTTTTTTAAAATAGAAAAGTAATTATAAAAAGAAAATATCAAAATCATTGAACTTATAACTAATACATCAAACAATAATTAATCTAAAATGGTTTTACAACATTTAATTTTTTGGGCGCTTTATAGCACCTGTTACCAATTTGATATTGCAGAAAAGATTGTTCATTGCAATTTGCTGATTGAGTTAATTTCCTGATGATAACTCCGTCACTGTTTGCATTATGTTCGAAATGAAACCTTGTCTGTCTCTCGAAATCACCATTCAACAACATTCCCAACAACGGTCTTTGTTAAAATTACTAGTTTTCACTTCTTTGAAAGCGTCTCTTTCAGCACAAGCACATTGTCCGATTTCTACTGAAAGTTATGTCCGTTTACCCCGAACACTGTCTCTAGACTCAAAAATACGTCCAATCATCTCAAACTCCCTCTCACAACTATTAAACATTAATTAAATTGTTCTCCATTTCAAAAATTCACTCAAACATTACTACATTGTTCTCAACTATTTCCTACCAGAAATACGTCTGACCAAGTCAGACGCCGACTTACAACTCTAATAAGACACATCTTAATTCCTCAAACGTTCCTAACCAACTCTGACTACCAACTAACTTGTTCAAAATTTACTTAAAAACACATTTTATTGTCCTTTGAATATTTCTCTCATCACTCAAAAAATACGTCTGTCTATTTCAAAGGTTCCCTTCCAACTCTCACAAACACGTCCTTCTACTTCAGATATTCCCTTCTAACTGACTCCACGCATGCTTGCTTTTTATAATGCTATCACAGGGTTCACATTTCTGGTCCCACGGACATTGTTCAAATCACGACAAGCTTTGTCTATTTCCACAATACAATATCTCACTTTAAAATTTATTATACCTTATAACTAACATTTTCTGCCTTAAATTTATATTTTGGAAATCTGTTTTAAATTTTTTATTGCCCTTGTTTTAATATTATTTACAATCATTAATTTGACTCACGTTGTCTTCTCTTTAGACCAATTATAAATTTCCCCGTTTATTATCATATTTCAAATCTCAAAGCAACTATTTCTTTAGTATCAAAGCTAAAGTTAAAATTTGAGGATTACAAAGTTGTACTCTTTTGTTATATTGTTTCTGTTAACAAATTATTTGACTATAGATTATCAGTTCACCTTTAATCTTTCTATTATTGTATTTGTAGCCATATCCGATTGCTATTGTATATATAACACGATCTTATTTATACTTGCCTTAGCAATTCATTTTTGGACGTTTTCACTGTTTACAGCTGAACATCTCATTTATGAGAATCATACTTATACCAATATTGAAATAAATATGGTAATCTTGAATTGTTGCAGTAAAGGGCACAAAATGAACACTTTGGAGGCTTACCATATTTATAATGTTTGCAAAAAGGACAAAGATAAATTATTAAATGACCAGACACAATTCCAGGCAAACATGATATTTGATTTAATAGATAAGATTTCTCCCCCACCTCATTGATGACTGCCTAGTTTGAACATATATTTTACAGTATGAGATTTAATAGAATTGATGACAGTCACAACTGTGACTCGAAAAAACTTACCAAGTGATTCAAATGCTTGACCAAGTGTCGTAATGTGTTTTTACTATAGTTTTATTTTGTTTGTGCATTAAATGTGATATTAATATGTTAATAAGTGTAAATACGAGAAAAGTGTTTTTGTAATATTAGTTCTGATGATGCCTGAAATGAATAGGTTAAACAGTGAAAACGTCTAAAAATGAATTGCTAAGGCAAGTATAAATAAGATCGTATTATTTAATCTTTCAACGAAAGATGATTATCACTATACTCAGATTAATTTCAAAAACAGTTCACTGATGCATGATGTGGATGCAGACTTTAGTAACAAATTCTTTGTCTATTCTACCTGTTAAAGTTGAACTCTTTTGTTATATTGTTTCTGTTAACAGATGATTTGACTTAGATTATCAGTTCGCCTTTAATCTTTCAACGAAAGATGATCATCACTATACTCAAATTAATTTCAAAAACAATTCACTGAAGCATGATGTGGATGCAGACTTTAGTAACAAATTCTTTGTCTATTCTACCTGTTAAAGTTGAACTCTTTTGTTATATTGTTTCTGTTAACAGATGATTTGACTATAGATTATCAGTTCACCTTTAATCTTTCAAAGAAAGATGATCGTCATTATACTCAGATTAATTTCAAAAACAGTCCGCCTAAACCTGATGTAGATGCAGACTTCAGTATCACATGTTCTGTAATGGCTAAGATGAATATTACTCTTAAAACTCGTAAGTTATTTTTATTGCTTTATTTATATACATTTTAAGTATAATTTTAAAAGTTTATTTATTTATTTTTATTAAAATTAATTTTGACTGCAAAATTTGTAATGTTATGAGATCAAAAAATGTTGTGACAAACAAGTCTTTACCAAATTTGATTTTGGTCCGAAATTTCCTGAATGTTTGTACCCCTTGACAAACCAGTTTACTAAACTCACTTTACACTTCAAGAAATCTGGAGGGCTATGACTTGAAGTGACTTTCTTCCAAGAATTGACCAGTAATAGACTTTAAAAATACCAACTTTTTGCTTAGAAATATAAGATTTTAAATTAATTTGTCTTATTATGTATTCACCACAGTGAGCAGATAAAGAGCATCTAAACAAGATTTACATTGGTTAACGTAAATCAAATTTACGTGACTGTTTAGGAAAATTATACAGTAGAGGGGTACGTTAATAAGCATGCATTATACAGTAAAATTAACAATTTTATGTTACAACCGTTAGTATTATCATATCGAAGCCGTATTTTTTTAAATACTATAAATGACCAAATAAGTTAAACGACTTACATAAGTTTGCTTTTAATTAGTATCTAAAAATATCAGTTCTGTTTTATGAATAATTTTCAATTTACTTTGTTTTTTTAGGAATTTAAGTAAGTTATTTAGGTAAGAATTATTTATTTGCGTTAGAAAATATTGTCCATGTAGTTAGCTAATTGTAAAGGTTTTCCTCCCCACTCCACCTAGTGGGAGGGACTAGGTCATTGACCAGGCTAATGACTTGGCTCAATGTCATTGATTGAACTAACCATAGGAAGGAGTGGGGAAAGTACTTGTATAACGGTTTATAATATTTATAGAATTAGTGCTTGTTTAATACTCAACCTCTGAAGATGGTAATTATGTTACTGAAATGTACATAAGGAAATAAATCTTGTTTTATTGAATTGTGGTATTGGGTGTTTGATTTTAATCTTTAAGTTTGCCACAATGTGCTCAAAAGTGTAGTATTTTCTCTTGTTGTTTAAAGACGAAAAACCTCTCAGACATCATCACCTTTTAAAATAAACACCCCCCCCCCCAGCCATTGAATACCCTTAATAGCATCAGAGTCAGAAAATAACAAGAGTTAGTCAAAAGAGACCTGATAGGAAATATGAAAAAGGAGGGATCTAACTCATTACTACATGAAAAATGGTGTAGATCTGGCTTGAATTCCTCTATATTGCCACACCCATGCTGCCATACTTTTCTTTGCAAGTTCAGATAGACAAACCAAGACACAAAGGAGAGAGACGAGAAGAAGTAGCTTTTATTGGCAGGAAATAGATATCCTGGACCAGACAAAATAAATACAAATTGAAACATTCCTTCTATATAAAATTAGATTACATACCTGTTGCATTCCTATAGGCATAATGTTTTGATATTTTTTTTACTACATACAAATAATTATGGATTGGTTGTAAACTTTGATCCAAGTAAAACAAAAATCTAAGTGTCTGCATTGAATTTATATCTTATTTATATCAATATGTGGGTTGAACAGTTTTAGTTTTGTGGGTTCAGGTTCGGAATATACTAGTCTGGATGAAGTTGGAGCATGCTGTCCTTGAAGTTACCAGAAATGGGCTGTTAATGGCAGCACTAGAGGCTCTAATTTCTGAGTTTCAACCCACACCATGGAGATAAAAAGTTGGAATTAATTAAAAATATTGACAAAATGTAAATTAAATGATGGAGAATTGTGGTAAAATACATAAGGTCGGAATTAAAAACAAAAAATTGTCATAGAATGATGTTATCAATTAATTATGAGTTGTGGGAATCTGTTTCATAAAAAACAAATCACAATAATACTGTGTGATTTTAAAACTGGGGGGGGGGGGTGGCATAAACTTTGATTGAAAATATCAAAATTCAAACAGAATTCAATATATTTATATTCTGAATAAAGTATACATACAAAACAATTGTTCCATATTCTTTATTGTATTTATTGCCTCAATTGTATGCTAATGAGCAAGACTGCAGTAATCATTTGGATTGTCATAATTTAAACTAAATACAAATTTAGTCACTTTACAGAGTATTATAAATAAATATAAACACAACACAACAATAAATAACACACACACATTTTTACAGCCCCAAGTACTCTTTAACCGAACATAATGACCATTGAACCTTGTAACTCTGCAAACCTTTCAAACTCAATAACAGATTCTCCTTTTTTCAAAAATTGTGCCAATTTATTATATAACTTAAACCAAAATAGTGCATACTGCATTCAAATATTTTTAATCTATGAATTGAGTAATGAAGTATTTCCTTCCACATGGAGTAACCATGTTGGTGCTAAGTGACTTCACTCTGATTATATTTAAAGAATAATAAAATGTTAAAATATAAATACTAGACAGTGTTAAAATATTTCATTTCTGAAACAAATTTAGACATAATTGTCTTAAATTTAAGATTACACATTATTCTATATATATATTTTTTTTACATTGAAAATTTTGGCAGACTGCATCATTATCCCAGAAAATTACATATCTAAGTTGCACGTATACAACATAATATATTATCTTGATGGCGGAAATATATGAAATAGTGTGAAGTACAAAACAAGCAGAATTAAGTTTAGCATAAAGAGAAGAATATGTTTCTTCCAGTTTAGGTTTTCATCAATTACCACTCCAAGAAACTTAGAAAATAGTCTGTAGTTGCAATAGTTTCTGAAAAGGACAAAAAAATTAAAAAATTTTTAAATTTTTGGAACTAAAATGAATTAATTAGGTTTTACTTGTATTTAATTTCAGAGCATTTACTGAAAACCAATTTTCTGCCGTTATTAATGCTGATGTCATAGACTTCTCTAAATCTAGAATATTTATTTCAAAAACCTTACTCTCATAATTAAAAGTGAGAGTCATTGGTTTGACTTGTACTAATAGATAAAACACTGAAAAACTTTAAAAATAAAATACATACCTCTTTATAACTGAATTACTATACGAGGGGGGACCCAAAAAAAACGGGAATTTCGTCATAACTCCTTTATTTTAAAATATTTTTACACCAAATTTTGGTCACCTTCAAAGTAATTACCATTGACTGCAATGCACTTCTATAATCGTTTCTTCCATTGTTTAATACATTGTTGATATTCACTTACTGGAATGTTCTTTAATCCATCCAACAATTTTTGTTTCACCTCTTTCACAGTCTCAAAATGTTTACCTTTCATATCCCTTTTGAGTCGGAGGAACAAAAAAAAGTCGCAAGGAGCGAGATCCTCGGTGAATGGGGGGGGGGGGGGGGTTGAGCAATTGGTGCCATACCGTTTTTTGTCAAAAACTGCTTCACAGACAGGGCGGTGTGAACAGGTGTGTTGTCATGATGGAAGAACCAATCCCCCTGTGCACCACAAATCCGCCCTTTTTCTTCTAATGTTCTCCATCAGTCATTTTCTGATTTTTCACGAACCAGAGTGTTGATTTTGTCAATGTTGTCGTCAGTTCTTGACGTTGAAGGGTGCTTAGAACGAGGCTGGTCTTCAGTCGACATTTGTCTATTTTTAAAACGCTGAAACCACTCGTAGAAACGTCTTTTACTTAAAGTAGCTTCCCCATAAGCTGTTTTAAGCAATACAAGAGTTTCCACGGGCATTTTCCCCAACAGGAAACAAAATTTCACAGCCACACCTTGCTCCCAGCAGTCAGCCAATTTACGTTTTCGCCGAAACGGAAAAATTTCTTTCACAAAAAAAGTTCTCACAGACGAGAACCGATCCACTCTCAGCGATCCAACGTCGCACACTAACGTGTAGCAATGTGACTTGAGACTCCCTCTCCGGCCGACCGGCCACGCCCATCCCCCTCTTCTCACCAGCCCGATTCCCGTTACTTTTGGACCCTCTCGTATATAATTTCTTCTAATCTGAATAGTGTTGTTACTGTATTGTTTTTGTATTATTTGTATTTTAATATATATATATATATATTTCATTAGATAGGTTAATTTTGGATGAAGATTGTCCTCTGAATGTAAAATATCAACTCTTTGTTTTTTTAGCAAATGCAATGGAAAGGGCAGTGCTTGTCGGTGCCAACTGCTCCAGCTTTCGATCACGTTTTAACAAAGGAGATCATCAGTTCGGAGTCTCTGATAACGTGACGTTAACTACATTCTATGTATACGTTTATGACTTTCACCCTCCGCTATGGATTCAGATTTCATTTTCACAATATCCAAAGCTAAACTTGCAGCAGTTTTTTATTACATTTTCATCGTAAGTAAAATTTAAATCCTTAATTTTGTATGATTTCTTAAGAGTTTACAGTAGAGATGCTATTTCTGTGTGAGTAGGAGACAGTACTGAACAGCTCCACTCCAGCTTTGGGGTGTACAGGAGTGCCAAAAACCTGTGCTTTATCCAGAATTACTTTCATTGATTGTTTCTTTCTTGAATATAGTTCAAAATATTTAACATTCACAAAATATTATATAATTAAGGCTCTTATACATGACAAACATCTTTGTTAATTCCTATAGCAATATAGTGAGTCTTATGGTTTTGGACAGAATAAAACTTCCCACAAACAGAGAGAAAATAAGTTTGCATCACCCATGCAGCTAAAATTGCTTTACTTTACGCTTGTATTTATACAATAGAAAGATAAGTACTCACAATATATCATTTAAGGACTTGAATTGAAGGTGTAGTTTTTTAGCCTGCATAAATTACAACTAATTGATTTAAAGATTGTTTTTTGAAAACTATGAAGGACGTTCAGATATAAACATGAATTTATCAGCTAAACTTAGTTTATTGAATACAATGAAATTTTATTATTACATATATTTATTGACTTGCCCACTATTATTCTATGTAGTCATCTGTCACTACAATATACTTGTTTTAGCACTCAGGACGTTTCTTAATTTTAGAAAAGTAGAAGTCTTGTGACTGCGTGTTGACCTATTCTTGTACAGTATTATAATTAAATGTATTTACAGTAACATTCTCATAAGAGTTAAATTTTCCCTCTCCTAAAAGTTCTTTAAATAAGCTGAAAAAGTGAGAGTTCGATGGTACTAAATCTGGACTATATGAAGGATGAGGTAGTATATCCCACCTGAGTTTCTGCAATATTTCTATCGTCAAACCGGCAGTATTATGGCGAGCATTTTCCTGAAGGAAATTAACTGAATGCTGAGCATTCTCCTCTTGAAACGAATCACTGGCTTCGCTTTTTTTTTTTTAATAGTAGAATAGTACTCTGTAGTGGTAGTTCCCTGTCCTGTGGAAAATCAATGTAAAGAATTCCTAATGGATCCTGAAAAAAGTGACCATGATTTTTCTTAGGTGAAAATGTGGTTTTGGTTTTCTGTGAAAGAAGTGACTTTGATATATCAAAGTTTATCATTGTTAACACTTTGCAGGGCCTTCTAGAGCCCTGTAATGTGTCTATTTTATTGTCCATTGAGACTTATCAAAGTTTTTTATTGTTACGTTGTTTCAACGCTCCTTTGCACCCTGTAAAATGCTATGTTCTTGTTTACTGAATTTTATCCAAGTTTATGATTGTTAACTAGTTTTAGTGTTGCTAATTTTGTTGTTTTTAGTTTTAATTGTTTTATGTTGAGGATGCTAGTTTTTTTTAAGGCAATGAATGCGGTGGTTTTTCGTTTTTATTTATTTAAAAAAAAACTTAATTTTGCATAAGAAATTCATGGGGAATTCTTGGTGATCAAATAAATTACATTTCATTTTTCTCCCGTAATAGTAGTATATAAACATTTTTGAGGAGATGGTGGCGAATATTTTTTTGGTTTGTCTTTAGTTTCTTAGATGGGTGTGTGTGAAAATTTGTGCATTGTTTTTATACTGTATATTAAATATAATTCCATTGTGAAACCTAAAATTACATCATATATAAACAATATTATTGCATTGAATGTATTGAATTCTATCATACGTCACGCATATTTACAGAATTTTGTAATGTTTTCAGATGTTTCCTCGCACTACTTCTAGTTGCAGCCATTCTTTGGAAAATTAAACAGAGATATGACATGTTCAGAAGGAGACAGGTAATGATTTTTTTAACCTTTGTAGGATGAACTCTGATGTATCGGAAGTAATCATTTTGGTGAAAAAGACGAACTACCAATTTATCGGAAGTTCAGAAAACAAATTTTATATTTATTATAAGTTGTTTTAATTAAGAAGTTTTTACATTTATAGATAAATAAATAATCAATAGAGTGAAAAAGCAAATATTCACAACATGAAAGTGTCTAAATAATAGTGAATCAGTATGTTGTACCTCAACCTTTTGTCAAGCGCTAACGATCAGCTGTCGCCGATGATTAAATAGTTAAGATAGTAGCTGTCTGGTCACTCAGCATTATGATTATATATAGTTCATGTTTTGTGGGTTTATTTTTGAATCCATTTATCATTTGTAACTATTTATTGTTATTTTGTGTATTTAGAAATAAGTATAGAGGTTAAACCTCCAACCAGTTTGCTGCTCCCAGCCCGCAGATGAACTCGCGATATGCGACTGAATATCACTCTCTTTTCATTTCAACATTTACCCTATTAAAAATTATCATATCGTAATAATTTTTATACTGTTCAAAAGGTAATTCTTCCATAGATTCATATACATACAACCAAAAGTTCAAAAAAAACATTAAGAGTTATATTTAATAAATTGGGAAAGTTTGCGCATTACACACGATCAAGTTTCGTGACAAACTAAAACAGAAATTATGTCATCCATTCGTCTAATTTTTACAAGCCTATGTAACTATCTAACAACTTTAATGTAATACTATTTAATAGTATTTTTCTTCTTCTTTCTAACTGTGTTTTCCAATTTATTCTAACTGTTATAGTTTTGGATCTATAAAATTAAAACCAAATCAAGATTTTTGTATGCTTTATTCATCTAAAATATCACTTTTTTTCAATTTAACATTATTTAGTCTAGTAAAACACATGCTATCGTAATAATCAATATACTGTTGAAATCGTTAACATTCAAGCTTTCATATTCATTCAACAGATTGTGCCAAAAGCGAAACTAGAAATTCAATGAAGTTGCTTTATTTTCACGTTGGGGAGAAATCCGTCGCGGCAAGTTGTCATATAAGAAAATATGTACTATTTGTTAAATATATTTTTCAAATTGTTAATTCTTAGCCAAATACTACAAATTGACAATATCTCGTAGATTTGTTTATCCTCTTTCGAACTACGTATACGAAATTTTTATATTGGTGATAGTTTTTGAGATATATACATTCTACCAAATCGTGATTTTCTACCAAAATTAACTGGAACAGTTTGTAATGTACTGTTTTTAGTGAATTGTAAAAAACAAAGACATACTTTCATATTTTGATGAGCTGTTTTATACTGTTGAAAATATGACATTCATTTCTATGTAAATAATACAAAGCATCATGTTATAGGCCTATTTTTAGATAAGCTTATAGAACTGGAAATCTCATTACATTGACAAGTTTTGCGTCTTGTCTCAAGTATCAAATTACATGTACGTAGTAGGCCTGATTCAAGCGTGGATCATTTTATTTCTGTTTTTTAAAACTTATTTGTTATGTAGAGTGATTTGTTTATTATAATTTGTTTATACAAGTTGTGATATGTGTGTGATTGTTTCTAGAGTTTATGAAACAGTCCAGTGATTTTGTTTCAGGAATGACCTAGTGCAAAGTTCTAGGTTATGTCAAATTGGACCTTACTTTCTTAGGAAATTCCACTCTGTCTAATAAATTTGATTTTCTTTTTACCACATTTTATCCCCAACTATATTACAATACTTTGTATATCTGAAAGGAAAAAATAAAATAAAATAAAAAAATAAAATTGTTGTAGGATAAATATAAACTTTTCTGTGGAATTTTTACTTTCGTTATTGCACGGTTTTTTTGTTCCTGACATAATAACTCCAAAATTTTTACATCTAAAATTTTTGGATTTACACACATAAAATCTATGTACATTTCCGAGGAAAATGTTAGTAAGTAGTTGTGATTTGGATAATGTTACTATTTTTAAAAATAGGCCTAACTATTCAGCTATTTTATATTTTTTATGTAAACATTTTTTTCCTAATACAAATTTTATAAATTGATTTTTTTCTATTCACAACTATATTAAAAAAAATTTCTAAATCTTTAAAAAAAAATTAATGTTTGTATGATGACGTATACGCTTTTCACTTCATTGTTACACATTTTTTGATTCCTGACAAACTTACTCCAAAACAGTAAGATGTAACTTTTTTTTTTTCTTTACACAGATAAATTGTATGCACTTTCCTGAAAAAATGATGTCTTATAAGTTGGGTTTTGAATAAAATTAGAATTTTAATTTTTTTTTTACAAAATGATTATAAAAGGTGAAAAATAGCAATACTTTATAGTAGGCGGTTAGAGGGTTAAAAAATATTTAAGATCAGGTGAAGTTGACAGATTACTTCGAAGTGAATTGTATGGTGACAATGAGCTTGATTTTTTTATTATCTGAAAATGAACCATTGAATTCTGAATCATTTGTCATGACACTGATGGAGACACATATTATCACCCAATAGGGCTTCAACTTCCAAATTTTTATAATTTGAAATGATTTTAAACAAATGTTAGACCTAGTTCAATATCTCCAAGAATGGCAGTTCAGCTCTCTTATCATTAAAGATAACTTTAACTTTGCCCCTCCCCCACTTGATATTTCTCTAGCTCTCCATACTGTGTAAATTTGTACAAAAGCTGCATTTACTTTTCTTATACAGCAAAGATATTGTCTACTGGATCTCCTAATTTAGTCTCTATACTTCCCAAGTAGGTAAATGCATCCACCCTTAACCTTTTCGGGGCTGTCGACGCGTTTACGCGACTGGAGTAAACTGTCCACACAGACTACGGTCGCGTATACACGTTTTAGAACTTTAACGTTTGAGTACTATCATCGCTTTAACGCGACTAATATAATTCTTTTACTGACATGTACTGCAATCTATTAGCTTTAAAATGAACTATTTGCACTATCGATAGGAGGCGGCTAACAGTAGAAAATAGAGAGAATAAAATCATGTTTACTAGGTTTTGTTGAAGAGTGTTAGTAAACATGTCCGATTCTTTGCAGTCGAGTTCAGGATTTATTTCTTCTAAATATGTGGATAAATCGCGGAAATTGTATTCCAGTGAAGTTATGCTAAACGAAGAGTCAGGTGATGAATTTGATAGTGATTGTTCTAGTTATAGTTTTGATGATGATACCACATGTGGAAATGAGGTTAGTTTTAGTGATTCTGTTGTTAGTGAAGAAACTGCATCTACTTCCAATAATCAACAACAAGAAATAGAATCTGAAATCCCAAAAAAAATTAAATTTTCAATTATTAAAAACAACATTTAGTCCTAAAGTTTGAATAGTGATAAATAATAGAAAAGAATGACTGCATGAAGGTAAGTGACATAAATACAGCTAAATAAAATAACCTAGTCTGAGCATGAAGTAGGGTTTAGAGTACGTTAGTTCCGAAAAGGTTAATAATTGAATCATTTTGCAACAGAAAAATTGGTTCAGAATTTAATGGACTGTATCAAATAGGGTGTTAAATATTAATTATAGATAATCTGAGCACGATTGGGCCAAAACCTTCTTAATTTTGTAATAAAAAATATATTGTAAAGTTAGTATACTGGTAATTGATAGTTCAGATGCTAAATTTCTTAATCAATATTATTTAACTTGTGTCATGCAGTCGTTGTTTAGAGGTTCCTTTATTCTGTCATTAGAGCTGTTTCAGTATATCTTATACCATCTTTAAAGGACAAACACACTGAACACTAATATTCATTGCACAAAAACAAATACATAATTAATAAATATAGTTGGTACTATAGTACATTTCAAAGTATGTGGTAAAACGATATTTTAAGTGTTGTGGCCACATGCTATACTTACTGTAGTCAACTAATGACTGAGCTAGTACATACACTAGGTTACTAACTATTTGAATCTTGGTATTGTTGTCTATAATGAGTAGAGTATCATATAAACAGTTGAATAGGAAATTTAATGTATCATTTAATAAACTATCCGGGTTAGTTTTGAAATGTTTGTAAATTTGTGTGCTTTTCCAAATATCCATGGTTCTGCCTTTATTTATGAAATATTTCTAAATTTGTCTTAAGATGTCAGTGTACTTATGGTCTTGGTTTATCAGGTGTTCAACAGATGTGGAACTAACTTTGGATATTTCGTTTTTAAAGAACTTTGTTTTAAAATTCCTTCCTGTTGGACCAATATATTGTTTGTTACAGTCATCACATAGTAGTTTATATATGCAGCATTTTGTGTAGGGATCAATTGGTGTATGTACGTGGCCAAGACTACCGGAAGTTGGCTGTACTATGTTGTATCCTATTTGCTGGAAGGTATTATGAGTGGGGATCTTTGAGATGGTTTGCTATATTTAAGTGATATCAGTTTTGATTTTAATCATTTTGTCCTGAATTTAACAATTGTTGATTTTCTAGTCTTTATTTTATGTTATTTCCTTTCATTTTTTAAATGTTTATATATATTATACAATAAGGCAAAGGTATTTCACTTTTAACATGAAATGAGAAACAACATTCGTTCTCTGTACATGACCTGCCCATGCAATTCTAACCAGTTTTATTTCTACAAATATTCCAGGAACCCCATACAGCTGCTCTGACCCTGTATTCCTTCTATTCTTCCATTGTCCGCCTTCATTAATTGCTCAGTATATCTTACGAAGGATTTTCTTCTCCCCTCTCTGTAGCAGATTCTTATTTATTACTGTTAGGGTCCATGTCTTGAGACACCGTATATTACAACTGATCTGACTACTGTCTTGTAGATTTTTCTTTGTTGTCCTATTATTAAATACGTTCTATAATGCATAGTAAGCTCAGTTTCTTGCTTTCATCTCTATTGATATGGAATTATCATTTGTAACAAGTGTGCCTAAATACTTAAACTGGTCTACAAATTCTACCTCGTTCAACCGTTTCCTTTCTCTTTCCCTTTGTCTTCTTGACAACAACATACTTTTCGTTTTATCCTTGTTGACAGTCAAACCTTTATCTATATATAATGATACAGCCTAAACATAAGTACATTTTTTTACACAAACATAAAAATACAATTATTACTTAAACTAAAGGTTTATAAATATATCAGTACTTACTTTCGCTGATTTGTAATATGTTAACTTGATTTGTATTTGTCGCTGTACCTTGGAAAATGGAGCACTGAATTATTGAGACACCTAAAATAACTGATTTATCTAAAAAGGTATGGCATGGAGATTCCTTGACTGTTGTTCCTAAACAGAAAAAGGGTTCATCTCGTTTTTTTCAACCGTACTTTTAAACATTGCAAACCGAAGCATTTATCTATATTTAACAAGCTAAACTACCTTGCTACTGATAATTCAAACAATACAATAAATTTGCCATTCTCATAATGCTTTCCTTTGTAATGTTAACATAATTAAATATTTAGTCTATTTTTTGAATTACACTTTTTAGTTTTGCTGAAGAGAAAACTGACTTTTGCCCTGTATATAACAAACTAAAATGATGTACATAGTCTTATTAATGTCAACGCCACTCTTAATTGTATAATTTTTACATTTGAAAATCACTAAATTGGTTTAATTAAAATTAATTTAAATAATCAGCACTGGACTTGTTCACTACACTTATACTTGTCACTAATAATTTGATATTTATTTCCGAACAAATTATGGTGCGACTGGTATTTTAATAACTGGGAAACCAACATTTTACAATATGAAGTACAATATTTTGTAGGAAACCTTGTTAATATGGACATATTAGGGCTCATAGTTGACTGGATTAATGTAAATAACAATAGGGTACAATAAAATAAGTTGTACAATTCTAAATCAGTATGTACTAAAGAAACTTTTTTTTATTATCTGACAGTTTGTTCTGCAATTTCGTACTGTGAACAGATACTCACCACTAATGACCCATTTCAAGTTTTTGTAATACATTTGTTTATCCTGATGATTAACTACTTATTCTATCTTACATTAGGTTTACTTTACCCAGTGATGATCATGATCTCTTGTTTCACATCATCGGTCTATGGTGAGGGCAACACTCGTCCAACAAAAATGTAGTTGTCGTATTATTAGGGTTTTCTTTTCTTTTTTTTTACCTTTTTTTATTGTAATATTAAAAAATTATTAGTTATAATATATGACCAAAATAACTATGTACAAGAATAAATAAATAAACAACAGAAGTTACAGTATTAAAAAATTAACAATAATTGTCACAATCAAATAATTTTATTCTGAGTCCTCATAAATTTCAAGACCTTGTCCTGTGCACTGACAGCAGATTGTTATCGTGTCCCCCCCCCCCCGAATAGAAACTATGTAGGTAGCACATCTAACTATAGTCTTTTGTTCCTTTTTCTTTGAACAGAAAGCATATTTTATTCAATCTCTAGTTTGAGAGGATCCGATGCTCTGGTATTTGACGACATCCCCTTATCTAAATCTTCAGATTGTTTTAAAATCCTTCATTTTGTCAGTTTTGTAACCATGTGGTTTCTTATTAGTTCCATTGATGTTTTATAGAATGTTACTCCATAAATTTTTCAATTGTATTGCAACTTTTAATTGTACCAATATCAAGAAGTCTAAACAAAATTTTTATCAGCCAACAGCAGCAGACTCTAGCGACACTGCATTCTGATTTCCTCTGATCCATGACATCACCCTCTCCTTTCATTAAATTGTAAAAAGTAATGACACCTCGTTTGATCTGTTCTCTAATTTTTTTTCATATATATCATATCAGAGTCATACATATTGGATACAAGAATAATGTTTGTTATTCTTAGGGATTTTTATGTTCTCACCAAAATCACTTGTTATTTCGACAAACATTTATTTGATCCAGTTTACTTGACATAGGAAAATCCAAAAAATGGTCTATCCCATTGCCAATTACAGTAGAACCTGTTAACCGGCCTCGGATCAATCGGTCCTCGGATTAAACGGCCTATTTCGTAGTGTACTGGTTTGATGAGAGTTTCCAAAAATAAATTGTAATTGAAACACCAAAGCGGCGGCGAGTCAAACGACTTTGTCGATAGCGGTATCCCATTGTCAGCGGCGTAAAAACACTGTGGCATTGGCACCCGTCGGTATAGCAGACATACACCGACAAAAACGTTTGATGGGCCGCTTTTTTTCCATGAATCAATAGTATACATTATGGAAAATATAACATTTCTTTTCAGTTTTCAGCTTGTCTTTGACTGGTTATGATCTACGTACAGTATATACAGTAAATAAAAATGAGCAAGGATAAAATAAAGCAAAAGCTTAAAGTTTCAAATATTTATTAGTATAAATGAGCTACAATTGTTTCGCCTTGCGGCACCGTCGATGCCGCAAGGCGAAACAATTGTAGCTCATTTATACTAATAAATATTTGAAACTTTAAGCTTTTGCTTTATTTTATCCTTGAATATGGAGTTTCAACAAGAAATATCTGCTATTACATTAAAGTTAAAAATGAGCAAGTTATGAAAACGGAAGCGTGTTTTGGTTTCGTTTGAGACGCGGTTAAATGTGTTAAAAAGACTTAACAGAGGGGAATCTGTAAAAAAGCTTTGTAGTGTTTAATTTTTTCATGTGTAATATATAATATACATAACATAATATATACGATACATTTATGTACAATAAAATGAGTTGCAATAACATCTCAATTGCATAATTCTTAGCGCTACCTGATTAAATAAGCTTTCTTTGAACGAAAGCCAATTTTTCACGGGAACCTCGGATTAACCAGCCAAACAGGCAACCGGCCCGAATGTCAGTCCCGACTAGACCGGTTAAGACGGCTTCTACTGTATATAAATTTTAACTCATTATTATATATCATTGTTGCTTTAGCGAAGCACACTAGCAGACTGAGGAATAATGGGTACTAATGGTAATTCCTGGAGGCAAGAATTGATCGCAGAGAGTAATTGAATAAGTATCACCTAGAGAATAATGGGTGAGAATATTTTGTGGGAAGCTTGGTCAAGAAAATGTGAAAGGAATATATGACTGGAGTGATCAAGTTGGCAAATAGTGGGAATCCAGCGAAACAAAAATCGTATGAAGAGAGCGGCGGTCCGAAAAGGTTTAATTACGAATTAATCACGACAGTAAAATGGCATTGTTGACCCAATCGATCATATTTTTATTTACTATTACTAATATTTTTTTTAATATATATTTAGGGTCTTCTGTTATTGACCTCATCATTTTTCCTGGTGAGTATTGTTAAGTTTAATGCAATATTGCTGCTTAAATCATTGTTAAGTTTAATACAATATTTCTGCTTAAATCATTCTATCATTTTGCAGCAAATAAAATAAAAATACACTTCCTCACTCTAAGGCTGAACCAGGGACCATCACTGTGCATGACAGTACCCTCCACCTCCCGATTGAAGATTACCTCCTTACTTCATTTTTTTTTTTTTTCAATTGGAAAATTTCAGATCTTACATTTTTTTTTAACAAACCTTATATTTGACTAAGTTATACATTAAAAAAATTTGTCACACTAATATAATGTGATGTGTTTAAAATATATACTAATGGACATTGCTTTTTCATTTGGCGTAGTTAATTATTTTGTTTTAATTGTTTTTCAGAGACTTTTTGTAGAAATGGAACAAATGGCAAGCAGACCTTTTTCACAGGTCTTAGTAGAAATTGAGAAGCGTGAAACTCCTCAAGAAATCTGTTCAGTAAACACACTGAAAAAACGGAAGAAGGTCAGTATGTGGTGTGTGTGTGTGTGTGTGTGTGTGTGTGAAAATGATTATCTTATTTCTTAATATATAGCACTTAATATAACTTCAGCACTATTATGTTAAAAAAACCAATAACAGTAGTCATGAAAGCTTAATCATGGTCCATGACAGAAATTATTATACTGGGTATCCGAAATGCCCTGGGACAACAAAAAGTTTTTAACCATTAGAAATTAAAACTTGAAATTTTCAGTATATGTTTTGGAGTATCTAAACTATATTATTGAATAAGGGACATTGTGGGGGGGGGAGGGTCACTAAAAATTTTCAAATCGTAACCCCTATCGAGAAATGTTAGGTTAGGTACCTATGTGTAAACCCTCATTGAAAAGTTCTTCTTTTTTAGAAGAGCAAAATAGTATAAATAAAAATTGATATGAGACTACTAACCAAAATGGCAGTCAAAAAAACTATGCACTTAATCACTTTATTGCCACCATTTTATTTGCATACATAATTTGACCTTTCCCAATATTATTTATATGAATAATATCAATTGAATTGGAAATCTAAACATTCTCCTCTCTGGTACCAAAGACAGCAATTTGAAATGTCATGCTCCATTGTGGTATCTCTTATTTTAAAGGTATTTATTATTATGCGATATAATTTTGGCTGTCTAATATTCAAAAAAATTTAATGTAATAGTCCCCTCAGGGGCTCATTTATAGTGAGCATGAGTATGACACAAATTATTCCAGCCTAGGTGTAAATAAAATTGTACCAATAACATAATTAAACACACTGTTTTGCACCTCCATTTCGGTTAGGGGTGTTGTATCAAACTTTCCTTTACGGTATGTTTCTACTAAAAAAAAGAAGATTTTTTCAATAAGATGTCACAGGATAAAGGTTACCAAAAATTTTTTGATTTGCTCCCCTCGGTACCCACTCCCCTCCATAAATGGGCAAAAATGCCATCTTTATTTTAAAATATAGTGTAGTTAATCTAAAAACTATCCTGAGGTTACAAGTTTTTATTTCTAATGTTTCAAATTTGGGACATTTCAGACACCCAGTTTAAGTTAAGTTTGGAAAAGTGTACTGAGTTCAAATGTGGCACTGCCATCATTTCTGTGCATGTTCGGGTCATCTTGTGATATTGTACATGATTGAAAAATGTTGTAACTAGTGTTTACCAGAAAAATTCTTCGTACACAAATAGTAAACCTGATTCCATTAATTATTTATACATAATAAATAACTTGAAGAGGTTAATATTAAATCGACTGTTAGCCAAAAATATTGGCTGCATACTAAATAAATAGTTTTGAGGAAACAACCCCCTTTTGAGTGATACAACTAGTAGTCGCTAGCAGAATTATTCACCAGGGCGTGGCCATGTTTGGTAATTCACAGAATCTTTTCTTTTTCAGGACTCACCTAGTCCCATTGCGTTAGAGCCTTGTTGTGGGAACAGAGCTGCTGTGTTGTCCCTACTTATAAGACTTCCAACAGGTGGTGAGATGTATACACCTCCTGGACAATCAGGTAAGTCAAACAATTTTTAATATATGGTTAACCTAATTTGTAACTTATCTAAGGTGAATTGCTGTTTCTTTGTAATCTCTAGTGTTGGGCTACCTATTGTAAAAGGATAGTATCAATGTGTGGTACAATACCGTTTCTATATGATCTCTAGTGTTAGGCCACCAATCATACCTGTAAACCCATAACGTAATACCTTAAAAATGATAACATTGTACCTGAAAATTAGAGCTATAACACATAGAAAGAAAGCATCATACCCAAAAAGATAGCATTGTACCTAATAATATATCATCTATTTACCAATATGGCATTTTACTAAAAACAAAAGCAATGTAGTGAAAACAATATCATTATATCTTAAAAATAGAATTGCACCTAAAACAGTAGTATACTATTTAAAAAGATAGCATTATATTTGTTTTAAGTTAACATTGCATCTAAAAGATATCATTATACCTAAGATAATAGAATTGTAGGGTGTTTTGTGTTTTTCCCCGCATAGTATTTTTACTTGGAATTGACTTTTTCACTTGTAAAAAATTATCGATCAGACTAATTGTGCATAAGTAATACAACTTTTGGCAATAATTTTACTTTGCCATGAAATTGGAATATTATGATGGGAGAGGATATATATAAGTGTGTGTGTGTGTGTGTGATATTAAACTATAAAATTTTTGAGGTAAAAATTGCTTATGGATCCCAAAAGAAAGTGGCCATGATTATCTCAGGTAAAAATATGGTTTTTGCTTTATATGATCGAGGAGAGTTTGGATGGAATTCACATTCTAATTCCAAAATAAAACCAACAATAGATTGTTTATATTATTGGTATAATTTATTCAAATGCTATCATTTGTGTATATAACGAACTGTTATACTTCCAGTATAACATTTCAAATATTAGAATTAGTTAACATAAAAAGAACAAGTGATGTATAAGTCTCTAAGATAAATTGAAAATAGCCAACCCCAAAAATTATCAATTTAATTGAGAAGGGGCAAAGATTCTACAACAGGAAAAATCTTATATAAAAGCTAACCAACAATCCTATCATCCATACCAATGTAGAAATAAGGTCATTATGGCTACCATTAATAAAAACTGAAAATAAAAATCACCTTTTAAAGCTAATATTTTTCCTATTAATTCTCCACAGCGAGTCACTACAAGGTCACACACGAAATTCTTGAAAGAACAGACAAAGGTTGAACCCTGATAAACATAGCATTATCAGTTGGGCTCAAACTTCAGCAAGATAACCCTAAACCAACTGAGCCACTCTGTTTCCTTATATTAATCTATATATATATATATATATATATATATATATATATATATATATATATATATATATATATAAGACTATAGTGGGATTGAATTTCTTAAAATAAGCTTTACTGATATTTATTAAATTTTTGTGAAAAATGAAGTTTTATATTTTGAGCAATTTTCAAAAATTTTACAATTCAATGGATTTTACAAAATTGTAATTAAACTTTAACTTCAGTCATTGAAAGCTTTATACAATGACATATTCTTCCGTTACGTTGTATACAAGTTATTTATAAAAATATTTGTTTGATTACAGCAGGATTAGCCATTGCATCGGCTCTGGTCACCTTAGGGAATCCAAGGAAAGTTAGCATTGATCCGACAACTAAGACGGACACAAAAACAAAATCTCGCAAATCACTTTCAAGTCAACATCCGGATAGCTGCATATAGCATAACTATAGATATATTGAATCTGTGTAAATATTCGTCTCATTTCTATTTAATTTAATTATGTTGTTTTTATATATATTTAAAATGATTATGTTAATTTTGTTGAGTTATGTAGGTATAATGTTTTTATATGTACTGTTTTTATGTGTCCCTTTGTTTTTTCGTCCCTAAACTTAAGTTCCTTTTATTGTAGCTACTAACATTTTAATTTTAAAATTGACATTTTGCTATAAAAAAATTGACAGATTGTGTATGTTATTAGTTGTAATTAACATTATTTAATTTTAATGTTTGGATTTTTTTTTTTTTCAAGCATTTGTGGAATGGATGGATTTTATAAATACTGCCATAATGTGTTAATAAGATTGTGAATTTTGTATATAGATTAAAATGAATAATAATGACATGTTAATGATTTTTCAAATAAGTAATGATTTTAAATGTAATTAACTAAAATGACTTTTAATTTAAGCATTTGAGCTAACTTTATGAGCAACACTGATTTAATAGAGTATTAATTTCAAGTCATGAAGCAGTATCTTTATGACAAAGTCCTAAGTTTATGGGGATTTGAGTTAATAAGAGTACTGACAACTTTGGGAGTCCGGACTAAAAACACTCTTGAATTGTTGAGAATGAAACCAGTACTACACCATTGTTTTCACTAATTCTTAGATCATTCTTATTTACAGAAACCTTAGATTGAAGCAATTTCTATTCAACTTATCAAAGTTTGGTTGTAACATCCAAAAATAAAAACAAGCTCTTCCATAGAAAACAATGACATTATTAACAATAGACTAGCAAACTTTAAATACAACACCCAAGTAAGATACAAGCTGTCCCAGTTGATGATTTTGGACTTGCAGGTAGGAAAAATAAAGGCACTATTCCTTTTAATAAATTGTATCTTTTGTTTGTATAGTGATGCTAATACTTCATGTGTGCCATCCTGTATTAAACATATCAAAAATAAATGTACATCTCTTTGATAGGGATACCCTGAGTACAGTACATCAAGCTATACTCAATGAATATTTATTTTACATTTAAAATCCATGGAAGTGAATCTACTCTCAAAAGTACATGTTGGCCTTGTAAACTTCATTGTGTACAGGATGCCCAAGCTTTGTAGATCCTTGTCTGTTTATTCCACAGTTTCAAACATCTTTCATTAACTTTGATCGGCTGAACACCCGTTCCTCCAAAGACTCCCTACACATATTGTAAGATAGATTATCCCTCTTATATAATTTGTTGAGATCTCTGTTCAGAGAACACTACCCTGTTGATAAACCCATCTCCATCTTAAGTCATTCATGTTCAATATATGTGGTTCAACTTCTAGCCTCATTGGGCCCTCTCACCCAAGTTTTATCTTATCTACAATTGTCCGTACTTTTCTGGTCTTTACAAACCCATGCTACAGGTAATTTCCCCTAATATGTTTGGCATACAGTGTGGTATCCTCTGATAGATAGTCAAGTGCATCCATCTTTGTACTATTGCTTATTGTAAGTATAATTTAACAATCGTTAATTTCTTCATGATAAAATACATATAAACTGAGATACACAGTGTATATTTAAAATTCAATGTAACAGCAGATATTGCTTGTTGAAACTCTATATTAAAGGATTAAATAAAGCTAAAGTTTCAAAATTATTTTAATAATATAATATTAATTTTGAAACTTAGCTTTATTGCTTTATTTAATCCTGTGTATATTTAAACAGAAATAAAATAATGTGATGAACCATTACTCATTGTAAGTTTAATGTAGTACCAATCAAATCCTCATGTTAAAATACATATAAACTGAGGATACACACAATTCACAGTACATAATTAAAACAAAGTAAAAAACTGTTACCTACTATTGCTCTTTATGTCATTTAACACTATTCAATTCATCATGTTAAAAGACATGCAAACTAAGAGTACAGTACATAGTACATAATAAAATATTGTGAAATACCATTGCTCAGTGTAATTTAATATTATTCAATTAGTCATGCTAAAAGACAAAGAATCCGAGAATACACCATAAATAATCAAAACATAATAATAAAGTATTGGTAGGTACTTTATTATAAGTTTACTATAACTTTTATTGGTAAGTATTGTCATTATAAGTTTAATTTGACACTATTCAATTTCTGATGCTAAAACACATACAAAATGAAAATACATAGTACAGAATTAAAACATAAAAATAATAAAATATTGTTAAGTACCTTTGCTCAATATAAGTTTAATTTAACACTATTCAATTCCTCATATCACAATACATATAAAAGTACAATACACAGTACATAATTAAAACATAAAATATTGTCAATTACTATTGCACTAGCACAAGGGTTGTTTTATAATTATGAACAGTTTTGTTTCTGATCAAAGAAAAGTTTTTAATAATTAAAATTTCAACAGGCAATACAAACTACAACATATCTTAATTTGTTTACCTAATCTCAATCGAGAAATAAACACATTAGATTTGGCAAAAGTTTGTTAATCCTTACATATCATAGAAGTGTACTTCCTGTCCATTTAACCAATCCGCAAATTATTTTTTTCGATTCATCATCTTCGTCATTTGCTTTCCACCCAAAAATTTGTCACTACCTTGGCCTACCTGAGATTTGTTAATATTATTCAGCTCACATTCCTGTTTATTATCTCTCCTTGTGGTAGAAATTCAACAAAAATGCTTTTTCTGTTCTAGTGAACTGTAGTCTTGATTTATTGAGTTAACAGAGCCTGCTTAAATTTGTATGTTTTTGTCTGAAATTTGAATCTTTCGATTGCTGTTTTGTCTCAGCTTGTAATGAGAGATCTAGGTTTTATCTACGGTCACAATGTGGTTTAAAAAATTATCACTTTTTCTTTCACTCTCTCTAAAGTAGACGTAAATAATTTTCTGGTGGAAATAAACATCCGGTATGTAATTACCGGAATTACTCATTGCACAGAGAACCTATAAATACTCCATAAACAACAGAGCAGCAACTGTTTCCTTTTTCTTGAGTTACTTTGTAAACATACTTTCAACCCACCTGATACAAATCTTCTAGTACTGGAGTTTAACAGAAGCTACATTATAAATTGCACATTGTGAAACTTGAAGAAAAACCTCAGGCATCATTGAAGTATCTGTTTTTACCAATATTTCCCAATTTGACAGTGATGACAGTTGGCTGTTCGGATCATGACTCGGTATGAACATCAGTTCTTCCTTCATGTAGGTGCCTTTGCAAATATTTCCACATTTTGTCAATACATTTCAGCAGGACAAATCCGCGTGTTAACAAATCTCACCTCACAATCTGTACAATTGGTGATCAACAGTGTATTACAACGTGAAGCATTAACACAGACTTTATATACACTGGCGATGTGGTGGTGGAGGAGGGCATGTAGAAAGCACCTGACCTTGAACTGTGCTAGTCTGTTGTTTGCACGGTTATGGTGCACAATTGTTCTTTCATAAAAAAATTAAAAAAACCTCATAAATTTACTTTAACACCATTCCTAATACATAGTACATAATTAAAACAAAGTAACATTGTTAAGTACTATTGCTCATTGTAACAACAATTGATTCATCCTAGTTAAAATAAATGCGATTTAGTATACACAGTACATAATTTAAAAAATTACTCATATTCCAAAAAAATTTGGTTTATTTTTAAACCATAGATTGTTTTAAGTTTAATTTTTTGCCATTAGCTTTATTATGTTAGAACACCATTGATTTTACATACATAAATTATTTTTCTCAAAATTTGGTTCTGGAGTAATTTTGGAAATTATGGTCAACTACCAAGGTACAAAATATTTAGTTTTTAGCCAATAAGTCAGTTATATTTTAAGTTACAGAAAAAAATTTTAAAAAACCGTTTTGTTTGTCATTAAAAAAGGAATTTATTTTGTTTCTTGAAAATATTTTGTAAAGTTAGCGGTTTTCGAAATATTTGACATTAAAAATTTTAAACAGCCGCCATTTTGAAAATAGATAAAAGGATGTTTTGGTTTATTGTACATGGGTAAAAGATGTTATACCAAATATGTATACAAAATTTGAGTTCATATATTTCCTAGATCCAATGGTATTAAGTATTTTCCAAAAAAAAAAAAAAAATGGCGGATTATGGAAAATGAAGCATTTCCAGACCTATGTTTATATGTAATTTTTTCTTTATTGTCACCAGTAGAAAATGTCCTGAAAGTTTCTCCATTTTTTCCTGAATCACCCTGTATATTCTAGTATAATAATATCTGTCATAACCTGGATTGTGACTCCTTGATGTTTAATCATAGTTTTACTCTACATAAATACTTTCTTTTTCTTCTCTCTTTCATAATATTGTTCTAGGAACATCCAATCATCATTCTGTTTTCTTGGTTTGTTTATGTTTATTCTACTGGTGTATGATTACTAGTCTTTATTTGTAAATACATTTTTCTACCATGCAGTACCATGGTTAATATGATAAGCTTGGTGTCATAAATCATGAGATACATATTTTGTGATCTCATTGGATATAGGTAACCTATATTTCAAACCAAAATCTTGTCATGTTTGTAAATATCCTACAAAATTATTCTGAGACATATATTCAACCTTCCAATTAACTTCTCACTCACGAAAACAAAAATATTGCCAGACAATCATTTCACCAAAATTATTCCCTCTTATTGTGAAAGATAAAAAATGCACAGGACTGTCTATAATCGGAGCCAAAATATTTTGTGAGAAACAAAGCAAGCCATGAGAAGAGTTATATTATATTCCAACTATATCATTCCATAAGAGAATGGGCTACACATTGCCCTAAAGACTGACAATAATGCATCAAAACATCCTACATAACTCAACAGAAACTTTTACTCTAGTAATTTGTCTGTGCTATGTAAATGTACATATATATATATATATATAAATATATATTGTAGACACAAAATTAAAGGTGTAAATATTAAGTTTCTAGCTGTTTATGTAATAAAGTGTATTTTTGATTCCTTTTTTAAAAAAATTTTGTTGTGTTTATGTTGTTTTAAATTTTATATTGTAATGTATTTATTTTACTTTAATTTTATACTTTCATCGCATAAGAATGACATAATTTTTGTACGGTAGTCTAGTAAATACATTTGACGTGTTTAATTCCCATATGTGCTACATTGTGTTATATCATATATATATAATATATATTAGGTTTAATTTATTGACTTGTTTTCTCACATTGTGTTTATATAATATATAATAAATTAACATCTACTTGTTATTAAATTCTTAACTTTTCTGTCGAAGGAAAGTATATTGGTGGTGGAGTTTCAATGCTGCAAGATCTCTTATCAATTTTGAATCATATGACTAATCTAACCCACCCTTATTTTGCTGTTTTTTCAGCCACACATTTTCAAACGTTAAAAAACCCCACTTTTTTTTATTCGAATCCCTTGTATATACAAGATTTGGTCAAAAAATATCCAACAAGAATTTTTCCTACAGAATCAAATGAGATATGGGAGTGACCTTCATAGAAAGGTGAAAAATATTGTCATAGGAATATGCTTGCACAGTGTCAGTCACTGGTAATAAACCTGGGAGTGTATTCAGCGCTGATTAAATTGTTATTGTCACAGAAACTGTGCTGAATCTTACAAATAATTTCCATTTGGATATCGTCAAGCTTAATGCATTACCTTTACTCTAGTCGTTCTGTTATTTTGCGGGAAATGAAAATCTGATGGGCACTGGAGTACACTTCCTCACTGACATGCTAACTGCCAATGACTGACACTCTCTGCGGGCAGCAAAAAAATCCAGACATGTACATAAAAGTACCCTCTCTACCTCCACATCAGTCACCTCTCATGCTTCATATGTTTATGTGAGAAAAGTTTAGGTCTTACATTTTTTTTATAAACTTGGTACATAAAACAATATGCTACACACATACACTTATAAGCTAAAATGAACTCGTTCTTTAATCATACAGTACAGATATGATTGATTGGAAAGTTGGTTGCGTAAAACGTGTAATATTTAATGTCAATTTTATTAATTTTTTTTTAATGTTCATTTGAACTAATAAGTGAATTTTTATGAATAAATTTGATGTAATACACAATCAAGCAAAGTAATCAACTGTAAAATGAATTGTTCTTCAGAAACATATGTATGAAAAAGGGAAGAAAGTAAAATAATGTGAAATCGGTGAGCCACTGATTACTTATTATTTCTATACACATTCAAGCTAGAAGAAAACTAAATATTTAATAATTTCTTTGAAATCTCCTGAGTTTTTGTAAGTTCTGTGAAAATGATAGAACTTATTGTTCTATCAAGGGGTCCTGTTTAATGAGGGGACATGATAGGCTAGATAATACTTGCCATGTTTAATGAAGTGACATGATAGGCTGGATAATATTTGCCAAGTTTAATGAGGGGACATTATAGGCTGGATAATATTTGCCAAGTTTAATGAGGGGACATTATAGGCGTGATAATATTTGCTATATTTAATGAGGGGACATGATAGGCTGGATAATACTTGTCATGTTTAATGAGGCGATATGATGGGCTGGATAATACTTGCCATGTTTAATGATTTTTTTTTTTTAAATTTTGTAAGTGACAAAACTAAATATTGAAGACAAAAGTTTTTATCTTAAATTAATATATTTTCTCAACAAATTAAAATCTTTTTTTGGTGAATGTTCTTTTAGTTCTATATCTTTTTATGTACTTAGGTACTTATAATTGGTAATAAATTTTTTTATAGTTTATAATTTTTGGAAAAATTAGTTATAATTGAGGAATACTGTTGACTTATTTTTAAAATATTTATAAAATTTTAACATTTATTTAAAGAATGTTACAAAAATTACATATCAGGCAACATATTCTTGCATTTGTGACTCATATTTAACCCCTTAACGGATGATTAAAATTGACCAAAAACAACACAAAAATGTTGATTTTTTTTTTAAATTTAAATGATGGGAAATAATGTCAAAAACATAAAAACCTTTGTAAAAATTGAAAATTTTTAGTTTTTTGCCATAGATAATGTTTTAGGGTTAGGTTAGGTTTTTGAATCTGTAAGGATATATGAAATATATATGTATATTTCTATTTATGAATATGTATATAGAGCGTAAACTTGTATACATACATACACACACACATATATATCACAATGCAACAAATTGAGATTTTTTTTTTTTTCCTTCTACATGCCACTGTGCCTTTCGACTAGTGAGCATAATTTTTTTGGAGTTTTAAAAATTTCCCCCGCGGGATTTGAACCCGAAATAAATAAATAAAAAAAAAAAAAAAAACGTATCTAGCGTATTATTACGTCACTGGCACATTTTATTGAAAAGCTCACTGACGTAATATTACGTCGCTGACCGTTAAGGGGTTAACAAACAGTTATACAATTATACAACTAATCATAAAACAAAATACGAATACACCGAACTTGTTAGATGTCTTTTGCAAACTGAGTACTGTAAAATAATAGAGCCATTATTTTCTTACACAAGAGGTGAAAAAGTTGCATGGATCACCACACAGCTACAGTGATCTCTTTGTCAATAAAACAATTCCAAAGGCAAGCGCTAAAACACTAGAGCCCAGGCCAGATAATACGAGTTTATTGTATATGACTCCAATGAACATTTTTTTAAAGCTGTTTAGACCAACACAATATTTAGAATATTGAGAGGAGAACATTTTCTGAAGAAAAATATTCGTTTTGATGTCTCAATCCATATAAAAGTTGTATTAGTCTAAAAATATAACCTAACCAAAACTATCTAATTTTATCATTTCAAGTTTTTCATAAGCAAACTTTTCTTAAAACCACTTTAGCTTAGCAAATAATGAACACAAAGAGACGAAATTTTAGTAAACTGTAAAAATAAAGGTAAGTAAAACATTCTGTTTTTAACATTTTCAGTATTGTTAATTGCAAGTTCAAAAATATATATATTATAACTCAGCTACTGATTAGAATGGGATAAAATGTTACTAAATTGTAAAAGAACGGCTAAATTTTTATGACTTTTTAATATTGGTGATATCATTTATAGTTTTTGAGAAATTAATTAGTTCTTGTAATGAAGAAAACAACTTTTTAAGAACAAGGTTGAGGAATTTAACTCTTGAATTATAAACAGATGAAAGAACATCCCAAATTATTGCATGTGTGTAGAATTGTGGTAAAACTGCCCTCTCTTTTTAAGATATATCAAATGTCCAAGGAGCACTGTGGCGATATTCACAGTACAGAAAACATGGAATCTCCAAATTTAAAAAATGTTTGGTTTTTTGTGGATTCTTTGTTTTTCCATAACTTTGAGGGGATAAGGATCACCAGAAAGAGTAACAAAATTCTTTTCTTTTTTTTTTTTGGCTAAAATCATTTTCCTTTCTCCTGAATAAAATGGTATATAACATTTTACCTGATTATGGGTAAAACATTTTTAGGTTAAATTTTTAAGAAGTGTATCCACTATATTTTTTTCAGCAAGTCCCAAGTTCACATTATTATTATTTTACCGTTTTAAGAGCATAAAATTTCCTACATAAATCATTTATTCCAAGTTAAAAAATTTTCATTCTTGGATATAAAACAAAGAACATCAAAATTTTGGAGGCATTCATGTGTTGATGGAATTGATTAGCAAAAATATTTTTGTTTTGTAATATAATGGGGTAGAAAATGTGGTCTCTATTAAACAAATGAGAGAAAAAAACATTATTTGATCACGTTTCAATAAATCAACATCTTCAGTTTTTAGACTGTATGTGCATCAAGTTTGAAAAGTTTAAAAACTGTTAATTTTTTAATACATATTTGTATAACTTTATATGTTCACATAATTATTTTCCTTTAAACAATACTTAAATGGAGTAAATGTTTTAAACAAATCATCTTACTACATGGAAAATGACCAAGATTATTAGTGCAAGTGTAAATGAATTCGTCTGGTGAATTTTAAACTCAAGTAAATGATTTTTTTTTTTTTTAATTCTATGTTCTACGAATTTTAAATAAAAATATTGTTCTCTAGCTATACAGAACAAAAATGGTAACTTTTTGCCAGTTTTTTGCTTCTCGCAATTTTAGTATATTTTAATTTAGTGTAAATGATTCTACGACAAAAGCAAATTTAAAAAAGAATTATCCTATTGTTTAAAAAGAATGAGCTGACTGACTAGGCTAATAATAAAAAATGTACACAGAATTTAATAAAAATAATCTTTATTTGATTATATTTTGCTACATTAATTTTTGGCATGTAATATAAATAAATAGTTTTAACAAAATGTATAATCTTGTCAGTTTTGATTTAAGGTGTTCTCCGTAACTCTCTCCAACTTATTCAGCTTACACTTCATTATTTTTCTGGAAAATATTATAAAATATTAAATTGTAATTTATTTAAATCACGAATTGAGAAATTTGTTTGTTTCTAAAAGTTGTTTAAATAATTATGTTATTAATATTGTCTTTTCGGACATTTGCTACAATTTATATACAATAAATGGTGCAAAAATATTAAACAAACTTTCTCACTTACTTATCCCCAAAACCAAATAAAAATTAACCCATAAAAGGGTCTAAATTTTTTCGCTTGTTTCAAGAACACCTCGGTCTAAATCGTATTGGATTAAAACTAGATTTTAATGGTGGTGGTAAAGATAATTTTTGTTTTTTGGCAATTATTTCTGAATCATAATATTTTTTACTTGTGATTTTGCACACATATTTGAGTCCCTTATCTTTATATTTCACTAAAATGTTAACAAAATCAGTAGAGTCGATTTTGAGAAATTATGTACATTATAACAGCCTCATACGTTTTGGTTTTTACTAACAACTTGTGTTCAGATATTTGAAAAGATGTGCAACCAACAATATGTTTTGTTTAGGTCGTTAGATAAAAATGGTTAAACCCGATTTTTAGAAAGGAAAAAAAAAATTCTTGGGCAGCTACCTCGAAATTTTAAGTTATCCAAAATATTTTAAAAGTGAATATATATAACAAAAATATGTCAACATGCGAAATTTGATTAATATTGGTCAACATGTTTGGGCTGTAAAGCATTGCACATATGACAGACATATTCCAAAAACCACTTTTTCCAACTCAAGGGCCCTCAAAATGGATATATACACAAAAAGTTGACTGATATATATATATATATATATATAACTTTTTTCAACTATTCAGGCTTAGTATTTTGGGTTCCTTACCCTTAAGTTAGATAATCAGTGCTATTGAAAAAATGTCATAGTATGCCCAATTGTCAACAACTATATAAATAATTAATATTCTATTTATTTTTTAACCTTTGAATTTAATTACCTCACTGTTTTGATTTTCATTGTTTAGTCTGTTTTGTTCTTCTATTTCTTGTTCGGCCTTGAGTCTGGCTTTGGCAAGCTTCTCACACAGTTCAGCTGACCTCAGAGTCTTCCACTAAATACAATCAAGTATATATTAAACACAATTTATTTATTTTACATCAACTTTCAAATGAGAGTAATGCATTCCCCAAATATTTTGTTATGTTACTGTAAATATTTACAAATGAAAAAGATTGTGTAACATTTATTATTAGAGTATGTACAAGGTTTGTCTAAAAATAATGAGACTGATTTTTTTTTTATTTCGTAGGGTTATTTTATATTCACATAATTTGTTAACTTAATATATGATTATGTCATAGGATTTGTAAATGTAAACAAATTTTGTGTCCAACTTTGAGATAGCATGACAAAAAAAAATGAACCAAGTTAAACATACTTTCAGGAATTAATATACATTCTGAGTAGGTTTCTAGGTGGCACAAATCATTTTTGTATGGCTGTGAAATGGTAGAGGATGAACCTTGTTCTGAACGACCGGACATTTCAGATAAAAACTAACAAGAACAGATAAAAATGTGACAAAGTTGAGAGATCTATCTCATTCACTTGGTGGTAAAAATGAAGTATATCAATTTTGAATCATGTGCTTATGACATCTCAATGCATGATTTAATCGATGCAGAAAATCTGTGCAAAAATTATTTCAAACAATCTCAATCGGAAACTGAAGAACAACCAAAAATATGTTCTTGACGTTCTTGGATGTATTGAAAATTACCCAGAGTTTCTAAAAAACTTTCACAATGGATGATGAAAAAGGTTATTCTTACAATACTGCAGCCTCCTTATCCCCTTAATCTTAGTCGTGATTATTTCCTGTTTCAAAAACCAACTTCAGTTTCCTTCAGGAGCACGGGTTTAGCAATCGCCAAGTAGCCTAGCTGGATCTTCACCTTTCTTCATGTAGTCTTGAGTTAAATCCCTCTTTTTCATCTTTCCTATCAAGTCTCTTGTTCTCTTCTGAACTTGGTGTTATTCAAGTGATATTGGTTTCAATTTTTTAAATTTTTTTTCTACGGTGATGGAGAGGTTTTTCGCCTTTAAACAACAAGTATCTAAATCGAAAGTATGTTTTACAAATTACTTAATTCTTAACTCTTAGGCTAAAATGTAATTTCATACAAAATATATTTGAGAATAGTAAAAGCAAAAATTAAGCTAATAAGAAGATGGCGGTGGGATATCATTGCTAAGAAAACATTCTGCTAAAAATCAAAAAACCAGAGGTTGATAAATAAAATAATAAAAATATGAAGAACTACAGTTATTATGTCCAAATTACAGTTCAGAATTTATTGATAAAGTACATTAACATATAATAATATAAATGAAGTTCTACAGTGTTTATAATTCAAATGTTGGTCAAATTATTTGTGCCTAAGTAACACAAGAAAATGGGCAATTATTATTTGAGATTTTAAATATAGTAAATTTATCATAATATGATGTTTATTGTTGAATGTTGATGTTTACTCTATGAATTTCATATACTATGGCTGGTATTCCAAGTTTTCGATAATCTGAACTGATCTCGGTCCCATTTAGGTACCTCAGATTATCAGGACTCAACTGTAATTAAATTAAGAGTATGGCTCTATTTCTAAATCTAACAGTAGTTCTTCTTCAAAATCACTTCCCGTGTTCCATTGAAAATTAGACACTGTTTTCAATCTGTGGTGATTACTCTGGTCTGTGGCGATCAATGTGTGACAAGCCATACTGATAACTACCTTGAAATGAAGTTTTCTTTTTTTATTAGTAACTCGCCAAAAGCATAGTTCTCTTACTACTCTCGGTTCTACATTCACTTTTCAGTAAGGGAAGTTCATAAACAATGTAAAACAAATGAGAGTTTCAGAGCCACTAGCCAACATGAAAATATCATCACGACCATAATTTCACTATATTGTATTTCCTGTTCTTGATTTTTTTATTAGTATTACGACTTCTTATGTTTACTTAAATAATCCTAATAATGTTAATCAATCCTTTTTTTTATTTTTGCACAAACCAAAACCAAAGTTATACCATCACTATTAAAAGACTTTAATTAATCTAGATTACTTGTTTATAATAAGGTTTGGTTTATGAATTTTCTTTCTTCACTCCTGTTTGGTGGAGATATATATATTTTTTTAGCTTGACTTTAAATTTAGCATGTTCACTGTCACACAAAAAATTCTGATGTTTATTTTGTAAACTGTTTTTAATAGTTCCCTTTTATAAAAAAAAAAATTAAACTGCAAACGAATATGGAGACGGTTTTTACTTTTGTATAAAAAAGTTAAACATTTATAAAAAGAAACAAAAATATAATATTAAAATAGTTCATTCATAATCATTAAAATTAATTCCAAAAGAATAGAATGTGTAGAATATTTCAAAAGATTTTTTCCTTCTAATGAAAAGTTTTATAACAAGACAAACTCAAGATTGTCCTTGAATTTGACATATATATAAATCATTAATCTCTCTCTCTCTCTCTCTCTCTCTCTCTCTCTCTCTCTCTCTCTCTCTCTCTCTTTCCATGATTTATTTTCATTGTAATTAATGTTAGTTACAATAATTGTAATAAATGTTCAGTTAAAAATACTAACAACTAATAATGAATGATGTAGTATAAAAATATTATTATTGCGATTTTAATAGTACTGCTTTTTCCTATTCAGAAGATGGCTGTCCTTATCGCTGATTGTTTGTCATCTCTTTCTTCCTATTTGGTACATTTAATGAAACTATTATTTTTCAAGTTAAATTATATTAGCTTTGTATTTCTTTAAATATTATTAATTTCTTTTTAAAACCGAAGTTAATTTGAAAATATTACATTACAATTTTTTCGCTTAACATTAGTTTCTCTTTAATTTGCATAAATCTATCACCTGTTTTATACTTAATGCCGGAAGTAGGTGAGCTGTGTGAACAAATTCCCAAATTATATTTTTCTCATCGAATCCATTCTAATTTTACTATTATTTGTAATATCTTGCAAATAATACATTTAGTAAATTTAAATTTATTTCAATCAAGTACAAAGTAAAATGATCAAAAATTTGAGGATATTATAAATTTAAAATGGCCATGCTTCCTCTCTAGCTTACTATGAATTCTATACCATAAAAGTAAAATTATAAGTATTTTGATTTCAAAAATATATTATAAATTATTTCTTGTAATTGTAAAACAAACATAATAATGCAATTTTATACATACATGAGAGAAAACATTTAAGTGTATGTATAATTGTAGACAACTGAAGAGGTAAAATTTGTTTTGTAACTTTTAAAAGATTATTTATTTTATCACTACAATGTAGCAAGTTGTTACTGAGGATGATGTAATGTTCGATTTATGGGATTCACGAGTATTTTATTATAATTTTTAGTAATTATTTTAATATTTTTGAATAGATTTCAAAAAGGTGTTGTCTGTGTTGTGCAAATTAGGAAAACTATTTTCTTACACCCTTCTTGTCCGTCTTCCCCTGGGTGCCGAAGGATCTAGCTACGCTAGTGACTGGGCTGGCAACATCACTATATGAATCCAACACTGTAATGTTTACAGGTTGAGTAGTATAGTTCGGCTATCTCCCGTTTAACATATACTTAAAAGTGAACATGAAACCGAGAATAGAGAAAGTGGGGGCTGAATTAGTTATTGCCTTAGCCAGGGCCACTATACTCACCCCTGACTCATTACGTTGTATCAGTAGCTGTGAGTGTAATCGTTTGCCTTCTTCTTTACCACACAATTGTTCTAACTGTATCTTGGTTAAACTGAAAAGCTCCTCACCATTCATCCATTTTAATTGGTTAGAAGTTCTGAAAAAAATAAAATGAGTTAAATAATTTTTAAATGTTCAACTATTTTTGTTTATTTAACTGCTTTAGTTTTTGTATTTATTTAAAGAGGTTTCCACAATTAACAGCAGTATACATTTTTTTTCCCTTCTTTTTATAAGATAAAAAACTTGTCTGTCATTATCCCCTTATAAAGAAAAAAATATAAAGTAAAGACCGCTAGACATTGAATATTATAATAACATCAGGGTCAGAAGAGAAGAAGAGAGACCTGATGGGAAAGATGAAGGAGAGGTATCTTACCCAAGACTATATGAAAAAATGTGTAGATCCAGCTAAAGTCCTTGAGATTGGCACTTCCATACTATAGTGAGTCCCTGAATGTATATACTTTACATAATGCAATGTAAAGGTGTATAACCTTTTGCTCAGATCATCTGTGTACTTTTTATCATGTAGGCTATATGTTTTACTTTTAATATTTATTTATGTATGTATTATTTATTAATATAGGATACTGCTTGATGTATTTCAGACTCCATGATTTTTACAACATTATAATATAAAATGTTGTTTGAGTGCAAACAGGCCAATTTGTGGCTTTTGCACTTGAACAAAAATTTATTTATTTTATGAAAAAGAAAACAAAAGTACACAAATCTTTTAATACACTTGTAAAGAATGGAGACACACACAGTAACAAAAATTAAAATCAACAAAACCAACATTTCTGACTAAAAATCCAATATCATTGAGGACTATAATTTCCTAGTCATAGTCTTTTATTATAATTAGCTATAACCAAATGAATGAAACAATTTTCCACAAAAAAACCACTTTATGCATTGAAGTTGTTTCAATATCTAAGGCTTCATCTTCAGCTGCTACATGCACACGAACCCTTGTATTTGTATTGCACAAATCAAGTGTTTTTTGTGTGGAAAATTGTGTTTTCATTCTTTGGTTATTGAAGTTTCCACAAGTGTAGCTCATTAGGCCTACAGTTGATTAAAATTAGCTATTTATTAAGCATGCAATAGTAAATTATTATCTTTTAAAAGCAGTAAAAAGTAACAGTTAAAACAACTAAAAAGTAAAGTTAAATTCAAAATATACCTGTATAGAATAAAATGGATTATAGGAAGTTGTGTAAAACTTTATATTGAACATTCTTTTAGGGTTACTTTTGAGTTTGGTTCATTTTCCTTTCTCACGTAAATATGTAGTATAGTAAAAGTTATGTAATTAATGTAGAAAAACAGTTTATGGAATATTGTCTATCTGTTGTATGTGCAGTGCTCTACAGCCCAAATGAGTCGAACTGATTTTAATCAAATTTGGTATATTGGCATATTTTGGTCATATCTCAAGAAGTTTTTCATTTTTATAACTCAAAATGTAGAGGCCAAAACAAAATTACAATTTTCTGTAAATTTGCTCCGATTTTTACCAAATTTTGCCCTAATTTACTACAACAGAAAAACTCAGCTATTCTGTTGTACACTGAGCTAGGCTGTACGCCATCCCCTGTTTAATTAACTCACCTCAAACCCTGTAATATTTATTACAGTCTTTGTTCTCGAGAGTATTGAGTGGATTATGACAGTTCACTGGAAGTATAGGCTTTTCCAATTTTCACCTGAACCTCTTAATCCCTTCAACAGTTTAGGTTGGGCCTAAACTATTGGTACCCCCTTTATTTAAGGCTTCCAGTAATTATTAATTTTCCTTTAGTTCAGGGAGCTCACGACCAAATTGTATCTTTTTTATTACTTATCTCAAGAGCGAGTTCTTTGGAAAGTTCCTCTATCACAATCTATATTAGTCACTTATATGTAGTTGTTAACCAGTCTGTGGATTATTACAGTAATTGCAAGCACAATTCTTAGTTATGAAATGAATTTATATATACGACTGTGTTAAAAAAATAATGGGAATTTTTGTTTTTTAGAAAGAATTTTATTTATTCGTCTCCATCAACCTTCAAAGTGGTCTCCATTAGATATTATACACTAATGCCATTCCAATCCCCGAAATACTTCTGAAACGTGATCTTTGGAAAAGCGTTTAACTCTATCAGCGATGCGCTTTTAATCTCATTTATGCTTGCAAAACGACGGCCCTTCAAGGTTCTCTTTATTTTTGGGAACAGAAAAAAGTCACACAGGACCATATCTGGCGAATATGGAGGACGGGGCATCATTACAGTGTTATTTTTGGCAAAATTCACAAACAAGCAATGAAGTGTGAGAAGGTGCATTATCATGATGCAAAAGCCATAAATTGTTTCACCACAAATCCAGGCGTTTTTTCGGATTGCTTCATGGAAACGGCATTGAACTTGTAGGTAGTACTCCTTATTGATCGTTTGACCTTGTGGCAAAAACAAGCTACAAGAACTATGGTGAACTATGCCGTTAAAATCAAAGAACACAGTGAGCATAACCTTCACATTCGACCACACTTGTCGAGCTTTTTTTTAGTCTTGGCGATCCAGATGCCACCACTGGGACGATTCATCCTTAGTTTCAACGTCATATCCGTAAACCCATGTTTCATCCCCTGTTATAACAAGTTTCAGTAGTTCTGCATTATTGTTGACTTCATTTATCGACTCCTGTGCAACTTCCATTCGCCACTGTTTCTCTTCAAAATTCAACAATTTTGGGACAAATTTTCCTGTTACACGTTTCATACCCAAAACATCAGAAAAAATTTCATGGTATGAGCCATTTGATATGCCAACATCATCAACGACTTCTCTGATTGTGATTCGACGATCGTTCACAATCATTTCTTTTACTTTTTCCATGTTTTCATCGGTTTTTGATGTGCTGGGGCGTCCAGGGCGCTCATCATCTTCAACGTCTTCACGGCCTTCTTGGAAATGCTTATACCACTCGTACACCCTTGTTTTCATGGTAGAGTCATCAAAAGCAATATTTAACAATTCTAAAACATTTCTGCACTTTATTCCAATTTTATAGCAAAATTTAATGCAAATTCTCTGATCCATTTTTTAAAAAAATAAATAATCGCTGATCGTACCAAAACACACTTAACCTATTTGACAGCTGAAAACAGACTAAACATCCCATTTGATTAAAAATGTACATATACTTTTCAGACATGTTTACCAACACAACAACGAAACAATTGTGCGAATCGGACTAATACAACCTGCAAAAATACAAAGTCCCTTTACTTTTTGAACAAACCTAGTATATATCACTTTTTGCAACACATTAACTTTTCATTGATATTTAAACACGATTATTTTTTTACAAAATTATTTTCTTTTATAAATTCATCAAAAAATAAATTCTTAAAATTAAGAGCAGGTTGGTTTTTTACCAAAATTTAAAACAATTAAAACTTTTCTTAATTTGATTAGTGATTTCTTTCTAATTTGAGAATTTGACTTTTCAACAATTATTTTTCTATTAAAATTTCCACTCACATTAAATACTTATTAAACATAACAAATCAATTTATGCACAATAACAAGAATTATCCCAGGATAAACTATTAAAGGATTTGAAAATATTTTTTATTGCACTTAGAGGCAACTCACTGTTTATCAAATGTTATAAAAATGTCAAACCAAGACCGACGTGTTGACTTTTCTGGAATTTTCAAGTTGTGGATCTTCTATCAGCTTCAGTCCATTGGCACAGCTAGGTCCAGTCCAATTTCGCAGTCCTGGTTTTATCGTCCCTTTATCTGTGACCAAAATCTGCCCTTCTATTTGACTCTAATACTTAATTGATTCTACCATTTACATTACTTTGCTACTGACTTTACTTAAAAAATTTCATTCAAGAATCTGATGCAAACTTTCGTGAAGTAAGGTGATCTTCAACTTTGAAAAATTATTACAAGAGAGTCCTCGGAGAGGATTAAGGCTCTATTTATAGCCGACATACATTGTATTCTTATACCAATTTTCTTCCCTTCTTGGCGAGATACGATATTTGCTTTTTCTTCTTTATTAATAGGTTTAATTTATTTTTTCCGTCTTCCACAGTGTTGTACTATTTATTCTGAATCTTAGTATATTAATTTTTCTCTACTAAACCCTTTTTTAATTAGTTACCATTTCCATTAATTAGTTTATATTTTAAGTGTTGCTGTCAGTTGGCTTCATGGCTCCGCCCCTCCCTACATCACAGTTTTGCACACTTTCTAGTCCTGCAAAATTAAACTTGCACTGGGCTGAAATCCTTTGTTTTATTTTAAACGTGTATAACTTGCTAATTTTCTGTAATTTTTACTTTTGATTCTTGCATCTTGTTGGTCTTTCCTGACGATCTTGATTTGTGATTCTAGGTGTTACCATTCTTCTGATATCGTTGATACTAATTTTGCGTAATTTTGTAATCCTACTCATCGCACCATTGTTCCTAATTCACTGGAACTCTGTAGTTACATAGAATACGCGTATACTATAAGTTTCGTAGCCGAAAGGAAAAAAATATTCTGATTTCCTTATTTGTCGATTTTCAGATTTTTTCTCACTTCTTTTTGAACTCGCAATTTTACTAAAATTTCTTTAATGTTTTGCCGTGTAATTTACATTTCCTTTTTTCTTTAATTATTATTATTTATTAATCTGGAATTTTTATTCTTTATCACTTTCCATTTTCCCACAAAAGGTGTGAAAACGATTAATTTTTTATTTTGGTGTGGAATTTATTTTTTACTCAATTCGTCATTGCTTTTATATATTGTAATATCTTTGTATTAATTACTTTATTTAAATTTTCTTTTGTCTTACTATAACTAGCACATTTCTGCTAACTTTTTAATTAATTAAAATTACCGAATTTTTTCTTAGATTGCCATGTAGTTTATGGAAATATAAGTTTTGGAATTTGACCAATTTTGAAAAAAAAATTCCCTTTCTTACTTTGTCTTTAACTTTAATTTCGTCAATTAATATGAAATATTAGTACGGTATTAGATATGAATTGTGTACAAATTGTACTATAATTACATATTCTTAAAAACGGTTATTTCACATTTTCAAAATTCATCAAATTCTGATTTTTTATTTAAAAATGACAACTCAGAAACTCACCGTTTCAACGAGTTCGCGAATCGTGACGTCAGACCGAAGTCATAGTCCACTTCCACAAACTCTTTCAAAACAGCAAAGCTTGATTTTACTGTACAAAATCCTTGCATGTTAAACGGTATTCTAATTTTTTCCAAAATTTATTAAATACAGTTCTCATACACCAATATTTCTGTTGTAGTACTTTTTAACAGTTCAAACAAAACATATTGTTTGCCGTGATTCCAAAAATGCTACTTGGTGAGTAACAAAAAACCTAGCCTTGACTGCCGCCATTAAAACTTCGATTTTAATTAAATACGATTTAATCTTATGACAAACAAGTGAAGCCAGTTTAGGCCCTTATTTAAATATATAAATATTTTTCAAAGGCGGCTTCCATGGTTTTTACTTTTGATTACCGAACTGAAAGTTACGGTAATTGTTAATTTTGGTTCTTTTTTATTTAGTTTTATCCATTCATCCAAATTTTGTCTAACGAATTATCAACTATTATCCCCTTATAGAAATATTGGGTAGTGAGAAATGGTTGCACTTCTCCATTCCACGACCCTGCTGAATGGAAATTACCTAAAACTTACTTATTTATATAATTTTATTATTAACTAAAATACCTTTCGGTAAAAGCTTTTTGTTGTAGCCACTGCTGAACATCTTTAGGAGAAGATTTGGAGGTGATGTAGACCAATGGTGTGCGCAAGAATTCCCAGTTTGGTTTTTTTTTAAACACTGTAAGTACATCCTGCAATTCTAACCGTACTAATTCAGCATCTGTTATTTCAGCTGGAATTAAATAATTGAATACATATTTGAAAAATGATCAATTTAAAAGCTAAAAACATATTGGAGTGAATAGTGCTATAATCGTATTTTTGTAGTTATGCTACACACAAGATAAGAAGACTGTATTCAAATGAAACACCACAAATACAGTTCATAAAAAACAATAAACAATAGTGTCAAACACATTCATCAACCAAACCGGTTCCTTTCTCACATATGCAAACTATAGAGAAAGTTATTTGATAGGTCAGGAATGATGTCTCTCTTCATATGTGCATTGCTTTACAGCCCAAGCGCATGGACCAATATGGTAATCATCAAGAAAGGACACGAAATTACGATTTTCTCAAATTTTACTCTAATGATTTTGACAAAATTTTGCTCAAGTGTAGCCTCAAGTTGACCCAAACAAAACATATTAGTCGCTACCTCACAAAAAATGCTGGTTCGGAAAGCTGATGTAAAAGTTCAAATATCTCAAAGTTGACACAAGCGATATACTTTTTTTTTAATGTAAAAATTTATCACCAAACCCGTGTAAGTAAAACAAAAATGAGTAATTGGGGGAAAAAATTAACCCAATGGCGGTCATAGTTTATTTCAATATTTTCCAAATTATGAACTGTATTTTTTTAAGAGCATTACATTTTGTTTGAGTTTATAGAGGCAAAATGATTAGGGCTAATTTTAATGAAATCTATTTTTTTTGTTTTCTTGTGACAGCTACTCCCAATTTTCATTTGGACCCTTAGGGGCTACACTTTAGCAACATTTTAAGTATTAGTCTTTAGTTTTTACTGATGTTTCTCCCCTAAATTTTGAGCTTCTTTGATTTTGTGTATGGGTGAGTGAGAAAGGTGTGAATTGTTTTTTCACAGTTTGTTTTTCTTATAGACAAATCACTTCTAAACTTACTTAATATGCATTATACTACTCACTCTCATATTGATTATTGGCTTCAGTAGGAATAATATTAGGAGATAAATCTTTCTGGAATACATCATCTTCTACGGAGCCTTCTGAGTCTGTAACAAATAAGACACATATTTTTTTTTTTACTCTTTGCTCCTGACAAATACAAAATTTGTATACCAAGCATCACACACTAAATTAAAGAAAAATTTCATAAGCCATATACATAACACAAATCAAAGTTATGCATTAAAAAGTTTAAAATATTACAGTCAGAATTATAACTGACTAAGAACTGCATTAAATAAAGATGCAGAGAATATTCTCAATTGTAATTTTAAAATAAAACTTCTCAATTTTATCTATTATGGTGTCTCAATTACTGCCGGGGGGGGGCAACAGAAAGGTTGGAAAGCCAAAAATAAGATGGTGTGATCAACGATGTCAGACTCTAGAATTCTGCTAATCTGGAACTGGAATTCAGATCCAGTTCTTACATTGGATTGCAAGATATTGCAAAAGAATAGTTGAGGAGGCCAAGACCCAAAAATGGGTTGTAAGCATCATTGAATAGCAATGACCTCTAATTTGTTTTTAGAAGTCCTGTCTTCCATAGTTTCTTTAAACTCCTTGGAAAGTTTATTCATAAAATGAACTCCAGCTTCAGACAATAACTTGTGTAATTTTTTGTAAAAGCCATCAACTTGTACTTAGGTTCTCGAAAATCGTACCTGCTATGGGTATTGTGTGTATAAACACATTAATATTATGAGCTAATGAGTTTTTAAACTTTTAGTATAAATAAGTCAATTCTACAATGTACCTTACAAGGAAAGTTAGAATACCCAGAGTTTTTAATGCATATTTACTATTACTAGACATGACATCTCAACTTGGGCACAATTCTTATTACTTGCTTTTGTAATAAAAGATCCTTTGGGTTATCTGTTTTGTAGAATCACTCCACAATGTAGGTGGAATAGAATCAGATCAAAGTATGTTAATCTACAGTGTCCTAATTTACACGACAGGACTGAGCTAATTTCCTTAATAAGAAGACCGTAGATATGCCAAAGCTCATAATATATACCATCCAGCCAACCATGTTAATTAACTATTCTGCTAAAAAAATTATTGATGACACTTCCTCTAGTGCTTCTTTTTAATACTACATAAGGTCTTAATCTATTTAATTCAAGCTTTAAATTAAATAGTATACATGTAGTCTTAATCAGATTTACTGTAAAATTATAAAAGTATTGGCAAGTGATATTTATTTGAATAAATGTATTGAATTCTAAATCACTTGGTGTAATTTAAAACTAAGAGCTGTGTCATCAGCTGAATTATACTGCAGATTTACATAACCATGTAGATAATTAATATAAAACATAAACAACACTCTGCAGTACACAATTTAAGGATCTTGGCTCTCTTGGCTATGCTAGAACAGGTTTATAATTGGATGGAGAATGATTCATGAAAAAGTCATTTTGAAATCTCAAAACCTTTACGAGAAATTTCAGTTTAAACTTTTTCAAATAAGATTTTTTTTTTAACAATAATATGGGCCTCAATATGGAGAATTGAAAAGAGACTAAACCCTGAAAAATCACTTTGAAATCTCAAAGAATTTACGATAAATTACAGTTTAACCATTTTTCAAAAAAGGTAAACTATAGACATGGGACTCAAAAAATGTATAATTGGAAAGAGAGCAAACCTGAAAAAATCACTTCAAAATCTCAAAGTCTTTACGAGAAATTGCAGTTTAAAGCTTTTAAAAAGAACATTTTTTTTCAAACCATTGATATATGGGCCTCTAAAGATGCATAATTGAAAAGAGAGCAAAACCTGAAAATATCAGTTTTATATCTCAAAAAGTTAATGAGAAATTTCAGTTATAAGCTTATCCAAAAACGGTCATATATATATATATATATATATATATATATATATATATATATATATATATATATACCTATGATATGGGCCTTAAAATATGCAGAATTGTAAAGAGAGTAAACCCTGAAAAAAATCACTTTGTAATCTCAAATCGTTAGTTAAAAATTGCAGTTTATTTGTGAATTAAAATACCAGAATTTAACATTTCAATTTTTGCTTACTTCTTGTAATCTCTTTTTAAAACATTGTATCTCCCTAACTATCCATCCTAATGATATGACGTTTTACATGAGGAAGAAGAAAGTTGAAGTTTTACTATGGTTTTTTTTGAAATCGAAAATATCTCCATTAGTTTCTGATAAATTAATTCGAGAAAACAACCAATTTTCAATTTTTGCAAAATCGTAAAGTGGGGTATTTTTTAATTCCGAAAAGGAGTTTTTAATGTTTCTTAAGCTAATAGGACCAGAATAGAGGACTAAATATATATTTTCTTTGGAGAAAAATATGTAAGAGGAGAACTTTTTAAAATCTTATTTTGAAGCATATTACAAACAACTAACTATCCACCCTAATGATATGACATTTTACATAAGGAAGAATAAAGTAGAATTTTTACTGTGGTTTTTAGAAATAAAAAATATCTCTTATACTTCCCTAAAAATTAATTCCAGAATACAGCCAATTTCCAACCACCGCAAAATCGTTTGAAATTTTTTAAGGCCGAAAAGTGAGTTTTGTTTTTCGAATGTTTGTTTAATTTAATATGAGCAAAATTAAATTTGGAGTCGAGGCATGCCATTAAAATTTCAAAATTTAAAACATTTTTCACTTTTTATCAAATTTTGTATAAAATATTTCAACATTTTACAATACCAATTATATGCACATCATAAGCATTATATTTGGAAGGAGAATGATTTGTGAAAAATCACTTTGGAATTTCAATGGGTTTACGAGAAATTGAAGTATGAACTTTTTTTTTTTAAGTCATAATTTTTTGTAAACGATAGATATGCGACTCAAAAGATGCAGAATTAGAAAGAGAGTAAACTCTGTAAAAATCACTTTGAAATCTCAAATGGTTTACCAGAAATTACCCAATATATGTGAATACAAATACCAGATTTTAACATTTCACGTTTCGCCACTTGCAATCTTTTTTTAAAAGCCTGAAGCTCCCCAACTATCCATTCTAATTATTTGAACTTTTACATGAGGAAAGAAGGGATTTCACGTTTTACTCTGGTATTCCAAATCAAAAGTATAGTTTCCAAAAAATAATTCGTGAAAACAGCCAGCCGATTTTCAACCTTGGCAAAATCGTTTGAAATTTTATAAGGTCAAAAATTGGGTTTTTAATTTTTGAATGTTAATTTAATGCAGAAATAAATTTGGAAGTCAGGGGTAGTATTAAAATTTCAAAATATCAAGAATTATCCAATTTTTATCACATGTTGTGTAAAACATTTTGACATTTTACAATACAATTGATATGCACATCATAAGCTTATCATATGGATGTGGATGAACAGTGAAAAATCACTTTCACATCTATTAAGCATTTACGAGAAATTGCTGTTTGTTTTGTCAAAAAAGTCACAATTTTTTTTAAACTATAAATATGGGACACAAAATATCCGGAATTGAAAAGAGAGCAAACCCTGAAAAAATCGCTTTGAAATCTCAAATGGATAATGAGAAATTACATTTCTATGTGAATTGAAATACCAGATTTAATATTTCACTTTTCGCTACTTGTATTCTCTTTTAAAAGCCGGTAGCTTCCTAACTATAAATCCTAATGATATGACGTTTTTCATGAGGAAGAAAGTTCAAATTTTACTGTGGTTTTTCAAATCGAAAATATCTCATAGTTTCCTAGAAATTAATTCCAGAAAACATCCAATTATAACTACGGCAAAATCGTTTGAAATGTTTTAAGGCCGAAAATTGAGTTTTGATTTATGAATGTTTGTTTAATGTAATAGGAGCAAAATTAAATTTCGAGTTGAGGGGCGCTTTTAAAATTTAAAGCAATTGTTATCAAATTTTGAATAAGAAATTTCAACATTTTACAATACCATTGATATGCACATCATAAGCTTTATATTTATTTTGGAAGGAGAATGATCCGTGAAAAATCACTTTGACATCTCAGTGTTTACAAGAAATTTCACTTTGAACTTTTTCCAAAAATAATCATACATTTTTTAAACCAATGATATGGAGCTCTAAAGACGGAGAATTAAAAAGAGAGTAAACCCTGTAAAATTACTTACATATCTCAAAGGGTTTACGAGAAATTGCAGTTTTAAGATTTTCTAATAAAAGCATACAATTTTAAAAAAAGAATGATATTTGTCTGAAATATTTGTCTGCATCTGTGTGAAAGATGCAGAATTGTAAAAGTGTAAACCCGGAAAAATCACTTTCAAATCTCAAATGGTTTACTGGAAAATGCAGTTTATATGTGAATTGAAATACCAGATTTCAATTTTCGCTATTTGCAATCTCTTTGAAAAGCCAATAGTTCCCTAATTATCCATCCGTGAATAAATCACTTTGAAATCTCAAAAGTTTTACAAGAAATTCCAGTTTAAACTTTTGTCAAGTAAGATCTTTTTTTTTTAAACAATAATATGGTCCTCATAAGATGGAGAAATGAAAAGAGAGTACAAGAAATTGCAGTTTAATATTTCGTCACAAAAGGTCATAATTTTGGTGAAAACAATGCAGAATTGTAATAAGAGTCACTTTGAAATCTCAAATGGTTAATTTTAGAAACTGCTTTTTTTATGTGAATTAAAGTACCAGATTTTAAAAAGCCTGTAGCTCCATAATTATCCATTTGAATGATATAAGAAATAAGAAAGTTCCAATTTTACTGTTTTTTTTTTTCAAAAATATCTCTTATAGTTTCCAGAATAACCATTTTTAACCACGGCAAAATTGTATGACAACTTTAAGGCCGAAAAGTGAGGTTTGATTTTTGAATGTTTGTTAATATAATAGGAGCATCGAAAATTTGTAGTTGAGGTGTGCTATTAAAATTTAAAACATTTTCCACATTTTATTCAACATTTTACAATACCAATGATAGCACATCATACGGTTTATATTTTTATGGAGAATAATCCGTGAAAAAGTCACAATGAAATCTCAAAAGCTTTACGAGAAATTTCAGTTTAAACTTTTTCAAGTAAGATCATATTTTTTTAAAACAATTATATGGTCCTCATAAGATGGAAAAAATGAAAAGAGAGTAGGAGAAATTGCAGTTTAATATTTCGTCACAAAATGTCATAATTTATGTGCATCAAAAAATGCAGAATTGAAAAGAGACCAAACCTTGAAAAAATCACTTTGAAATCTCAATGTCTTTACTTGAAATTGCAGTTTAAAGCTTATTTAAAAGAGGTCATACATTTTTTCAAAGGAATGGTGTGGGGATCAAAAGATGCAAAATTGTAATAAGATTAAACCCTGATAAAATCACTTTGAAATTTCTAATGGTTAATTAGAAACTGCTTTTTTTTATGTGAATTAAAATACCAGATTTTAACATTTCCCGTTTAGCCACCTGAAATCGCTTTTTAAAAAGCCTGTAGCTCCTTAACTATCCATTTGAATGATATGTCATTTTACATGAGGAAATAAGAAAGTTCCAATTTTACTGTTTTTTTTTTCAAATCAAAAATTTTCCTTATAGTTTCCAGAATATCCATTTTTCAACCACGGCAAAATCGTTTGACATTTTTAAGGCCGAAAAGTGAGTTTTGATTTTCAAATGTTTGTTTAATGAAATTGGAGCATCATTAAAATTGTAGTTGTGGCGTGCTATTAAAATTTCAAAATTTAAAACATTTTTCACATTTTATAAAATTTTTTATACAATTTTCAACATTTTAATATTGCAACATTTTGATATGCACATCATAAGGTTTATATTGGACGGAGAATGATCGGTGAAAAATCTTACAATGGCTGTGCGAGCTACCTATCACTCATAGGAAGACACCTAGTATGATTTTTTACAAATTTTAGAGTTGTTTTGTTGGTATGTATATGAAATAAGTCCAAACTCGACCATATTACTGCAAAGTAAGGAATAACTACAGTTATTGAAATATATAAATTTTGTTAACGTCTTAAATAGCGATTTACTGAAAAATTATGCAGGCTATATATCATTTAACGTTGAATCCAAACTAGTCATTGCATCTTCAACAAGATTCACAAATTTACATAATTCACTGAAATAGCCACATCCTCCTCGGTTAGTCACATCCGCTTGTAAATGAGTCAATGGATATTAATTACAAATATAATTAATATCGGTTTAATTGGAAACCGATTAATGACAAATAAACCTTCCCCCTTTAATAACATTTCACAAATCCAAATTCTCCCATTATTAGCTAAATCTCGTAACGGGCCCGACTGTGGTGTTGTAGTTATTTCATTTAATAGTATTTTTGCTAAATAATATTATCAAGGAGCTTTATTGGAGTACTGTTTTTACTATGAGTGTGCCGAAAAAACATCAAATTCTGCACAGACAAGCCAGGACGATTATAGTTTCTCTCTTAAGTTACTTCGATAAAGAGAAGAACAATGGAGGTCCCCTTCTTGATGTGAGAATGGTCTTACAACGGGTATCGGATGCAAGTGGAATTTCTTTCAGGACAGCGCAGCGGATTAAATAAAAAATGAAACCAAGGGAAATACCTGCATGAAGATTCTGTAAACATGGAAGACGGAGATGACACAACGCTTGCCGTAGTTGCTGATGAAGAGAGTCTTGTCATTCGAACCCCAAGGAGTTGTAGAACCAAGAGGTAGAACCAGGTAACGGAAGTTGATTTGCTTGACAAAGGAGCAATTCGTCGACAAGTTCTGAACTGTTACAAGCTAAAAGAAGTTCTAACTTCAAGAAAACTATGCGTTTCTCTGCGTAAGGCTGGACTTTACACCGGTTGAAGATCATCTCTGTTAAATATATTGCATAATTTGGGATTTCGTTATAAAAAATATAACGACAGAAATATTCTCAGGAAAATCCACAGCAAAAACATAAAGAACTGTGTATTTCTGGGTAAGACCTGGTTAAATGAGAATGTAGCCAAAGACAGAGGATGGACAGACGATTATGTGCTACTGGCACCCCAGTTGGTAAAGGAAAATGGTTAATTATCTCCCATGCTGTTGGCTCTAATGGCTGTATTAATACTCCCCCCCCTTCTGTTTGAATCAAATAAGACTGGAGACTATAACGAGGAGATGAATTCTGATATGTTTGAAAAGTTGTTTTTTTATCACTTGCTACCGGCAATTCCATCTAGGTCTACGATTTTTATGGACAACATTCCCTACCATTCGAGAGTAAAAAATAGAGCTCCAAATTCATCTTCCACCAAAGTAACAATGGTTAAGTGGCAGAAGGAAAGAAAGATTTCCTTCAGAGAGGATCTGCGCTATATGAACTTGTCCGACTACACAAACTAACGCAACCAACCTATGTCATCGATGTAGAGGCTGTGAAAAGGGGATTCAAGATCATCCGCCTACCACCATATCACTGCCATTATAACCCTATTGAAATGGTGTGGTCAAACATGAAGGACTATATAAAGAAACGAAATATAACATTCAAGCTCAAAGATGTCCAGAATTTATTCATGGAGTCAATGGCAATTTTACGAGAAAAGTGGGCCAAATATGAAACATGTGGAAAAAATCATGGAAGAAGACTGGAGGAGTAAAGACCTTGATTAGTTGAGTGTACAATTCATCATCAACTTTGCACCAGGTGACGACTGGAGCATGGACGAAGATGAGGACATCGGCTGTGCCCTCTTAGTATTAACAGCCTGATCTTTTCAAAAAGAAGTGAAACATGAAAATACTTTTTTTAAAACATTTTGTAAATAGTTCTTGTTCTGACAATGTAACTCCTACAAGAAACAAAAAAACACACAAAAAGCAAAATCAAACCTTTTATTAATACGGCCTTTGGCAGTCTCAAGCCTGCAAAACAAGCTTCGAAACGTAGAGTAGAAGTTTTTTAAATATCTATAAGTATTAAATCTATCTATATTACTTTGCAGTAATATGGTCATGTTTGGACTTTCATAACAAAACAATTATAAAATTTGTAAACAACTTAGTAGCATTCTGGCATCTTGCTATGAGTGACAGTTAGCTTGCCCAGCCATTGTCTAATGGTCAGTCGCAAGAGCGGAGGCTCTACTAATCCGATACATGCCATTGGAAACTGGTCTGACTGTAGGCCATGGTAAAACATGCTACACTGGATCCTTTCAAAATGATTTCACATGTGGTAGTTTATACAGAAGTAAAAGTTTTAGCATATATTTTTGATTTTGGAGCAACAGGCAGATGTTATGCCTCCTACTTGGAACAAGATTCATATTAAGGACACGTAGACAGTCTTTGTCTATATCTCTCTTTACCATTCAATACATTATAATTTTTAAGTTGCTGTCATTAAAACTCTAGTATGGTATTTTGGCAAAATCTTTTTTACTAAAAACATAACTTTAATGATATTGATAACTCAATATTATCTCAAATTATTTAAAAAATGTGATTTCACAAAAAGTGAATGTGCATATCTACTAAAAAAAATTTTGTTATTAAATTTACTTCATTTCAAGTCTCAAGATATACATAAAATAGGCAGGATAGCTAAAAAATCATTTTATAAACACATTTATTAACTTTATTTAAACTAACATTTAGGGGTTTCATATTAAATTTTTCTGATTTAATTTAATTTAAAAAAAAAGTGTTCATTTAATTTTCAGATATATACTAATTAATGCATTTTAAAGTACATTTCAAACCTAAAAAGTTAACCACTAAAAATCTGATATCGTACTTTAAACTAATTATAGCATGTTGAAATTAGGAATAAAACTCTAAAACTGTGGTTCTTAAAATTTCGACTTTTTGAGATTGTGTATCGCTCAAACTAAATTTTTGAGATTAAAAAAAATAAAGAACCGTTTTGTACATTACTTGAAGAGTAAATTGTGAAAGTTTCAAATGTTTATTAGCAAAATTACAGTAGTGGCAGCCTTTTGACTAGTTTTATTCAAAACATTTTAGAAGTTCCACTATCTATACATACTGTGCTTATTCAGAGACCTTTTTTCACTTACAAATATAAATTCACAACAATAGCTGTAGTATTATTTACTCTTTTATTTGCAATTTTTTCCATTCAATTTGATCATATAGTTAAAAATTATAACAAATTTAGAGCACGAAGCACGCGATCGAGAACTTTCAGCACGATAAACATTGCGACTCCTGTAGTATTATTCGAGCGATAAACAAATAATTCTGCAGTACACAGTTTTTGTTTTAGAGAAAAATATATGTAACGCTTTTTTATGTGAAATTTTCAGTAGTTTACAAAAATAATGTCAGCTTTTGTCCAAAATCAATATTTTTAATAATATTTGCAAAAAAAATTTGTTTAATACAAAAATTTCCAACCACTTTTGGTGGAGAAATTTTGAATATGTTGTTTGTAATATGCTTCAAAATAAGATTTAAAAAAATTCTCCTCGTACATATTTTTCTCCAAAGCAAAATCTACATTTAGTTCCCTATTAGCTTAAGAAACAATAAAAACTCACTTTTCAGAATTATAAAATGTTCCACTTTACGATTTTGCAAAAATTGAAAATTGGTTGTTTTCTCAAATTAATTTCTCAGAAAATAATAGAGATATTTTTGGTTTGAAGAAACCACAGTAAAATTTGAACTTTCATCTTTCCTCGTGAAAAGGACATAGCACTAGGATGGATAGTTAGGGAGCTACAGGGTTATAAAAAGAGATAGCAAGTGGCGAAATGTGAAATATTAAAATCTAGTATTTTTATTTACATATAAACTGCAATTTCTCTCATTAACCATTTGAGATTTCAAAGTGATTTTTTCAGAATTTACTCTCTTTACAATTCTGCATCTTTTAAGGCCCATATCTTTTTTGAAAAAGCTTTAAACTGAAATTTCTCGTAAACACGTTGAGATTTCAAAGTGATTTTTATACTCTCTTTTAAATTCTGCATTTTTTGAAACCCATATTGGTTAAAAAAAATTTATAATTAAAAAAAAAGAAAAGGTTAAACTGAAATTTCTCATTAACACTTTGAGAATTTGAAGTGATTTTTCCAAGTATAAAGCTTATGATGTGCATGCCATTGATATTGTAAAATACTGTATTGAAATTTTGATAAAAATTTGAAAATTTTAATAGCACATCTCGACTCAAAATTTAATTTGCTCCTATTACAATAAACAAACATTCAAAAATAAAAACTCCTTTTTCGGCCTTAAAAATTTCAAGGATTACAATTTTGTGAAAGTTGAAAATTTGTTTTAATACATTTTAATAGGAGCAAAGTTAAATTTGGATTGCTGTTATAAGTTCATTATTTCTACTAATTTGAGACTTTCAGCCCATTTTGAACCAAAATTCCAACATTTTTATATACCAACACTTATCCTCATGGGTTAAATATAGAGAGTGTAGGTCTTATTTTTATGTTCTTTTCTTTATTTTGTTATTAGGAGATGATGTTTTTCATCTTTAAACAAGAAAAAACAATGTAATGAAACTAATTTTCAATTACAAAAAAATCGATTCTTGTTAGTGAAGTTTTAATCATTGATTTTCAACAATTGCCACTAAGGAAACACTCATAATCATAGACTTTCAACAGGAAAAAATTATAAAAGAAGACTGGAATAAATTAATTAACCTTAACCTAAGATATTTTGAAAATAAGCTAAATTTACCTGTAGTTATAGTATGTCTGTAAAACGTACATTCTTTGGAATGTAATAAACAGTTTTTGGAAGTACGGTACTGAAATAGCATAACATGTTAACATGTTTAAAAAGAAATATCACACAAAACAACACCCCAAGCATATTTGTGATTCCAAAACCACTTAATTAGATTTTGTCATAGCTAAACACACAGTAAAAAACCAAGCTATAATAATGCAAATGTCAAACAACTTCTGTAAACACACATTGGACATATTGAACAAAACTTACAATTCAATAATATGTTTCAAAGACAAACCATCATCAAATAACTCGAGATGGGTAGAAACAACTGGAACTGTCTTGTAACCATTCCATTCCTTAACCATTACGAATTTTACAATGTCTCAAACTTGTTGCATGAATACGAACTGTTTTAATTTACAACTAGTTGTGAATTGCAACATAAATCAAATATGTTGTCCAAGCTAAACAAACACAAACTTGTGAAATTGCTTTCAAGGAGCTTGCAGTATTTACACTTCCTTATATGTATATACATACTTTCTTGTATGTATATATAAAATTGTTTTCAAGGAGCTAGCAGTTTTTACACTTCCTTGTATGTATATACTTGAAGCATTACTCTATTAACAAGAACATTTAAAATTAGGGCACCAGGTTGGACAGCACAGGTTAAACTTGTACAGTAAATCTCCTCCACAAGCAGATGCAGAATTGGCTAAGCTTCCATAGTATAAAAACTGTGCAAAATTATACCACTTTAAGCAGTCTTAAACTTCTATTGTCTGGATCCTTCTATTTTGTGGAGGCATTCCTGCACCTTGATTTTGATGGTACGGTATACTGGTTTATATATAGTTTTACTACTATTATTTATTTTATTTTGTTGTGTCATATTCATCGTTTTCAAAATGTATTTTAGGTTATGTTTCAATGTATATAATATTGTTTGATATGGTATTATTTTATAAGCTTAGTGCATTTGACGAAGTCTATACCATGGATATGGTCTCTAAATAGTAGAATGAAATGAATTTTTGTGATTACTATTTAAGCGTGTTTTTTATTACTATAGTGTATTGTTTTTGTGATGTACCTATATAAAAACTGTTATTTTATTCTTGAAATGTAAAACATGACACATAGTATACAATTTAATTTTGTCAAAGGTAAGAGAAATAGATCATACATACATATTTTATGCTTATCTTAGTATGTGTGTGTATGATATATACATATTTTAGAAGGGTATATTGTTTGTTTTATTTAGGTTGCCTCTAAAGGTAGTTATTATTTGTGTACACATTTTCAGTTTTTTCCCCACATAAGCTAGGAAGCGATTACTTTTTTGTATACATTATTTTTTATTAGCTTTAGTTAAGTTTTATTTCCTATTATTAAGTGAAGGTGACTGCCATACAACATTGCCTTAGAGGCCCTAAACATCTTTCCAAGGATAATTTAAAGAAATGTTTTGGTCACATATTAGTTATACAGTTTTTTCTTGTGTATATTAATTAGATTTTATTTTAAGAAGAGTCACTCTTAATCCCTGGGGGGAAGAGTATTTACTACACTCATTTCTCACTATTCATCCAAATAGGCCAAGAACTGAAGTGGATTAACCACTCAACAGGATGATACTTTGTGGGGGAAAAAACTTAGAATTATCTGTTCCATTCTTATTACATTAATCTAATCTGTTGAAAATAATTATAATAAAAAAAAAAATACCTAGTCTGTATAAAATGACATTGTTATTATTAGACAATACATTTAAAGTTAGTTTGGTTTTTTAACTTTTCTTGTAAATATTTTTCTAGTTTAATCTAGAACTTAAAATATTCCCAAATTTATTACAAACTTCAATATCATTCCCCATTGCCACTTTTCTATTGTAGATGGTCTGCCCCTGTTTTTAAAACCTACAACTTTAGATTTTTCGGGGTTAATTTCTAAATTCCGTACTTTACAATATTTCTTAAAAACAATATCTTTTTTATAGGATCCACTTTTGGTGAGATATACAACAGTAAATAAATTATGTATATTATGCTATTTAAAAGGAAAAGAAGATGTATTTCAATTTATTTCTGTCCTTGATAAAATTAGAAACAAATATTTTACGGGGAAAAAAAAACATTATCATGACGGAAACTATTGATTATTTAAATAGCAAAGATTTGTTAGCGTTGATAAATTACTGTAGGGAATCATGGGTGAAATTACTTAATATGGAAACCAGTGTTATTCACTGTTAGATGTACATTATATGCAATCCTCCGTTCAGGCTTTGCCCTAGAGGTGCCTTTGAGGCAATTTAAATTTTACAATTTAATACGACTTTCATATATTTTGTTTACTAAAAAAAAAATGGAGGAACATAATAATAATAAAGAAGATTGTATTTAATTTAGTTTATTAAATGTTAATGTTAGCTACGTAAGAAAGATGATTTATTTATTTTTTCTTATTTGTTTTCTGTTATGGAGTATTTTAATGTTTATGTTATATGTACATATTTGTATGTATCTGGAGTGTGAACAGAATAGATAAATAAATAAATAAAATTTCTACATGTATCTTAGGATTAGTTTACCAAGTATGCCTTTATGTTATTTGTTAAACATAATTGTATCTCTTGAATTTTTCTTATATAAGAAGGCTGTTCAGAAAGTAACCTTCATTTGACTATAAATAAAACAGAGACGTAGATACAGAAACTTCATTACTGTATATACATTTTAAAACTATAGCTTTACACTATTTTTTTTTTAGACAATCATTTCAATTTACGCATTTATCAGAGAGATGGGCCAGTTTGGATATCCCTTTGATCTGGTTGGCACTACAGTAGAACCTCTGTTAACTGGCCTCGGATTAACCGGCCTATATCGTAGATTACTGGTTGGATGAGAGTTTCCGAAAATAAATTGTAATTGAAACACCAAAGCGGCGGCAATATCAAACGACTTTGTCGATAGTGGTATCCCATTGTTGGCGGCGTAAAAACACCGCGGCACCAAAGTGGCGGCAAGTCTAAAGACTTTGTCAATAGCGGTATCCCATTGTCGGCACACTAACAAAAACGTTTGATGGGCCGCTTTTTTTCCACAAATCATTTTAGTATACATTATGGAAAATATAACATTTCTTTTCAGTTTTCTTCTTGTCTTTGACTGGTTATGATCTACGTACAGTATATACAGTAAATAAAAATGAGTTAGTTACGAAAATGGAAGCGTGTGTTGATTTCGTTTGAGACACGGTTAAATGTGTCAAAAGACTTGACAGAAGGGAATCTGTAAAAAAGCTTTGTAGTGTTAAATTTTTTCATGTTTGATGTACAATATACATAACATAATTTATACGATACATTTATGTACAATAAAATGAGTTGCAATAACATCTTAATTGCATAATTCTTAGCGCTACCTGATTAAATAAGCTTTCTTTGAACGAAAACCGATTTTTCACGGGAATCTCGGATTAACCGGCCCGGGTGTCAGTCCCGACTAGACCGGTTAAGAGGGGTTCTACTGTACTTGATTTTGTTTTTAAAGTTTCACATTAGATATTAGAAATGATAGCCATTCCATGTTCCATAAAACTCCACAAGCATCCTAAAATACGGTCCCCATAACCTTCCTGGTAGACAAAGTGTAACTGGGCTTTTTTCAGTTTGCTTGATGAAGTGGTCTGACAACAGATGGTCTATCACTTCTTTCCTCATCATGAATGTTCTCCAAATTTTAATGAAGCAAACCCACTAATGCACAACACCTCCACTCATTATTGTTTGGTCATACAGAGGACACAGTTCATGATGGATGCATGCTGCTGACAAATTTTTTGCCAAAGAAATTTATCACAGCATGCATTTTGCAAGGTTTTCTATTCTAGCACTCATTCTGAAAGGCTTATTATAGGGAAAGAACTGCAGCAAAACTTTCCTAGCAGTGCAGCTGGGCATTTACTAAGCTACTGAATATGTCACCACAGAAGTACCCCCACTACTTCTTGTGCTGCATGAAAACGGAGATTACTTTCCGAATGGCTCTCGTATGTTGTATTACTTTGAATTGCGTGTGTTTGTTCTGGATAACATTAAAAACAAAATTGTAATGGTCAAACTTTGTCTGAAAGCTAGTTTCATGTAACATGGTTTTGTATGATAAAGGTGCTATATATATATATAAATATTTATAAATATGTTATTTACGTCGTCTCATACACACTGATTCTTGTCTCCAACCGGTTTCGCTGCTTCAATTAGTCAACATCATCAGGGTTTATCTGCTACTGCTTCGTCATTAACATAAAAAACACTACATAACACACATTACAGACACACATGCGTACACTCTATGTCCTGTCAGGTAGCCGGCCAGTTCCGTACTGAATCTGCATCTCGTATTTTTTATCATTGTTCAAATATGCAGAATAAATACTGTCGGATTCAAACCTTATTTGTTCATTTATTATTTTCGTTTTGCTGGTTTGGTTTTCAACAAATATATAAAACTGCTCTCCCAAGCGTTCATATTATAGCCCTTTTCGCATTGTTTTAAAATATTCATTGTGCTCTCCATTGTGTCATACGAGTGCATGTTATCTAGAATATGCTTCGCGAAATTTGATTTTTCTGGTTGGTCCAATTTTATAGGAGCCATATGCTGTTTATACCTTTTTTTGAAAATACCTTTAAGCCTAGAACACTTTAATTTAGAGATTGAATATATAAAAGAAGTGGCAAAATGCAATGGATATGAAGAGCAAATGGTAGACAAACTCCTTTCACAGATAAGGGGGAAAATACACTCAGAGTAGGTTGAATAATAACACGCAGTTGATAAAACATAAGGATAAAAAAGAAAGTTATGTATTATTTCATTATGTAGGACAAGAAACACACCGCATTGCTAGGCTTTTTAAACAAAGATTTAACTATGAAATAGAGTACAAAACTAATAATAATATAGAAATGAAACTAAATACTAATATAGACAAAGTTTGCAAATACAATAACCCAGGCGTATATGAACTAATATGTAAATCATGCAATAGTGCGTATATAGGACAAACTGTTAATTTCAAAAAAAGGTATAAACAGCATATGGCTGCAATAAAATTGGACCGGTTGGAGACAAGAATCAGTGTGTATGAGACGACGTAAATAACATATTTATAAATAAATATACTCATACGATAAAAATGCTAATAAAGAAGCTAATATATTAATATATAGAAAGTATTTGAACATTTTAGGTTTAATAGTTTACAATTATTCTTACTACATATTTTTATCAAAATTAAATTGATATATAACTGCGTACAAGGTAACAGATACAAACAAAATTAAAATACATTTCCATAATATAAAATAGAAATAGTGAAAGGATAAATACAATTAAAGGCTGAAACCAAATGAATTTGTGAACTTTTTTCTTCATTTTGTTGAATCAATTCCAAATAATATTTTAAGTAAATATATAATATACAATAATTGTTATTAACAAATACATTCACCACTTTATCTTACTTAAAGCTAATATATTGTTAATTTATGATATTTAATTGTTACTTAAAGAAGAATATAAACATGCATTTCTTTGGATTATAAAAGGTAAACAGTATTGTCATTGTTATATTTTCTGTTAGCTATTGAATACGGATGATCAGGTTAGATATGGCACAGATTTATTTCAGTTTAAACTGACCTATCTGGAATTATAATTGAAATTAAAAAATACATGATTAAACAAAAGCCTTTACAATACACTAGAAACAGCACAATATGCGGTAACGTTCAATTTTATAGAACTGATAAAATATGATCGGTTTTAATTTTATACTGATTTTATTGGTGTCCAAGTTAGTACATTTAACACTGTTGACTATTATAAACAGATTTATATTTTAATCACGTCTTACATGGAAGTAAGTTACAAGTCTCAGCAGCACAATTATAAAACTAAAAACAATAAACTTATCAATAATTTGTAGAATAATTTAGTTTTTAATGATAGTTCTCCTATTTTGTATCTTAGAAAACATGAGTTATAGGTGAAAAGTTATCCTCATATTTTTTTATTTATTTGAAAGTTAATGAATTGTCTAATTAGTCATTAAATTAAGCTGATGTATCAAATTTGAGCTAAATGAGAGCAATATTACACCTTCTAAGATGTTTATTACATACAAGTCAAAAGTGGCACCAAATTTTTAACTTAACAATTTAGTTTTCATTGATAGTTCCCCTATTTTGTATCTTAGAAAACATGTTTGGGGACCATTGAAACATTTTAAAGCTGTAAAAAATATGCTATAGATGAAAAGTTACCCCGAAAAGCCATTTTGAAATTTGAAGGTTATTGAACTTGTTCCAATTATTCGTTTAATTAAACCCATATACCAAATTTGAGTAAAATGGGACCAATATTACAAGTTTAATATGGCACCAAATTACTATAACAATTATTCATAATAGGATTTATAGACACTTCATAGTTTCGGATGCTTGGGTATGTGGAAGATTGGTGATTGCATTTTTATGAAATAGATCACAAAACCTTGACATTCGGTAATAAAGCTTTTGTATTTATGCAACAACTAAAAAAAAACTGTGCATTTATTTTCTTAGACTATCACAAAGTGTACATGGATGTGAGATCAGCTGGATAGCTGATATGGGAAGTTAGGTTAGCTAACAATAAAATTAAACAATAACTCTTTCTGTATCTATGCCAGTTTGACAAGTATCTTAAATCGTTGTTCACACTATAAACTGTCTTAATAATATTATTCTCCTTATTACACGATATTATATTTCTCTGGTATAGAGGTAAGTAAAGAGTAACAGTTAAATACACTTAATACATAATACAATCTAATCTATTATTTAAAAAATTTGGTTAAAAATAATATCCGTGTTCACAAAAATTAAAAAAAAAGTTAAATAGGCCTACAAGCAAAAGCATAAAATGGATCACAACCTTTGATATAGAATCGTATTTAATTCTAAACTGTATAAGAAACATAGTTCATCTTAAATATTTATACATATATACAGGGTGTTTCATAAGACATGATCATCCCCAAAAATTAATTTTAAAAGTCAAAGGCTTTATTTAAGCATGATTGTATATTAAAATATATATAGTTAAAACTTTTTTACTGTTTACTAAAAATAGGTAAATTTATTGTATAATTAAAAAAAAATATTCATCTACATTATGTTTGTAGAAAAATATGAAATAATATATAATTGGACGAATGATAATATAATATGACTAAATTATTTTTGTACTCTTAACTGCCATGAAAGCACACATACTTTAAGCTATACATTTCACAGCATCAAACATTAAACTCAGTATCCGACGCTCAGTCTATTTTAGCATAGAACAACTTATCTTAAACAAAAATTATTTTTTGAAAAGAATGAAAAGCTTGGAATTTTTTTTTGAACTGCATATGATGTGTTAAGATCAGAAAATTAAATTAAAAAACATCCATCATATTTTGTATTGATGAATGTTCATCTGTAGTTATCAATATACAAAGCACCGTTCGATGAAATAAATACCACCATCAAAACTACTAATTATAGATATTTGAAACTTGGATTAATTAATTGTTAAGAATTCATACTTTCAATTCATATTAGTTTTGTTTGGGAGTGTAGTAGATCATGTAGTCACTTATGGATATCGTTCAAAAAATTATGTAATTTATTTTGAAAACTGATTCAAAGTATATATATATTTTTGTTCATTATAAAATTTTCCAACTAATGGGTATGAGAAATCTATTATAATCTTATAAAAAGTTATATAAATATTTTTTATTGTACATTGGTAATTTTTAAGTTTGATTTAACACTACAAATAGGTAGAACAAAAAAATTTGGATTATCATGACACCAAAGCATTCAATTAGAAGTTAAAAGAATAAGGTACTATAATCCTAATTTAGTTTGAAATGATCAATTAGATTTGTATTTAGTAAGATTTGTAATCCCTTAGTAAAACATTAAAAAGTTATTTGTACCTAGAACAATTAACTGGTTTTCCCATTCTGTATTGTTCCTATGGTCATTTCACAGGCAGGTCATTTCCCCACCCCTTCATTCATTGTATCTAACTCCCACCATCTAGTTTTAAGGCTCTCTGTTTTTCATTTTCTTCAGTCTGTAATACAGCCTCGTCAATGCCTTAGCAGGCGAAACCATTGGTCGGCTAGACTAATAAAAAGTGGAAGTTACAAAATAAAAAATCGCATTTTATTATTTTTTCTTTAAACATGGAATTCCACCAAGAACCTTCGGTCTTAACAGTAATGACATTTTTTAATTTTATTATTATGTCATGTGCATACCCAATCTGGTTCTTTTAGCATAAAGAATCGAACGCTATTAAATTAATCTTATTACGAGCAATGATTTGTTATATTTTCCCCCAAAACTCAGATTTTTAAATAAAATTTTAATTAAGTTACATACATGTATGTATTTTACATTGAAGTATTTAATAATATTAAATTAAACTTACTACATACAATATTTTTTTTATTAAACCTACTAAGGGCAATAACTACATTTTACTAAAAAATAAAATTATGGTACAGTAGACTTGCGATCATCTGGTCCTCCATTATATCAGGCCAAGACTGTGGAAGGCTTATAATATTAATTTGGATTCACAAATTTAATCTATAAAACAGTTAATTTTCAATACTTTCCGATTCTATGACCTTATGAAATATGCACATATAACCATAGTATATATCTCGAGGATATTTTAATAATCCAAGTTGTTACAGGCAGTTGTCTTGTGATAAGTGCAAGGAGAAAGTGTTCCAGCTCTGAGTAAAGTCGATAGGTGGAGTTTGGACTTATGGAATTGACATAAAAGGATCTTACAGAGCATGGGCATTCTAGACTTGATAAGGTTCACGAAAGCTAAAAGTGCTCTTTAGTATATACACAAGAAAGGACCAATTGTGATATAACTGCATGGGGCTTTACATGCCACAAAGTAAATAATAAGAGTTAAGTAATAAAAAACTTGCATATTCTATATAATAGATATATAGTTCTTATCTTAGATCTATTCAAAGAGTATTTAGGCAAACAAATATTATCAGTTAAACACAAAAAGTCATTTGGCACATAACTTAAAATTAAAATTAAAAAAAAAATAATAATAACACTGAAATATTAATGGAAGATAGTGATTTTAAGAGTTATTTCTAAGGTTCGAGATTTAACTCATATCAAACTAAAAATTACGTGTATAAAAATATATAATTACTTATTCATAAATACTTCTATGACGAAAACTTTCTTCAAGTCAAAACCTGTTTTTATTAATTATTAATCAATATTATATATAAATAAATTTTAAAATAAAAATGATAAACATATTATAGAATAACACTAACGAAGAATATAAAAGCCAACATACAGTTTATTATTATTACAATCAAACAACCTCAGGGATAATTAAATGACAATCTCCAAACTTGTTACAACACAGTACCTAACAGTTTTTCTCCCCAATTTAGTACTAAATCTGTTAAATGAGCTTTAAAATCCTAACATACTATGGGGTTAGTTCAACAATACTATCACACTATAATTGAACCACCTACTCTTGTTGTGGTTCACCTACTCTGCGGAAATAGTTGAAGCAGCCCTTGTCTCCAATTGTGCTCTAATAAAATAGGGCCAGTTAACTGAGCCCCCCCCCTCAGCTGCTATATAATTGTGGGGCTACATAATTAAGCCTCCAAATTATGCAGTATTACTTTAGTGATAGTTAATTAAGTTTCCAAATCATGCTGTATTACTGTAGGGCTAGTTAACCGAGCCTTCCAATCTTCCTATATTACTGCGGAGCTATATAATTAAACCTCCTAATCCTGTTATAATGCTATATAGTCCTAATCCTTCTATATCATGTGGAGTTTCCAATCCTGGTATATAACTGAGGTTAATTAATTTAGCTAAAAAAATTCTGATATGTCATTGGGGGGCTAGTAATTGAGATTCATAATCATGCTATATAAATGTAGGTTATTTAATTGAGAATAAAAAACCTGCATAATTATTGCAGGGCTAGTAAATGAGATTCAAAATTCGGCTATATAACTGTAGGCTAGTTAATTGGTAATCAAAATCCTACTTTTATTATTGCAAAGCTAGTAAATTAGATTAAAATCATGCTAATATAAGCATGGCTAATTAATTGAGATTAAAATTCCTGATAAATAACTGTTACAATAGGCTAGTTAAAAACATTCAAAATCCATACATATATAATTACTGGACTAGTATAGTTAAGATTCAAAATTATCCTATATTATTGTAGGCTAGTAATAAAAATCATGTTATATAAATGTGGAGTAGTTAACAGAGATTAACTATCCTTCTACATTGCTGTGGGGTTAATCCACTGAACCTGCTATATTACTGTGGATCTATTTTCTTGGGAGCTTCCAATCTTGCTCTAATGCCATGGGATTAGGCTACCCATTTAATAATGTATAACACCACTCTCAACATTTTAAGGTTATAAATAATAATATATTGATACTATTAAAATTCACACTATGTTGTGTCTCAAGGTCTATAGTGACAGAGTTGTCGGTAATGTACTCCAATCTCTAAAAATTATGTTTGAACTAACTTATAAACAATAGTGAATCTATAAAGTATATACAATAGTATAATATGGCTTAGATTGATTTATAGATTTAATATATTCGTCATTTATATTATTGTTTAAAATTTGTTTCATTTAACATATAACAAACTTGTCTCAAATGGTTAGAAGTAGCTTTTTTGTTAAAGAAGGAAATTATTAACACGATAAGACAGGTCTGTTTGGCATCTCTCTCTGATGTTCTCACAGTTTAGGGTTTAAAAAAAATTTTAACTGGTAATAGTTGTAGTGTTTCTAAAAAAAAATAAGACTACACATATTTGTACTACATTACCATAAGCTATATGGAGAGATTTTTATGAAATGTAAGACTTTAAATAATTTATTATTAATGAATGTTATAGTCTTTGGATCTAAAATATTTAAGAAAACTATCAACATCAACTATGTTATCCGGTGATATTTCCTGGTGGGCAGATTGTTTTTTGACTCCATTCTCCTACTCTGAGACAGGATTAGGGGATTTCTCATGCTACGTCTTTTCCCTTTCGCACAGCTAAATAATCAAAGGTTTTCATAACACAGATTATTAACTTTAAATTATTAGAAATGATATATTAGTAATTCTATATTTTGAAGGTAAAAAACTTCTTTTGGAAAATATACGAGTATGTACTCATTATGTTTTCATTGTGTGATTAGTCCATTGATTATTAAAATGATTACATGTAACAAGACAATACTTATTTTAATATATTTATTTATAATTTTCTTTTATAAATTAGTCTACGCGAGTTATTTTTTATTTACAAAATAACTAATTAGAATTGGGTAATTAATATGAGATATTATGGAAAAAATATGTTAAAATTGGCTACAAAATTGATGATCAAAGACATACTTAATAGTTTGCTGATAACATAAAATCAGAAGAAAACTAACTAAAATGGCAAAATATAGATAAAATGTTAATTAGCTACAAAATTGATGATCAAAGACATACTTAATATTATGCCGATAACACAAAATCAGAAGAAAACTAACTAAAGTGGCAAAATATAGATAAAATGTTTGGTTTCCAGCTTGACAATCCTTAATTATTTTTTATTTAGGTTATCCATTTATATACTAGCTATTTTTATTATTATTATTTTTAATATAATTTTTTCTTTTTTCTTTTTTTTTTTTTCTTTCTTTTTTTTTTTTTTTCAAATCATAATTGAACAACTATCAGAATTAATGAAAGCTGTGCCAATACTTAAAAGTGAAACTTTGTTTCTTTTCTTTTTCGGTCATTTGTTTCGTTGAAAAAAAAAAAAAAAATTTTATTTACTAATATTTGACTATCAAGTGCTTGAATATTGGATAGAAGTAAAACTTAAATTACTTAATCATATTTTATTTTTCAAAGACCAAATGTTAATTTTGGGCTATGCAAATTAAAAATTAAAAGTATTGTGTTCAAATTATTTGAGCACACCCAAAAGTGTGCACACCCCCACAAGAAGTTCAATTCATATTTCCAGCTTTACAAATTAAACTTATTTCTTAAAAAAACAATTTTTCTGAAACTTAAAATTTCCCAAAATACTTTGAATTTTTTTAATAGTTCATAATTTTAAATAGTTCCTATTTTTTAATTAATGAATAATTTAATAAATCCATATTTACACAGCTCCAAAGTAAACAAATAACAATATTTTTCCATTACAATGAAATTATAATTGACTTGTAATATATTCGCACCACCATAGTCGAGAGGTCAAAGACAAATAACAAGTGCTCTGTCTTAATTACAGTGCACTTTGGTTTGAATCCTGATTTCATTTTTATTCATGAAACATTGCTTTTTGGAGAATTTAATAATGAAAATGTATTTAAAAAAAAGACATTTTCTTTCTTAGGTGAGGTATTCTTCAATTATTAACAAATTAGATGACATTAACTTTATTTTTGTTATTGTCTTCCTCCCTCCACTTCGTCAATATTAAACTTTTTTTAACATAATTATATTTTAGTAAAATAAAAATTAAGTTACAATCACTGTGGGGGAAATACAGCACTAGGGACCAAATTTAGTGTAGTATAGAAACTCTTCACTTCTCCAGGTTCTTAAATCATGTATGGCCAAAGATTATAAGGAGGTTCACTGTTGTCAATCACTTTATCTTTGTTCACCAAAACAGGTTTTATTCCATCCTTTATTTTTGATGCCCGAGTATTGAATTTAAACCAATATATCTATCGATAAAAAAGTACGAAATTAAAAATGTCAGAACTTTTTTTTATTAAGAAAGATAGTGATTGAAAACAGTCCTGTGCAAATAGTTACGGGTCTAAGGAAGGACAATATCAAAAATACATGTAAAGAACCTCCAGCAATCAATGAAATTACATTACTCCCACTTTAGAAGCTCCATATAGATAATATGCAATCTTTAAGATCTTTGGCCATACATGATTAAGGACTTGAAGAAGTGAAGTGTTTCTATACTTCACGAAATGTCATCTCTAGTACTGTATCCTCCACACAGCCTTAAAAAAATATAAATATATATATGATATATATATATATATATATATATATATATATATGATATATATATATATATATATATATATATATATATATATCATATATATATATCACAAAGTCTCAAGAAACCTGAAGTAATGTTTTGCACAGTACAGAAGAGTGTTACTACAAATGTATAAAAGGAAAATACTTGTTGCGACATTTTAAATTTATTTATACCTGCAAAAATTAATACAATTTTTTTTATTAATTAAGAGAACGTAAAAACACACGTCTTCAAGAAATCCACGATTTAAAAGGAAAAAACCCATGAAAACATATAAATATGCTTTTAATGTAGCAAAAACCATGTATAACTTGGTTTCTGTTATTTTTATTAATTTTTTTGATGATAAGAATAAAAAGTGTTGAAAATATTTTTCTCTACTAAAAACCACCTAAAAGTATGGTTTTCCACTGATTTTTCCATAATGTTGGAAAATTGTGAAAATGCACAAGTTCAATTTTTTTATTGAACAAAAATAAGTTAACCTTTATAAATTCATGAATTTTCTATAAAATTGTTAGAATTTATTCACTATATTGTTAATGCTTAAATTAAATTAATGTTTAATACATACTTATAAAGTTTCAGGACTTTACAAGAATGCGGAAAAGCCAATTGATAATTAAAAATTTGGTAGTTGTATCTCACAGAGAAAAAAATAGTTTTAACACTTTTTAATAGTTGTATCTACAGAAAACACAAGTCTAACATTTTTATCCCTATTAATAAATAATAAATTGAAACCAAGTTGTATGAGATGATAAAACAACATATGATAGTTGTACGAGATGATGTGTGTGTGTGTGTGTGTAAATATTAAATGTTTCCATTCTTTGCAAACACACATGTTTTTATGTCCTTTTATGCAAAACAATCACATTTCCCCTAAAAAAATTAATTCATTTTTATTATCGGGTAATTATTAACACTATTATTATGTATTATTATGAATAGTTTATTGTGCAAATTTTTTAATTTGTTTTCTTCAACTTGCATTTTGTTATATTTTCCAAAGCTTTCTCAGCAATTCATTGTTATTATTTCTATGTAATCGTTGTACAGACTGAACACATTTTAGATATTTAAAACCTCCTTTAAAAAATTTAAACAATCAAATCAAATCAAAAATCATTAAATTGAAACTGTTGTGTCTACAAAATATGATAAAGAGTTGATCGGATGAATATTTCTTACTTTACTAATCAAAATGTTTTTGTAATAAGAATTTAAGAAAATTTACAATGACAATAATAATTATCACTTAGTTTATGCTTAGGCCTATACAAACGTAAGAAATATAAAGACTAAAATATATTTAAATTAATATTTGAAATAACAAGTTATTAATACAATATATATCTGTTTATACAGTAATTTATGTATCAAACTTCAGATGTGTGTTTAGGACATCGAAAGTGAAAAAAACATTTGTATAATCTGTCATATTGTTTTTATTAAAATTTCATTTTCTATGATGCAGATTTAGATTTTAGGTTATAATTTTGCATATAAGCATATATTATAATGTTAATAGCTATACAAAAAAGTATTTTTTAATGTTTAAAATTGGTGACAATTAAAAAGAATATTTTAAAGGCCCTTGCAAATCCTTGGATACAACTCTGTCTCTTTTCTTAGCAGAGATAGATTTAATAAAATTATGAATTAAGTTGCCTTAACAAAGAGCTATATATATATAGGATGATTCAAAATTGCACGGCAATACTTAGGGAACCTATTCTTGGGGTAAAATAAGAAAAAATCTTCATATAAACATACGCCCAAAACGCCTTTTTTTTTAAAGTTACAACTAGCAATATATTTTGCTCTGATATCTGCTCCAAAAGTGAAATGAAGCCATACGGTGGGAACCAAATAATGAAATATATTTGGTTGTTTTCTACATTTTTTTATGAATTCAGCGTTTATTAGTCATTCAACCAAGTTATTTTAGACTAAACTTTTCTGAGAAATTATTAGAAATACAATTCTAGAACCTTTTTTATTGAATTTTTCAGGTTGAGAAACATATAAAACCAACAAATTATTTTCATAATTTGGGTCCCAAAAATTATAGTAAGGTTATATTTCACTTTTGGAGCACAAATTAGGGCGAAATACTTCGCTAGCTGTAAACTGGGAAACGAAGCATTTTGAACATATATGTTTATATGGAGGTTTTTTTCTTATTATTATCCAAAATTAGTTCCCAAAGTATTGCAGTGCAATTTTGAAACATTGTGTACATAATGCCAGACTCTCAAGGCTCCGAGTTCATATACTTTTGAGTCAAAGCTGGTCTAGGAGTGTCTGAAAACCATTAATCAGCTGGATAAACAAAATTTTACTTTGTTGTGGGTGCCTATGTATGAGGAAATTCTAGAAAATTAGAAGCAGATAAACTTGTAAGGGAAGGCGCAGAGGCAGACATCGTAGGGCTTGAATCATTCTTTGGAGTACCCCATACCTACTTTATGAAGGCCTGGGAACAGAACCAAAATCCAGCTTGGAGACTACAACCTGCTCTCAGGGAATTTAAAGGTTTATTGCTTTCTCTAGAAAGAGGCCAAAAACTCACATAGCTCTGCGGGAAAAAATTAACTCATAATGGGCTTACTTTCCAGATACTATCCAGTGAATTATCACCTTAAATACATGGCCAGGGCTAAGACTAACTGATGCCAGTTCTGCTGCAAAAACAGCTGATTACTGGCTATGTTACGCATTCCTCACAGCCACAAAGATTAAGGTAACAGCCCCCAAAACAATCATAATCTTTGTAAGGAGTTTGGGCCTGACTAGGTAAAATATAAGAAGGGTAGTCACAAAAGATCAACCTGGATCACAGATCACCATATAAAACAATTTAATACAACATGGTGATATTCTCAAATTGTTGTATGTAACGGTATTTTAATACACCCTATCCACTAGTAATATTCATGATATTCAAATTTGATTCTACTACATAATTAACATCATAAAAATAAATAGGGGCATAAAAGTTGGTAAAAATTCTCGGAGGCTGTGTAAAATTACAATTCTTTGTATGCATGACAAACAACATCATTATACATTTTAAAAATTTGAACTCAAAATCTTAATCTGTCTTTAATAAAAATACAAACAGATGTAAAACAAAGCATATAAAAACTTGTTTTTCTTCTTCTATGTCCTGAACCACTCCTGAAGTTTGGCATATTATTATTTACTAGACACTCTATATAGAGACTACCCTGTTATATCAGATCACTACTAACAATTCTAAAACATATACTTCAATTCTGTGATGTTTAATGATTATATTAAAATGGTACTTTAACCAAATGAAAGTGACAAATAGAAAACAATAATGAACTGAGTTTTTAAAAATGGTAATTTGTTTTTTTAACTATCAACAGTGTTTCAATATAAAAATAAAATAATAAAATTTGTGTTTTTTTAAATGATATAACTATAGGAGATTGAGTACAATTTTCAGTCCTAGGTCCAAAATTAAGCTTTTAGTACAAATTTGAAAGATTAAAATCATAAAAAATAGAATGAATAAAATTAGACTAGTGGAAGAAAAAAGAACAAGGCTTTCTAAAAACACGGATGGCAGATTTCCAAGCAAACTCAAATCCATGTAGGTCACTGCAACCAACTGGAGGGGGGCAGTGGGGACCCAAACATTTCCAATAAATATATTTAAGAGTAGGGCTTCCCTCACATTCAAATTAAGTTTAATACCAGCAGGAATAAAATTCTGTTATTAAAATATTGCTAACAGATTTATATGTAATACTATTAAACAACCAATTCTTGTATGTATATAAATTTTTGAAAACAGATTGAAGGGTTTTATTGAAATGGGATGAATTTGCTAAGTATTTTAGCAAAGTCTTGACTTTGGGGTTAAATAACCACATTGCTAAACTTAAAAAATCAACACTTTGAAGTACCAACAAAATGTTTCACATTTATTTCGATATTATGGTCATTTTCTTCTGTGACCTTACTTTTATTTATAATACAAAAATTCAAGATTACGCAAGTATTTTTCCAGAAAAGTTCAGAGGGTACAATAAATGAAAAACTATTAAATGAATAATTCTTATAAATTTTGGGGATAAACTCATTTAGATTGCTTTCTAAGAACCATTAATAAAAAAGCAGTAATAATACACGAATGATTCTATTTTTATTTAACCACTTACTCCTCCCTCCCCGGTCATTCACCTTTGTTAATAAATATTCTCCGAAAATTATCATATAAGATTATTATAATAATAAAATATATTAATATTATAATTATATGGAAAAAATAAAATGTGAACAAATTAAACTGTCTTACATTTATATTCTCAATTAAACACAGTCTTATTAGAGTCTTCCAATGGTGATTTAGTGGTTTGGTGGACCCCCTCTCCTCTTCCATTAGTGGGCCAACCTTAATGTTTCTCACAACTCAATGCCTATATTTGTTTTCTACAATTATTAAAATTAAACAAAAAAGTTTTTCAAAATTTTACATATTAGTATTTATATTTCAGAATGTGTATAAATTTAATATTCCAACTAATTTTCCTGTATGTGTTACAAAATGTATTGACATAACTAAAAGGGGTTTGAAACAATGCAGTCCCTTATGAGCGTTTCAACAAAACTCTAAAAATGAAGAGAAGAAAATTGTCTTATTATTTTTTCTTTTAGTAATATTGATAATAAAAAACAGGTTACTATTAACAAAAATTCAGTTCACTACACCAACTAAGTGGCATTGACAAAAAAACACAACACCTCCGTAACCTTGCACAGTTTACTAGAACCTAAATCAACTGTGCCTTCACACTCCTCTTTTATTACAATAATAAAACATCACAAAATTGTATTTTTGTTCAAAGTTGACAATAGTGTCCAGTTATAACAAGACACACTGTATATTTAACAATACTTAAAAATACATATTTTTATATCAATACAATAATAATCTTTATAAAGCAATATAATTTTATAAAATACTTGTATTTTTCTTATTTATTAGTATTTACATATATAGCTATTTATAATGTACATTACACAACATATTGGCACCTTGCCAAATGCAAATCAAGCCACAGTCAACTTCACAAAGCACGGTCACATAACAAGCAAATGCTAACTTACAGTAGACAACCTCAATATTTTCTTTTAATTACAGGAATTTTCATAAAAATCTGAATAAAAAAACCATTTTAAAAGTCAGTTATCGTGTAGAGTGCAGCTAGACATTCCATGCTGTGCACAAAAGTATGTGTTTTCGATCTAATCACTGACCATTAACCGACATTGAGGTGGTCTACGAAGAGTTATACGACAGTAGACAGTGCATTGATTAAAAATAGCGAAATTCACCTTTCTTTCCCAGACGTTGGTTACGAACCCATTCTACAGGTGCTGGTGCTGGGGCTGGTGGAGGGACTGGAGGTAACTCTCCGCGGCCTGATTCCTGGACAAAATATAAATTTCTTTATTCATACAGTGGTAGGAAGAGAGAGGAGAGAAAATTAAAATGTTTAAGATTAGGAAAGGGGAATTTTTTATAAAATACGAATGTGGTTGTTGTAAAATGATACAGGTTTTTCTAATATTATCAGTTTTTGTCATATCAATTTTTCATTGCAAGAAGATGATGACTGAAAAGTTTTTTTGCCTTTAAACAACAAGAAAAAAAAATTAATATTTTTTCTACATTAGTTCAAGCAAACCGAGCCAGACCAGATAATTTTAGGGTTCTTGTTTTTCAAAATTTTGAGGGCTCGTAGATCCCAAATACATAACTACAATATCAGGCATGAAAGCTTGGCAACAGGCCAGAAAAGTTAAAAAATTTCCTCTCTAAAGCAGGAGTTGTGCTTATTAATGATCTCCGGGTAAACCTCAAAATTATTAAAGACCAGAATCCCTTTAACCCTGCAACCGGCACGGCGACCTACAGTAGGTCGCCCACGTGCTCCCAAGTGATTTCACCAACTCTTATTCACGTATTTTGCCATTCAACGTTACGCCCACTTAAAATTGTCCCATCGCAATAAATAAAATACCGTTGGAAAGTTAATGTTCCGTAGATGCATATCATGCAAAAAAATTACCACAAAACGTTATAAATAATATTCCAAAAATTGGTGAAGTTCACGTATTTTTGATGCATAAAATTGTAATTTTCAACTCTGCGCCTTTTCGTATAGCGCGGCTGCATTTTTCCTGATATGATTACAACTCTATTTTTCTATCATTTAAGTCAACTAAAACACTGTTATATAGATCACATGTTTCTCTTTCTAACCGTAGATTACAAATTGTTCTGCGTCTAACAGATCCAGAGATATTCTTACTTGAACATAGAACAAACCTGACGACAAGAAATTCATTTGACATTCGATGCGCTTTACAAAAAGACGAAGTTCATATCTCTCTGTTTTTAAAATGATTTGTCTTTTTACTCTATGTTGTAGGGGAAATTCCATTCTATAAGTTGGTACCACTTGAGTTGAGGAATTGCTTACTAAGAATTTGTTGTTTTGAAGTCCAAACGTAGCAAATGTCTGACGTGAACACTATAATATTTGGCGTGGCAAATATTGGTTTTGGGATTAGATTTTTGTTATTTTGAAGGTTTGTGTATACAAATTGTATATAAATTGTGTATACAAGTTACAATATATGTGTTTTTATTTCTAAAGTTTGTTTTTGAGTGAATTTCGAGTGTGTATATGGAATAACCTATAAATAACAATAGTAAGTTTAGGCTATATGCATATTTTCTTATATTTAGTGTTTTATATGAGTATACAAGTGAATATGTGTGTTATTCTTTGTAAAGTATATTGTATTAGTAAAATCTAACGCTTTTGTTTTAGGCCTAGCTTTAGAAAAATACTAATTATGCCTAAAATTTTGACGTGTCACCCTAACCTTCAAGTGCCAGAATACAAATTTTTGAAAAATCGTCATTTTTATTTAGAATATGTAACATATTATTATTTTTTTCCCCTAAATATATTCACAAATATATTAGAAATCTCAAGTAACGGTTAAAAAAAATGCAAAAAATGTATTAGTATGTTTTTGATCACCATTTCTGTGAAATTTCTGCTTCGTTACTCTTAGATTTTTTGGTATTTGACCAAAAAACTCCAAATGTGATACATTTAACTTTTTTTGCACTACACAACTAAATTCTATGCACCTTTCTGGACATAATGATATATAGAAGTTCTGTATAAAATATATTTTACTATTTTTTATGTTTTTTGGAAAAAATAAAGAGAAAATTCAGTTTTTTCGTATATAATTTTTTTAATTTTTAAAATGTAACATTTTTTTCCTTTTTTTCTTCTAAATATATTCAAAAAATTACACAAAACTTTTGTATATCTTAGAAAAAGGTAGTAAGCTATTGATTTAGGGTGATACAGATTTTTCTGAAAAAAAGTTAATATCATTTTTGACATCTAACATACTTACTCTAAAACCGTTTCAAATTTTTTTTTTTTATTACATAGATGAATTCTATGCATCTTCCTGAGAAAAATGATGTCTTATAAGTTAGGTTTTGTATACAAATAATATATTTTATTAATTTTTAAACAAACGAAGAATTTTCAAGACAATTAACATTGCCGGTTGGAGGGTTAAGAGGAGTCTTCACAACACTTGGCATCTGGCTTGTTTTACTTGGTGGAGAAGTTCCTAGCTATAAGTCGTAAATTGGCATGTGTTTTTCATATGTTTTCTTGGAGCCTATGTTAGATTTCAATATTCTTCTTCTTTATTATCGTTTCAATGTACTAGTACTATATTTTAATTGTATACAAGTTAGAAAAATAAATCAAATTTCGAGTGTGAAGCTTAAATCTTATTAAATACTAAATTTCATACAAAACACATTTTTGTTTGTGTTTAAGTTGGTTATATTTACAGTATATTTTAATGTCTACGTAATCTTACCTGTTGATAATGGTCATAACCCCTTGTATATAGAGGATTGCTGAAAACATCTCCAGGTTCTGTAGAACCACCAGATACTAAAGGTGTAACAATCGTATTTGGGACATGAGCAACTTGACCTCTACTATTACGAGCCTTCCACCACTTGCGGTTGTCATCTAACACCTAAATATTGTTGATACAAAATATTAATTCATACAAATTCATTTAATAGTTTAAGTAAATTTTATCTCTACTTCTAAGAAGAAAACTTTTTTTTTTCCCCAACAAGGATGTCGTGTTGGAACATGTTTAAAATTAGTGGACTATTTTACTCATTGATCCCTGAAAAAAGTTTCACACAATATAAAATAAATAAATTCAACAAGAAAAGGAAGTTTCACTCTCACTTTTGGTAAAAATGTTGATTTTAATCAAGTTGTTAAATTAATTATAAAAACAATAAAGTCCGAGTATATACATACCTCTAAAAATTCTCCACGGATAACTGTAAGTTCTTTGTCGTTATTAGCCGTGCGAGGATATGTAACTTGAACAATCTTGCTTCCATTGGTTCTTAATTCTTCAAGCCACCTAGCCTGTGCACGCTCAAATCGTTCAGGTCCTCCTACACCGCCTCCACCACTATTACGTTCGATGGAATCTGCAGATATATCGCTACGTGTGCTATGGTCTCGGTCTCTTGGTGATGAAACATGTGCTTGAGGAGGTACCGAGAAGTCGGGATCTGATCCTCCAGGACTCAGCGAGTGCTCTCTCTCTTCCCTACTGTACAGTATAGTTTCCTGTCGAGGAGTGTAGTTTCTGTTATCATAACCGTAGCGACTGACATCAGTAGGTGATGCTTCTTGTCTTTCATATTGTTCATACAAATAATCACTGCTGTAGTGCGAGTCATCCTGGTCTCTTTCTCTATGATACTGAGCTTCCCTTAGCTCAGCCTGAAACAAATCATTACATTAAATACTAATCAATTACACATTGAAATTATTTTGGTAGTGCATTTTTTGAAAATAGTAAACTCGCATCTGCCTATCAGTTGTAGAGAATATGATGGAACACGACACAGACTCACCTCTGGGGCACTTAATTCCACATCTATTGTTCATTTTGCTTTTCTTTGTGCTCTCTCTCTATTTCTTTCTCTTCAATGAATTTAAGAATTAAGCTAGTTTGTACCAATGTTTGATGCAATGTTGAACAATTTTTGGTTTGTTTGTTATTTTATGCCATTTTAATCCATATGATATAATTTTATTTCTTTAAATTTAAATTTCAATTTGGAATTTTGTTATTTGTTACAAGGCTTTTTATTTATTAAGGTGATTGTCTACTGAAAAATAAAAAATCTGTATTTTCTTAAAATTCTTACTTTTTACATTTTTATATGATAACTAGGCCTAGATGAAGAAATATGCAATTTTAAAATTTTAGAAAAATTATATAAGTATATATTTTTCAAATTGATATTCCTTGGGAACAATAAGTCCAATGTTCTTAGTCTGAAATTGTAGGTTACAATAAGGCATATAAAAAGTTATTACCATATATGGAATATAGAATACTACAAATTTTAACTTTGATAGGGGATATTATGGAATTGAAATCTTAAATTTTGTTAACATATGAAAACGGGCACAAATAATTGGAGTTGGGAAAATGGACTATGGTTTTTTTTTTTTTTTTTTTTTTTTTTTTTTTAATGTATTCCTTTTGGTTTAAAATAAAAAATCTCTTAGCCATCACAGCCTAAATAGAAGAAGTAAAAATAGAGACCCCTACCCCTCAAATACTCTAATAGCATCAGAGTTAGAAGAGAACAAGAACTGGGCAATTTTTTCCTTTCTTGTTTAAAGGCAAAAAAGCTCTCAATTATCATTGCCTTATAAATAAAAAATAAAAAAAGGGAGAAGAAAAGAGTATAAGGACGCCTATCCCTCGAATACTCTAATAACATCAGACCCGGAAAAGAACAAAATTTAGTCAAGAGAGACCTGATAGGATAGATGAAAGAGAATTATCTAACCCAAGACTATGTAAAATAAGGTGTGGATCCAGATAGGTTCCCTTGGGATTGCCAAACCCGTACTCACTAAAGTGAACTCCTGAGAAGAGTTGGTCAAGAGAAACCTGAT